>JAYESA010000001.1:104648296-105050796 GCA_036927795.1 Iris macrosiphon | reverse complement strand
AGCTCCAAATTACCACACTCAAGCCTCCAAGCCTCCAAGCCAAGCCTCCACACTAAGTCTAGGCTCTACACACCTAAGTTAGAGAAAAACAAAGGGTTAGGGTTTGCATTGATGGAATAAATAGAAGAAGGAAGAGAAGAAAGTGAAGAACTTACTTGAAACTTGAAGAAATTGGAAGAAGGAAGAAGAAGAAAATAGAGAAATTATGAGGAAGAAGAAAAAGTGGAATGAAATAAAGTGGAATGGGGGGTGGGGTGCTGGTCATGATCAGCTAAGTAGGAATTAGCAAGGGTTAGGGTTTAGCATTTAGGTGAAATGACCAAAATGCCCTCTAATTAAGTCATCCAAAAATAGGGTTTGGGTTTGGGATTCCAAATGCACTCTAATTAATCCCTAATCACTCCAACTAACTAATTAAAATATAAATAACTAATCTACACCAATAAATAAGTCGGACAAGGGTGTTGGTTGGGTCTGACATGGGTCCACTAGGGTCTGACATGGGTCCATGATAGCAAAAATACTAAAATAACTAATAAAAAAATAATACAACCAACTAATTAAATATTAATACAAATATTTATGATAAATACATAATTAACCAAATTAAAATAAAAATATCCTGCCCTGGAAATGGGGTAGTGACAGTTTGATATTGTGATTGAGTATTAATTTTTTATCATGTCCTTATACTTGTTTTCTATTTGGAGTTGAGATGGCATGATAAGTACCTTATATATATCATATGAGATATTTAGATATTATTTTGGACCTAGACAACATTCTACGTTGTTCTTACAACGTAGGTTGGGCGTTGTTCACCATTCGTGCCCTTATTCCGGGTGTCGGTCAAAAAAGCTTGGCTGCAGGATACTGAGTCCATCCTTGAGGCAGCAGGGACTCCGGCCAGAGAGCAAGTAGCTGTAGTAAGGCTACAATTGTTAGATTTGGCTCCTGATTGGTGGGCAGTGCAGGAGGTTTCTCTCGTAGCACCGATTCCCTAGGCAGTTTTTACTTAGAGGTTTCAGGCAAGGTAATTCAACATGATGGCACATTATGAGCTACAATAGAAGTTTAATAACCTCAAACAGGAGGGCAGGACCGTCGACGATTATGCGGCAGAGTTTGCGAGACTTAGTTTATTTTCTCCCACTTTAGTAGCGACTGAGTTAGAGAGGGTGAGGAGGTTCCACAGAAACTTCATTTAGAGATTATCTTGGCGGTAGAGCAGCAAGAGTTTTAGACCTTCAACACGGTGATACAGGCAGCCAGGAGGTATGAGTACACCTCGTAGAGGATTACAGATCGAGTTGGGGGCCAAAAGGGGTCCCACATTTTAGGAGAATCATCATCCCAGTCATCAGCACCATCTCCAGCAGTTTGAGCCCTAACGATTGGATCCTCGAGGAGGATAACATTATCTCAGCAGTCTTCCCAGATGGGCCCTCAGTAGAGGCAATCGTCTTCTTCTTCTTTTTTTACAGTTGTTTCCATTGTGGGAAACCTGGACATATTATATCAGAGTACCATAAGGCACAGGGATTGTGCTTAGTGTGTGGGGTAACAAACCACATGGTCTGGAACCAGACTGGGTCATCATCAGCCCAATCAGCAATTCGGCCTAGGGCTGAGCATTATTTGGTTTTAGGCCAAAAACTGAACCGAACCGAACCAAACCGAATAAGCATTTATATTCGGTTTTCCAATATTTTGGGTCGGTTTCGGTTTGGAAAAAAACCCAAAACCCTTAATCGGTTTAGGTTTTGGGTTTCAAATTCGATTTTGGTCCAAAAACGAAATCCGATTAAGACTATAAAATTACACAAATACCCTTACATGTATATATATATATATCAAAAACCCTTAAAAAAAATTGTTCATCTCTTTCTCTTTTCTCTTTCTAATTTTTCAGCCGCTCTCCGGCTCTCCATCTCCACACTCCACACATGAGAAACCCTAGATCTCATCTAACCCTTCTCCCTCTCCCTGGAACTTTGAGAAATCATGGTTTCTCTTAAGCCTTCGAGAAATTCCAACTGGCCTACCCTCTTCTCTTCTCCTTCTCAGTTTCTCTCTGGATCTGGAAGAGAGAAACCTCATTTTTGTGGAGCCTTCGAGAAACCCTTGGTCTCTAACCCTCATCTCTCTTTGCATCTGGATTTTGGAGGCTGTAAGTACTTTTTGTTGTTGTAATTTTTTCTTTTATTTATTTTACTTAGTTCTTACTTCTCACTTATTCTTTGAATATGCAGGCATATTGGTTACCTCTTGGAACACTAACAAATTAATGTATATTTTTAAAGCAATTTTTTATTAATTACTCTTTTTTTATGAGATACTAGTTTGGTTAATTATTTTTAAATTAATTTATAGTATTGCTCTATTTTATATGCTTGGATCTAACTTTTTGAATAATTATCCTCGAGTATCTGAAGTTTGGATAATTGTTTTTTCTATGCATGGAGCCTTTAAGTTGTTTGTCTTCATTTTATACTAATTTTAGTGTATGCTTGTTCTACTGATTTTTCTTCCACTGATTTTTCTTCACGTTTTTTTTTTGCTATGCATGGACCTATGTAATTATAGTGTATGTATGTTCTGTAAATTTCCTTTTGTATTTGTTGTATAGTGTATGCATTTTTTGTAAATTATATATGCATCTAAATGTTCTGTAAATTAAAAAGTAGTCTAAAAAATTATAGTGTACTGGTTCTGAAGTGTTTTCTTGAACTGTATGTATATTCTTGAAATGTATACATATTCAACAATCTGAAGTGTTCTCCTATTCTGTAACTTTGAATTTTCCAGATCTTGGGGACTTGGATTCTTGGTTTAAATCTTGGCTTTGAGCATCTCGGGGACTTAAATTTATCTTGGCTTGTATCGCTGTAAGAATTATCTCTTTCTGAGTTTCTGTCTCTCTCTATCTGAGTGTGTGTGCTCTGGTATGAATATATATATGTCATATGGGTCCAGTTTGCACTTACAGGGCAAATTATTGCTTATGATACTTAGTTTGTATATATGTCACAGCTCACAATGGCCAGTTTGCATATAGGCTAAAAGTCTCAAAATCTGAATATTATTGTTGATTGAATGATTTTTGCATACTGAGAAGAATATTATTTTTTTTCCATAGTGATTAGGTTAGTTTTGAATATTTTAACTGATAAGAACATATAGTACGAAGGGATAAAAATTGATAAGAACATATCCTAGAACAACTTGGGCTTTTGCATATTAATGAGGACATTATTTCTTGTTTTGTTTAGTGCTTGGTTGAGTTTTGAATATTTTTAACTGATAAGAATAGATGAGTTCTTAGCATATTGATGAGAACATTATTTCTTATTTTACTTAGTGATTGGTTGAGTTTTGAATATTTTTAACTGATAAAAACAGATAAGTTCTTATTAAGATTTAAGAACAAGTAAAACCACACCTTCTTATGTGTTTACAAAAACTATATCTTATATGATATTCATTAATTAATAGGTCATTTATTTCATTCAATGAGTCAAAGTTTATGGCATCAACATCATATTTATACAATGTACGTATTGTTATCTTTTGTTTTATTTTTTGATTTTACTTTAGATTTGTAGTATATTTTTGTTTTCTTTTTTATTTTAGATGTCGAATGAAAGAGAGCCTATTGAAAGTCTTAAAATCTAAACTTTATTGCTGATTAAATTTTTTTTTGCATACTGAGAAGAATATTTTTTTTATGAGAACATTATTTCTTGTTTTTTTTAGTACTTGGTTGAGTTTTGAATAATTTTTGCATACTGAGAAGAAAATTATTTTTAATTGATGTAACATTATTTCTTATTTTGTTTAGTAATTGGTTGAGTTTTGAATATTTTTAACTGATAAGAACAGATAAGTTCTTATTAAGATTTAAGAACAAGTAAAACCATACTTTCTTATGTGTTTACAAAAACTATATCTTATATGATATTTACAAATTAATAGGTCATTTATTTCATTCAATGAGTCAAAGTTCATGGCATCAACATCATACTCATGCAATGTGATTCTTATCTTTTGTTTTATTTTTTGATTTTGCTTTAGATTTGTAATATATTTTTGTTTTCTTTTTTATTTTAAATGTTGAATGAAAGAGAGCCTATTGAGCTTGAGGTTGGGGGTGGGGGAACAAGTTCCCAAGCCACAAATGACCCCATTGTCATTTCGACAACAAATTCTAAGCATAAGGTCATAAACAATCGTATTGGTAAAAATATAGATGTGTACTGGAGTGACTTTAGACAATTTTTTGATAATGGGCATCCGAAAGCATAGTGTAACTTCTGCAAGAAACAATATCATTGTCACCCCGTAATTAATGGGACCTCCTCGGTTTAAAATCATTGGCTTGTTTTCTCTCTTAACCCAAAGCATAAAGGTCCTTCCAAATCAATATTGAATATGCAATGTGTTGGAAAAGGCAAGTCAACCCTCACAAGTTGGCAATTTAATCAAGAAGACGTAAGAAAGTCATTGGCTTATATGCTAATTGTCGATAAACTTACTTTTTGGTTTGTTGAGGGTGAGGGCTTCAAAAATTTTCTTTCTAGTGCATGTCCTAGGTTTCATGTACAGTCAAGATGGACAGTTGCACGAGATTGTTACAATCTTTACACCATGGAGCAGACTAAGTTGAAGGCTTATTTCAAAGAGTTCAATCAAAGTATTTGTCTTACGACGGACACATGGACATCTATTCAAAAGATTAACTATATGTGTCTTACGGCACATTACATCAATGGCGATTGGGAATTGAAGAAAAAATTATTAACTTTTTTCCAATTTCTACTCATAAAGGTGAGGCCATTGGGAGAGGTATAGAAGCGTGTTTGATTGAATGGAGAATTGATAAAAATTTTACAATCACCGTTGATAATGCTAGCTCTAATGATGTTGCTATAGCTTACTTAAGCAAAAAGTTTGCACAACGGGGAAATAGTATTCTTCAATGCAAGTATTTACACATGTGTTGCATTGCATATATTATAAACCTTATTGTTGTTGATGGGATGAAAATGATGTCTTCTTTGGTTGCTTGTGTCCGAAGATCTATTAGCTATGTTATACAATCTCCTTCTCGGTTTCAAAAGTTTAAAGATTGTGCTCAAATCGAAAGATAGAAAGCAAGAAATTATTGTGTCTTGATGTGTGCACCCGTTGGAAATTAACATATTTGATGTTAGACACGGCACAAAGGTTTCAAAGAGCCTTTGAGAGATTCCAAGATGAAGACCTTATATTCAAGAGAGAACTTGAGGCAGAGAATTCATTTTCTAGCGAAGAAGATTGGTCAAATGTGAGGAGGTTGTGTACTTTCTTAGAACACTTCTATAAATTCATATTACGTGTCTCGGCCACTTTATATGTCACTTCTAACAATTTTTTTGAAGAGATTGCATCTATTGACTTCCTCCTAAAGAATGCTAATAACAAAGATGACTTTGAGTTGTATATGATGGCGGATAAAATGAGAGATAAATATGAAAAGTATTGGGAAGACATTGAGAAGATGAATATGATTATATTCATTACACCACTCTTTGACCCATGTCAAAAGATTCCGTATACAGAATGGTGGCTATGTCAACTTTATGGCCCATCAAGGGGTGATACCATGATTGAGAAGGTGAAAGCGGTTTCATATTCTATGTTTGAAGCCTACAAAAAGATCTATGCACCTACAGTTGTTTCTTCAACTACTAAGGATATACTTGAATCTTCAAATGCCGAAGATCGACCACTTTTTAACTTAAAAAATATGATGAAGGCTTAATATAAGAGCCCTAAAATAAATATGGGAGGTTATGATAGTAAGTCAGAGTTGGATCGTTATCTTCTTGAGCCCATCGAAGCCGCTGAAGATGAGAATCCAAATTTTGACATATTGGCTTGGTGGAAGATTAATTCACCATGCTTTCTCATTCTTTCTAGAATGGTTGGTGATGTGTTAGTTGTTCCGATATCTACGGTAGCTTCGGAGAGTGCATTTAGTACCGGAGTCCGGGTGCTTGATGCATTTTGGAGCTCTTTGACACCTAAGATTGCTCAAGGTCTCATTTGCCTACAAGATTGGTTTCGGTCGGGTCGCGATCAATCTATTGTCACTAGTCTTGAAGAGAACTTAGAATCCCTAAATCAACTTGAAAAAGGTATACATTTTTATTTCTGTATTGTAATTCATAATTCATAGAATGAAGATTAAATATTGACTTATGATTTTTTTTATATCGATTTAAGTCAATTGTCAGTGGTCTTAACCTCAAGCGAGGTTTAAAGAGGATAGAGTGTAACTATTAACTGTTAAGCACTCTAATTATTTTGGGCTCTTTGTAACTATGTATTCTGGATTCTGCATTGAATTATGGGTCCGGATTATGCACTCAATTATTTTGGACTATAAGTTTATAAGTATTGAGCACTCTATAATTATGGGTTATGTTTTATGGATTCTGGATTTTGCACTGGATTCTGGATTCTGGATTATGCAATCTGGATTTTGCATTGCACTTATCTGGATTCTGTGTTCTGGATTATGTGATAAATTTTGGGTTCTGAATTTTGATTCTGCACTGTACTTATGCACTTTATGAGATAAATTTTATGTTCTATAATTTGTACTACACTGCACTTATTTTATGAGATAATTTGCTAACAAATATGAAGAGAGGGCAATAATGAGATGGCAATAATGAGTAGTGGACAGATAATACAATACAACTATTGATGCACAACCTACCAATCCGAGCCTTCAAAAACTTCAAACAATACTTTCTCTTGCTCCATCATGCAGGATTTGGGTTATCTCTTGCTCCAAGTTGGAATCCTGAATAATGTGAGATATTGGTAAGTATTCTTCAATCCATCATTGTGTGTACTTTTATATATTCTACCTGAGTTATGAATCATAGTCTTTAGACTCTATTATTGCTGCCTCGTTTCCTCAGTAGTTGGATGTTGAAATTCTATCAAGTCCAATTTGGTAAGCCTTTATTTCTAAAGTTAAATTCTTTACATTTCTTCTTCATATTGACATTTTGTATTGCTTTACTATCATGAAGGCCAACCAAGAAAAATCATACTTAATTACCTGTGTAGTTAAAAACTTAGAAGTAGTTATTGGGTATTGATGGACTTGAGATATTGCTAGCTACAGGTCAAAGTTTACATAAGGGAAGATTTTTGTCATGATAGAAATATGGGTTGAAACAAACATTGGGTACTTGTTCCAAAACTTTGGGTTCTTGTTCCAAAACTTTTATATCGTGCTATTACTATTATGTATCATATTTTTCATTTGCACAATGTTCATATCTTGAAGTGCTGCAGTCCTTAATGTTTTTGGACTTCCAATCTTGTGGTGCTAATAGAGGATTCTTATGTATAATTCCTTCTTAGGCTACTTTTTAATATGCCAAATTTATCTCACAAATATTTTGTTCTTTCTTTTCATTAGATTGTCTCACTTTTGTTATTTTGTTGTAATCGAGCTAGTGTCAAATTGATTTGCAGGTGTATAAACTTTGACGATCAATGATGGAATCATGAAGATGTTTTATTTGGCTTATACAATGTGTATTACATAAAATAAGTGAATATTGTTGGAATGTGTTATGTCCATCTGTTGTAAACTTTTTCTGTTTGTAACATTGACTGGAACAATATGTCAATATCTCTATTGTAACAATGAGTCAATGACTGGAGCAATATCTCTATTGTTGTAATATTTTGTAGCAGTTCAACATTTTATTTACTGGAGCAATATTTAATTTTTCCTATATATATATATATATATATATGTAATATTTTGCTCCATCATGCAGAATTTGTGTCATCTCTTGCTCCGACTAAATTTAATTACTAAAAAAATACAAATAAACCAAAAAATCAAATAAACTGAAAACTGAACCGATTTAATTCGGTTCGGTTTTGATTTCGTTTATTCAGTTTTTGGTCTAATTCAGTTTTGCTTATTCAGTTCGGTTTTGGATCACATGAACCGAATGCTCACCCCTAGTTCGGCCAGCTGCACTACAATATAGGGCACCAGCACCTATGCAGCAGCAGTTTCAGAGGCCCTTGCCTCTACAGGCTCAGGCATTCCATCAGAGGCTGCAGTAGTATACGCAGGCCCAGGCATAGGCTGTAGAAGCATGAAAAATATGTTGGGAAGAGCTACACAGCCTCTTGATACAGAGCAGCGTAAGCAGAGGCCTTCAGAGCCATCAGGCGTACAACAGAGTTTTCTCCGCTAAAATACAACGTAAAGAATAAAGCTCAAAGGACCATCCGCATAAGTGCAGTACGTCCAGGCCGCTCCAGCGTAAAACAGAGTTCTTCATCGCCTCCATGGCGTAAAACTCAACCGCTCTCAAAGCAGCGTGATAGCGTACGAGGAACGCTTCATCTTCCCTGAAATGAACCTGTCAATTCACGTAGTGAATCTGACCTCTGACTCCTGACAAAAGGTGATACACGGCTACCCAAACGACGGCTGAAAACGATGGTAGACCTCTTGGGACGTATCCCACAGTATGATGGCGGATCTCACCATTTAATGCAGAGGATTTGGTAAAACATCACCAAACCGTCGTTTACTGGAGTCCCCTCAGCATAAACCGCTCTTTTGCGTACAAGGGAATACGCCGCCCTGTTTTACACAGGAAAACATGAGCTGTTTTACGCTCCGCAGCAGACAAACCGCCTACCACGTTAAAAGCTGCACTTCGTACGGGATTCGAGGCACGTCTCCACGTCTAATTGCACAGAGCGGTGACAGTTTCTCTCAAGATACGTCTCTGCGACGGGTGCACAGAAGGCCTGCAGACCTTCGAAACATGCCTCCGCATTTAATGCATAAGGTGATGGCAAATCTCTGCAAGAGATTTGGTTATATCTTCAAAAGCCGTAATTTCGGCTAAAGCGTCTACATCAGTACGGTATGCAGCGGCTTCTACGCCCATTCAGGATCTGTGCTCAAGCGGCTTCTACGCCCATTCTGGCATGATATGCAGCGGCCTCTACGCCCATTCAGGATCTGTGCTCAAGCGGCTTCTACGCTCATTCTGGCACGATATACAGCGGCTTCTACGCCCATTTAGGATCTGTGCTCATGCGGCTTCCACGCCCACTCAGTCTCTACGACTACTCGGCTTCCACGTTTACTCGGCTTCTATGCCTGTTCGGCTTCTGTGCCTGTTCGGCTTCCACGCCTACTCGGCTCCTATGCCTGTTCGGCTTCTATGCCTGCTCGGCTTCCACGCCTACTCGGCTTCTATGCCTGTTCGGCTTCTATGCCTACTTGGCTTCTATGCCATGGTGACGGACATTTGGCTTCTACGCCAACCTCTTCTACACAATGGATACCTACCCGCGTGGCTTTTACGCCATGATCTTAGTAGCAACCATACGTGTTGTGTCCCCTTAGTTGGAACCACGTCACCCGCTCAATCAAAAGATCATCTATACGTAGGCATTGGTTACTTTAACCGTTGTGTAAAAGGGTGCTGTACTTTCTACTCCTCGGTTGCTACACCAACAGAGTGGTCACTGTCACCAAAGACTCTATAAATAGAGGCCCCTGTCAATGGGGAACGAGGTCGAAAAATTGGTCAAGAAACCGATATCGGATCCCAGGTCAGAAAATTTGGTCAAGAGTACCAATATCAGATCCAAGGTCGACAATCGGAGAAGATCGAACAAGGAGGAGGGAGAGAGAGAGCTCGGAGCTCAAGCAAAGAGCGGGGATCGACGACTTCAACATCGTGCATCCACCCTCTCCTACAACCTTCGAAGCTGCTACCTGTCTTCCACGGCACTTCTTCAATATCGCGTGGTCCAAGGGCTAAAGTGATCGACCGCAGATCAGACACCTATAGCAATTTATACCCAGATTAAATAAATTGTACTCCCACATCCTCGTATAGGATTACATTGTACAAGTTTGTTTGTAAACCAAAGGGCGCGGGTTTCGCACAAACTCCGTCATTGAAATACACTTTCATTCTTTCGTTTAATACCACAAACATAGGCGACACCAAGAGGTCAGTAGTAGAGGGGACCACCACCCAGAGGGCAGGGTCAACCAATCTTGTTATCGATGGCCGAGGCCTTAGCAGCAGGAGAGGTGGTAGCATATACCTTTCTCGTCCACTTTTATTCACCTTAGCTTTATTTGATTCTGGTGTATCGCATTCATTTATATATGCACGATTTGCGATACGATTTGGATTGGAGTCCGAGTCCTTACCTGTAAGGTTGAATATACTTACTGGTAATGGTCTCGTGGGAGTAGATAGAGTATATCCCCTGTGTAGAGTTATAATGTATGAGAGAGAGAGTCTGGCGAGGCTGATAGAGTTTCCTATGGGCGATTATGATACCGTCCTTGGGATGGATTGGTTGAGTGGGAAGCACTCAATGATAGATTTCTATAGTAGCAAGGTTATCTTTTGTGTACCTAGTGGAAAGGAGTTATCATTCTTGAGAGGTGCAGTAGAGTCACCAGAGGTTATAATGATGATGGCAGAGGCCGAGGAGGCGCAGTTTCCCAGTGTAGTTTATGAGTTTCCTGACATATTTTCTGACGAGCTACCCGGTGTACCACTAGTTAGTTATATAGAGTTCTATATTAATTTAATCCCTGGAGCAGAGCCAGTTTCAGAAAGAGTTTACAGGATGTCACCATCTGAGTTAGAGATCTTGTACTGGATGATTGATGATTTATAAGCTAAGGGGTTTATTAGACCTATTACATCGCCTTGGGGAGCCTAGTTACTTCTTGTTAAGAAGAAGGATGTTCATCGTGTTTAGTTATTGATTATAGAACACTAAATATGGCAACCAATAAGAACAAGTATCTGTTACCTAGGATAGATGACCTATTTGATCAGCTCAGTGGGGCAGCTGTGTTTTCTAAGATCGATTTGCAGTCTGGGTATCATCAGATCAAAGTCAGAAATCAGGACATACCCAAGACGATATTCAAATCTAAATATGGTCATTGGGAGTTTCTCATTATGCCATTTGGAGCGACAAATATACTAGCTAAATTCATGTCTCTCATAAATAACATCTTCATGCCTTACCTAGACCAGTTTGTGATAGTGTTTATTGATGATATCTTGGTCTAAAGTCAGAGTGAGGAGGAGCATGAGCAGCATCTTCGCGTAGTTCATCAGATACTTTGAAAGCAGCAGTTGTACGCGAAGTTCAGCAAGTGTGAGTTCTGGCTTGATGGTATCTTATTCTTGGGACATCATTTTTGGTGGAGGAGTTGAAGGTAGAGGCTATTGAAAGTTGGCTAGTACCCCGTACAGCTTCAGACGTATACAGTTTTCTGGGTCTAGCAGGCTACTATAGGTGATTTGTGGCAGACTTTGCGAGGAACTCCGCACCCATGATACGACTAACGTGTAAGGATATGTGCTTTGAGTGGTCAAACGCATGTCAGACTTCTTTCAAGCAGCTCAAGTGGAGTTTAATTTTGGTTCGTATTCTGATACTTCCAGTGGAACCAGGTGGGTTCTCAGTTTATTTTGATGCTTCAGGAGTGGGACTATGATGTGTCCTTATGGAGCATGGCAGAGTGATAGCTTATGCGTCTTGGCAGCTTTGAGACTATGAGAAGAGTTATCTGACACATGATCTTGAGTTGGCAGCAGTAGTATTTGCACTTAAGCTCTGGAGGCATTACTTATATGGTGATCGAATAGAGATTTTCACGGATCACAGGATCTTGAGGTATGTATTTACACTGAAGGAGCTCAACATGCAGCAGAGGAGGTGGCTTGAGTTATTGACGAACTATGATGTTGACCTTTAGTATCATCCAGGGAAGGCCAATGTCGTAGCAGACGCCTTGAGCAAGAGAGGAGGATCTTACTTATTGACGAAGTAGCATCATATTTTGGAGGATTTGCAGGAGATAGGTATCAAGGTAGTATTACCTAGTGATACTGGTTTAATGGTGAGTCTGCAGGTTCAGTCTTCTATATTTTAGAGGAACAGAGTAGAACAAGATGGTAATAATAGGCTTCAACAGCTCAGATCAGAGTGTGAGTCATGACGCAGACCAGAGTTGAGCATTCATGAGGATGGAACTCTCAGGTTTGGGAGTCTGCTTTGTGTGCCGAGATATGATATCCGACAGAAGATTATGCCAGAGGTCCACAGTTCTTAGTACTTGGTACATCCAGAAGGGATGAAGATGTATCGGGTTATTCATTAGCACTTTTGGTGGAATGGTACGAAGAGGGAGATAGCTCGATTCGTTTCTCGATATTTAGCCTGTCAGCAGGTCAAGGCTGAACATCAGAGACCTGCCGGACTACTTCAGCCTTTACCGATTCTCGAGTTGAAGTGAACCATATCACAATAGACTTTGTGACTGGATTACCTAGATCTCCGACTGGTTGTGATATAATTTGGGTGATAGTAGATCATTTCAATAAAGTAGCTCATTTTCTTTCTTTTCGAGTAGGACAATCCACAGAGCAGTTTACAGAATTATACATCTGACAAATAGTAAGACCAAATGGTGTCCAAGTGAGTATTGTATCAGATCAAGACACACGGTTTACTTTACACTTTTGGAAGAGCTTGCACCAGAGTTTAGGCACTAAGTTGAGGTTCAGTACTGCTTACCATCCCCAAACAGACAGGCAATCAGAGAGAACCATCCAGATGTTTGAGGATATATTGTAAGCATGCCCTTTAGATTTTGGAGGGTCTTGGGAGGATCACCTTCATCAAGTTGAGTTTTTGTACAATAACAGTTATCAGTCTAGTATTCAAATGGCACCCTTCGAGGCATTATATGGGAGAAAGTGTAGGTCACCATTGGCATAGGATGATATAGGTAAGAGAAAGATGTTAGGCCCTGAGATGATCACACAGACATTAGAAGTTGTCAAGCAGATCAGGGAGCGACTCGGGGTTGCACAAGATAGGCATTGGCATTGGGCAGATCATCATCGTAGGCCTTTAGAATTTTGTGTCGCTGACCATATGTTCTTGCAAATTTTGCCAACCCGTTGAGTCATTGGATTCAGGGTTCACGGGAAGCTTAGTCAAAGATAGGTAGGTCCGTTCGATATCCTCGAGTGGGTAAGCGGTGTTGCTTATCGTCTTGCCCTTCCTCCATCGCTACGTGAGGTACAAGATGTATTTCATGTGTCTTAGTTATGTAGGTATGTTTTTTATTCGAGTCATATCCTCGATCACTCTGAATTAGTCATTTGTATCGAATTGTCTTTTGAGGAGCAACCCATATCCATATTAGACCAAAGGGAGAAGGTGCTAAAAAATTAGACTTTCTCTTGTTCAGGTTGCCTGGGGCCATCACTCTCTAGGAGAATCGACGTAGGAGCGCAAGGACAATATTTGATCCTAGTACCTGCACATATTCGATTTTGAAGGTATATTCTTTCTTATGCCTTCAAATCTCGGATTATGTGATCATCGATCACCTGTGTGTCATGATATTGCTTTGCTTCATTATGTGTGATTGCTTGCATATATATATTAGTTTATAGATTAGTATCATGCTTATCCTGACTTCTCTAGCAATACTTGGATTAGAATTTCGAGACAAAATTTTTCTAAGGTGGGTATAGATGTCACTCCCCGTTCTCGATATTCATATTTAGGACATATTAGTTTCCCTGCTTATATTAATTCTTGCTTGCTTGGTGATTAGATCGTATGTCATCGAGACTAGACCCATTCTTTGGTTCAATTAGACTCATGGTTTAATTGTTTGATTGGTTTATTCATGAGTGAACCCATGGTCTAAACCTCAACCCTAGCATATATAAGCTAACTTCTTTCTGTCTCTTCCCTCATTCTCTTATTTTTCTCTTTTCTTCATTATTTAGCAAGTATACCTTGCATTAGATGGAAAAAATCTCTTGATTTTGATTCTTTCTCTTCCTTTGCATTTTATTAGTCTAATATGTGTGCATTGTGATTCTAAAAACTATTAATACTTGATTTTTTTATTTTTATTGCTAGATATGAGTAGATCTACATTTAAAGTTTAGGATTTTAATGGGTTTTATGTGTTTTTTGTGTTTTTGATCTACTAAAATAAGGTATTTTAGACAATCAGTTTTTGTGATTGATGGAGCACTTTATTTCGAGCATTTTGGCTTTTATTTCACCTGATTCGGAGTAAAAATAAAAAAATTATGAAGGAAATATTTTTTGGATTTTTGGAGCTTTTCTGCCATTGCTGGACTTACTTATTGGAGAAGACGAAGTTCTCATACGACCAGTATCATATACGGCCGAGACTTCCATGCGGCATGATCCTTATGCGGCCTGTTCTTTTTGCCGCATAGCCAACCAGCATGCGTCCATCTTGTTGGATGCATGACTGACTATTACACAATGTATTCTGGAGATAACTGACCGAACTTTTTGTGTTTTGTTTGCTGGACGAATAAGAAATTCGCTAAGTTCAAAGAGCAATATGTGGCCGAGTGACTAATGCAGCAAGTAGAGTATGCGGCCACTTTCCTTTGGATGCATGACTCTGAAATATTGGCACATCATTCTATGGTTTTATCTTTTCTTCCTGACATACTTTATAGCCTGTCACATCCATTACTTTAGTTACTTCTCTGACAAATCACTTCGAAACTTGTTTTAAGAGTGGACTTTTTCTGGAGTATGCGGCTTGGAGGAGCATGCGGCCTGGGATCGTATACGGCCTGAGGTAGCATGCGGCCGACTGTCCATACGGCACCCGTCTTATGCCCCAAGTTGTGCATCGGCTTAGCTATTTTATTTGGATTTTCTTTGTTCTATGTGGTTGGTCTTGATAATTGCTTGTGATTGATCCTAAGGAAGAATGGACTTAGTAACTCGACCTTGTGTTAGACATGACCCTGTGCTAGAATTGACTATGTCATAAGTAACTAACCAGTTGTGTGCTAATATGAGCTATGTTTGCTAAAGTGATAAGGCTCAAATGACCAACTGTAAGTTTGGTAATTTTACCCAATTTCTTGTATCTGTACTGATACAATTACTATGTGCTACATGTACATGTGTTATAAGGTGCACTGAGGTACGACCATACCAAAATGTGCACTGAGGTACGATATTACTTGTTATGTGATATGAGATTACATGTTTCTGGTTGTGCATTGGGAATGCCTCGTATACTACGCGATATATGATATTATTATATTATTTCTACCAGCACGGGTATGGTATTTGGGTGAACTACCAAAGTGTGGCTATAACTTGGTTTATTATTGTATCACGCTAGGGTGAATCCAGTTTGAGCAATCAAGTAAGAAAGTAGATTTGTATCTAGCATGGACCGTACTATGGTATGACATATAGGAGGATTGATCATGTGACCATGCTATGGGATTCCTAACATAAATATAGATTTAATTTAGGCAACTAAAATTTTTAGAGCATTGGGAGGGATAAAATCCCGAGATCGTGCGCATTAGCCACCTCAGACAACTGTCATGACGTGCAAGGCTGCCCCCCACAGATATTGATCACGTCCGCACTAGTGGACGGCAATATCCGAATACTTATATTATATAATACGTTCTATGTGATCTTAGCATGATGGCCTTACGAGGGACCGGTGTATAATATATAATATGCTATGCGATACTATGGCTCTATTAGCCCCGCTAAACAGCTCACGGTCTAAGAATTTCTCTTATGCATCCAATCTTAGATAACTCAGACTCCGCAATAACAAGCTGTACAAATGATTGGTCGTTATATAACTGAACTTGGTTGTGATTGTATTATTCTGTTAGTAGTCTAGGGACATAGATTATCATAGTGTGATGATTCAACCATTGTCCTTGTTTGGTTATAGGGTTGGACTATTATGCTAAGATAAGCTATGGACCGAAACTATGACACATAACCTATATGTATACCCTATCTATTGTTTTAGATTTTGTTTCTCCATTTTCGTGCTTCCTTTGTGGTATTTGCTATTTGGGGTCTAACTCCACTATTTTTGCATGACCAGGTTTCGAGTTAGTTCCAGAGGATCCAGCTTACTTCCTCCTTTCTGATGACGTGCACTATGCGGATGGTCGCTGAAGGGAACGAGTGGGTTTCTTCTTTCCTTCTTGTTATCATATATTTTACTCTTTTGGGCGTTTAGCCACTGGCACTTGTTAGCCGTAAATCTGGATATTTTAGTTTTGTTGACATAATTGTAATTAATCAGACTGTAGCTGATTGATCCTGGTTATGTACTTTTGCTACTCTGCTAGATTTTTATTTTGCACAGCTAGTTTCTAGAATGTTATGGCAGGGCATTTGGGACGCCTTATTTCTTTGTTATATATGTTCTATGTTTACTAATCTTGTTTGACTGATTGAGACAATAAATGCTCTTTATGACCGTAAGTGACTTGATTATAGCGTGCCCCCCTTATCTAGATACAATCTTAATTGTCGTACGACGTATAGTACCTTGTACGGGATAGCTCGCTATGTCTGTCTCTGTATTTTGGTACTGGGGTGTGACATCAGTACATCAATATATACCAGTGAGGGCGAGCAAACCCGACTCTCCAAATCGATACAGTATTCATGTGAACATGCAACATTATTATTATTTGATCTTTTTATCTTGCCCTAGTTCAAGTTACAAGCAATGATAAAAGTAAATGACATAACAAAATATGCCATCGTTCGATGACTTTTACCTGTACCGTATGAACCACCTGTACAAAACTTACCATGTCCTTCCCTGCCACAACGACATAGTTAGCTAGCACAGTTTAAATACACATAGCGGGTCACTGGTCGAACGGATGATGGGTCGATAGCTAGCCCTTAGCAGACATCCCGACTCATCCACGAAGAGGTCCCAGTGCTCCAGCGACCATTCATATAACTCTACCCTTGTGCACAAGTTGTCCATGACCATGCATCATCTAAAAACTAAGTTATCAAACAAAACATACAAGAAAATATAAGAAAATGAACTTCATGGCAAACTCTGATAGTATAGTCTACCTGCTCAAATGATAACATCGCAAATATGTACTACTCATTGCAAAGTTATAGATGAATAAGTTCTAGCTACATTAAAACATAAAATAGGCACAAGCATAATGGACAAGCACGCAATAATATGATCGTTAGGTGAATTTGTGCGTGTGACAAGCATTAAATATTTCAAGTCTACTTCTTTTTATCTTGATTCATTTTATTACTATGGTATCGTTGATCGGAATGCAAGAGTCAAATTATTAAGGGTGAAGACTTGGAAGAAGGGTCAACTAATCGAAAGTAAGACTGTAAGCCCCCTTATTTTTCGTAATTATTAATTTGGACTTTTCAAAATTTTCTAGAATTTTTCGGAATTTTTTTGTAATTAAAACCTAGGCTTTTGGTAATTAAATGATTTTTAATTGCTATTAATTAATATTAAAATATTACGGAAATAATATTTTATAGTGCAAAATGAAAAATCGGACAAAGGGTAATTTTCTGCGGATTTATTGGACTCCGGAAGCATTTTTAAAGCCCTAGAAACTAACTTATAATTAAACCCTAGAAATAAACCCGGTTCAATTGAACCAAACCAAACCAAACCAACTCAAACCGAACCGCTACACTGAATCGAACCAACCTAGCTTAACGGGTCGGGTCGGGTCGGATCCGAGTCAAACCCGACCCGGACCCGTTAACCCTAACTGAACCCTAATCCCAATACCATCGGGATTACTGTAGCGGCTATTTAACCCCTCGACGTTCGCACCGCAACCGCCGGAAAATGTGCCCTCTCTCCTCTCTCAGCCCATCTCCGGCGAGACTCTGGCCGCCGCCCTAGCCCAAACCCTAATTCTCCGCTCCGCCCTCTCCCCGGACTCGCTCCGTGCCCCCGCAGCCCTCGACAACCCATCTTCCCCGACTCGACAACTTCCTCTCCGCTCCGCCCAGCCCGACTCCCTCTTCTCCGCCCTAACCTCCACCTCGCGCAGCCCGAATGCACCCCGAGCCCTCTCCCTCTTCCTCCTTTCCAGAACTCCCCTCGCCTCACTCCTTCTCCGTACGGACAACCCCACGACCTCCAACGATCCCCTCACTGCCTATCTCCTCCCCGCTCACAGCCGACCTAGCCCTAGACCTAGCTGCCCTCGACCCGCCGCCTTCCTCCATCACGATCCCCTCGACGAACTAAACCCTAGCCGAGCCTCCTCCGTCCATCCACAAGCTTCTCCCCATTTTCCTCCTCCGCCTCCGCCCTAGACCATAGCAGCTCCACCTGACCGGTCGACCAACCCAGTCCGGCAGCGCCGTACCACGACCCTCCCATACCCTGAACCCTAACCTCCGGCCTCCCTCCGGCCGCCAGCAACCTCCCCACTCCGGCATCATGCCCTAAACCTAACCCAGGAAACAGCAGACACAGGACTCGATCGACGCAGGACACGAAGGACACTCTCGGACACGAGAATTCAGATTTTATGGAGCCCTGTTCAGGTAACATTTTCTCTCACCTCGTAATTCCGTTTTCGATTCCGTCAGTTGCGTCGCGTAGACTATATGACCCTCTCGGTGCCCATGCAACCCGCTCGGTGCACCGCGTCCTGTGGTGATCGCGAACCGCGATCCAAAAATAGGAAAAACAATACCTCATTTTACCCCAGAACTGAGTACGCCCCGCCAAACGGGATGACTTGGTCGTACGCGGTCTTCACCTATACGTGCGCGCCGTCGATACGGACGTGCGAGATTTTGCAGAAGTTGATTTGGATGTACGTGCACACCGGAATTAACGCTTATCCGCCAAAACCGCTCCGTATTCGTCAGTTCTGGAACACGTCGTAATTTCATGTACACACGTCGGATCGAAACGAAACTTACGCCATCGGACTCGTAGCAATACGCTGGTCCTATGACCCAAGTTTGAAACGATTCTGAGAACGTTGACAAAATCGCGTATCGTGGGCCCTACCAACACCACTTGACGGGCGATTTTGTGATCGGCTCATCGAAATCCAATTCTGGAAGTTTCGTTGGGTTTGTATCATCGTTCCTGACTTGTTGACACTGAGTTTGACGAATTTGGAGACCTTTGGCCTTGACACGGTTTTTGGTGCAAAGCGGCCCACATGTGGACCCCGCTTTGACCAGAAACTGTGATTTTTGCCCTTGTGTCCAAATTGGACTCAAGGACAGGCGTTTCTAGCTATTTGATATTTTTTGAATCTGATGGTGATATTTATTTCAGCAACCGGAGTAGTACCTGCAAATCACACTGAGACCAGAGCTACAGTTGGAGCCAGAACCCCAGGCAAGTGTACCTTGCCAAACCCTGCAGCTTTGCTACCTATTTCCTTGACTTGTTTATATATCAGTAGGCAAGTATACCTTGCCAACTTTACAGTTCTTGTTGCATATTTCCTTTTGCTTGATTTATATCATTGTGTATACTTGACCTAGGACCGCGTGACTTACTTAGCGTCCGATTATTAGTCGGGTGCCAACACCGTACGCGATGTTGTGTATGTCATCTAGAGATGGACATTCGTGATGCCTTTTCAATCTCATACTTGTCTTATCAAGTACACTATAACCCATGACACTTGACACTATTCATGAGACAGGATCTTTCTGAGATATTTATGGTGATTCTGTATAGGATACAGGTTACATGACATAGACATTATATTCTTAGATCTTATTATGACTTGCTGCATTAGAGATGATTGTGCGTGACATGGACATGAGGCATCATGGACATGAGATGTGTGATTACATTGGGTGGGGAGAGACACACAGGCTACAGGTTGATTATATATAAACCCCTATTATTGTGAGGCACAAGACTCTGAAGCCCGAGCTTGGCCCATTACTCATTATTACTGCTACCGGCTCCCCGACACAAAGCTTGTCGTGGCTTAGCCTGAGTACTTGTGATTCTCTCATCTTGCATTTCATATAGATGGTTATATAGTTTATCCTATTTATCTCATTTACTATTATACTGCATTTTAGCATGTCGATTTATGTACCTTGTTATGTCCCCTGAGGACCTGGATACCGGACTTTGTCCCCAGATTAGCAGAGGAGATCCACCTAGAGTTATACAGTACAGGAGCATCATCAGGAGCAGAAGCAGGAACATGAGCAGTTACTGGAGCAGAACCAGGATCTGAGGATGAGATCATACCAGAGGACTTCTCTTGAGGATTGGCGTGAGATACTCATTTATTTCTGTTCCTAGTTATTTTTATTTCCAGTCTATTTCATTGATATACCAGATATATTCTCGGATTGTTCTCCGAGACACCTTTATTGAGATTGTTAGTTTATTCTTATTTGCATTGATTCTGGCATTTGATCGGTGATTATTTATTGTGGATGAGATTAGAATAGACTGTGACTTGTATCATTGGACCTACTTATTATTATATTACAGCTTAAGCACGCCCCGATGGATCTATTAAATTGGGTTTGTCCATCGGTCTGTGCTGCTGGCAATTATCGCGCGTCAGGTCCCTCAGTATTTTGGGACTGGGGCGTGACATGGTTTTTGTGGTGGCCCATGCAGGTCAACGACTAAATTATTCGGTTTCAACTTAGGGACCGAGCAAGCCTACAATAAGAATATGATAAGTTTTTAGGATCTTATCCACTTGCTTGAAACGTTCTTGATATCTATATCGGATTCAAATTAATTTCTTGACTCGTATCCTGCCTTGATTCCTGAGCGCCCTTATAGTTTATTTTGGTTAGAGAGAAATAAATCCCCAAGTCGGCAAAGAGACTCATCCAGGAACACCACAAGATGTTGTGGTTACCCACGAAGATGAAGTGACACCAGTTGGTGTAGGTCAATCATCACAATAACGTAGTCCAGCAAGTCAGCATACCTCGAAAATCCAGGAAGATGACGTTCCACCATCGACGCAGTTTACTCTACCGATGCCTAACGTTCCACAAGGGCGGGCTATGGACGAACAACAAATATTTCGAATATTCTACGCGATGATGCAAGCCTATCAGAAGGTTCAGGAAGAAGCTTAGCAGATCCAAGAGGAGAAGTTCATCGATAGATTCAACTCAGAGTTACAAAAGTTAATCAGCCCCGCTGCAACTACCTTAGACTAGGATGTTCTTACTACAGCAAGACCCATGGAGTGCGACACAAGGATAGGGTCCAGCCAAAAGCGGTCGTATGCATCAGCACCAGACCAAGCACAACAAGAAAGAGTTACAAAGCGACCACAGAAGAATCCACCGAGAGCAGCATCCAGAGCCCCATTCCTTCCTACTTGTTACTATTGTAGCAAGGTAGGCCATATTGAGAAGGAAGGCAGACGCAAGTTAGGATTATGCTTGATTTGCGGAACCAATCAACACCTAGCTAAGGACTGTTCTCAGCATCGAGGGAAAGCATTGATGATTCATCAACCATCCACATCAGCACCAGCCGGAGCACCACAGGAAGAAATTGTAAGGAAGTCTCACATGCACCAGCCACCAGAAGCACCTCCTCAAGAAATACCTGTCTGTCCATATTGTCGCAGGCGAGGCCATATAGAGAACGAGTGCAGACGAAAAAGAAAATTATGTTTAGCTTGCGGATCCAGTCAGTATTTATTAAAGGAATGCCCCGAACGTCGAGACAGAGCATTAGCAGCACCAAGGCCAGCCTCTCCAGCATTGAAAGCACCGCAAACGAGAGTTCAAGGAGTCAGACCACCAGCCCCAGGAGGGAATTAGCCGAGGCCACCCTTGGCACCACAAACAACACTCTTCCAGCAGGCTCAACAGCAGCAGAGGAATCAACTGCAAGAACGTGAACAAGCTCCATCGATGACTTTGGAAGACGCACAAACCCATGGAGTAGCTAATGCGCATAATTTGTCATAGTTATCTGTTTATAGATTTGTTTTATCTCGTGCCTATTGGTTCGTGACCTCAGCCTTAACCTATGTAGTTTTTTACTGCTAATAATTTATAACCTAGAATATTTTTATAATTGATAACTGTAGAGAGTATAGAGTCTTTTGTTATTGTGCTTATTTTGTGTTGTTTTGTGAACTTGAATTAAGTTGTACCTTCTTTCATCATCATCTAGCGTACTTATATTCGTTGTACTATCTTGACTTATGCTGCTAATGTGGCCTAGTTTTGCAAGCTTATCCTTTTATCAAGCTTGTTCATGACATATGTATTATTGGGTCGACACACTAATACAATTGTCTATTCAGAATCAGTATATTACGGTCTGGTCAACCTTAGTGCATTTTGGTTCGCTCTTCGCACGACTACTTCACGTGGATTAAGATATATAGTTGACTAGTATACTTGCCCTCTAGATATGTTTGAGCATATCGTATCAGTTACATAACGGTTCTAATACGAGCATGCGAACAAAAGATTACCAGAATAGGGTTTCAATCCACAATTGTCTTGACAAATCCCATTTGAATTCGTTAACGCCTTGATCCTGATACTTCTATTCTATTACCTCACCCTTGAACTCTTTATTATTGATCTTCGTCTTCCCTTATTTTGGAAAGACGAAATCTCGTGCTTGGTATAAGTTTGATATATAGACAGTACTAGAAATACCCCACAGGCTGGTCGCATTGTTGATGACCCTTTTATATATGATTAAGGGAATATCATGGATGATATGTTTGGTGTTAAAGACTGAAGGATTCAATAATATGATTAAATAAGTTGGGCATAGCTATATTAGATGTATAGCCTTAGATGATAGATGGGTAAATTCTAAGTTGGGTAGAGACCGCAATGTTCACTTGAGAGGAATCACTTAGACTGTAATCAAGTGAGATTGGATAGAGAGAACCCCACCTATTTTAATTTCAAGGATGAAATTTTTATAAGTTGGGTAGATTGTAAGCCCCCTGATTTTCTGTAATTATTAATTTGGACTTTTCATAATTTTCTGGAATTTTTCGGGATTTTTCTGTAATTAAAACCTAGGATTTTGGTAATTAAATGATTTTTAATTGCTTTTAGTTAATATTAAAATAATATGAAAATAATATTTTATGGTGTAAAATGGAAAATCGGACACAGGATAATTTTTTGCGAATTTATTGGACTCCGAAAATATTTTTAAAGCCCTAGAAACTAAGTTATAATTAAACCCTAGAAATAAACCCGGTTCAATTGAACCAAACCAAACCAAACCAACTCAAACCAAACCGCTACACTGAATTGAACCAACCCATTTTAACGGGTCGGGTCGGGTCGGATCCGAGTCAAACCCGACCCGGACCCGTTAACCCTAACTGAACCCTAATCCCAATACCATCGGGATTACTGTAGCGGCTATTTAACCCCTCGACGTTCGCGCCACAGCCGCCGGAAAATGCGCCCTCTCTCCTCTCTCAGCCCATCTCCTGCGAGACTTCGGCCGCCGCCCTAGCCCAAACCCTAATTCTTCGCTTCGCCCACTCCCCGGACTCGCTCCGTACCCCCGCAGCCCTCGACAACCCATCTTCCCCGACTCGACATCTTCCTATACGCTCCGCCCAGCCCGACTCCCTCTTCTCCGCCCTAACATCCACCTCACGCCGCCCGGACGTACCCCGAGCCCTCTCCCTCTTCCTCCTTCCCAGAACTCCCTTCGCCTCACTCCTCCTCCGCACGGACAACCCTACGACCTCCAACGATCCCCTCACCGCCTATCTCCTCCCCGCTCACAGCCGACCGAGCCCTAGACCTAGCCGTCCTCGACCTGCCGCCTTCCTCCATTACGATCCCTTCGACGAACTGAACTCTTGCTGAGCCTCCTCCGTTTATCCACAAGCTTCTCCCCATCTTCCTCCTCCGTCTCTGCCCTAGCCCACAGCAGCTCCACCCGACCGGTCGACCAACCCAGTCCGGCAGCGCCGCACCACGACCCTCCCATAGCCTGAACCCTAACCTCCGGCCTCCCTCCGGCCGCCAGCAACCTCCCCACTCCGGCATCATGCCCTAAACCTAACCCAAGACACATCATACACATGACTCGGTCGACGCAGGACACGAAGGACACGCTCGGACACGAGAATTCAGATTTTATGGAGCCCTGTTCAGGTAACGTTTCCTCTCACCTCGTAATTCTGTTTTCGATTTCGTCAGTTGCGTCGCGTAGACTGTATGACCCTTTCGGTGCCCGTGCAACCCGCTCGGTACATCGCGTCCTGTGGTGATCGTAAACCGCGATCCAAAAACAGGAAAAATAATACCCTGTTTTACCCCGGAACTGAGTACGCCCTGCCAAACGGGACAACTTGGTCGCACGCGGTCTTCACCGATACGTGCACGCCGTCGATACGGACGTGCGAGATTTCGCAGAAGTTGATTTGGATGTGCGTGCACACCGAAATCAACACGTATCCGCCGATACCGCCCCGTATCCGTTGGTTCTAGAACACGTCGTAACTTCATGTACACACGTCGGATCGAAATAAAACTTGCGCCATCGGACTCGCAGCAATACGCTGGTCCTGTGACCCAAGTTTGGTTCGATTCTGAGAACGTTGACAAAATCGTGTATCGTGGGCCCCACCGGCACCACTTGACGGGCGATTTTGTGATCGGCTCATCGGAATCCAATTCTAGAAGTTTCGTTGGGTTCGTATCATCATTCCTGACTTGTTAACACTGATTTTGACGAATTTGGAGACCTTTGGCCCTGACACAGTTTTCGGTGCAAAGCGGCCCACTTGTGGACCCCGCTTTGACCAGAAACTGTGATTTTCGCCCTTGTGTCCAAATTGGACTTAAGGACAAGCGTTTCTATCTATTTGATATTTTTTGAATCTGGTGATATTTATTTCAGCAACCGGAGTAATACCTGCAAATCACACTAAGACCAGAGCTACAGTTGGAGCCAGAACCCCAGGCAAGTGTACCTTGCCAAACCCTGCAGCTTTGCTACCTATTTTCTTGACTTGTTTATATATCAGTGGGCAAGTATACCTTGCCAACTTTACAGTTCTTGTTGCATATTTTCTTTTGCTTGATTTATATCATTGTGCATGCTTGACCTAGGACCGCGTGACTTACTTAGCGTCCGATTATTAGTCGGGTGCCAACACCGTACGCGATATTGTGTATGTCATCTAGAGATGGACATTCGTGACCCCTTTACATTCTCGTACTTGTCTTATCAAGTACACTATAACCCAGGACACTTGACACTATTCATGAGACAGGATCTTTCTGAGATATTCATGGTGATTTTGTATAGGATACAGGTTACATGACATAGACATTATATTCTTAGATCTTATTATGACTTGCTGCATTAGAGATGATTGTGCATGACATGGACATGAGGCATCATGGACATGAGACGTATGATTACATTGGGTGGGGAGAGACACACAGGTACAGGCTGATTATATATATAAACCCCTATTATTGTGAGGCACAAGACTCTGAAGCCCGAGCTTGGCCCATTACTCATTATTACTGCTACCGGCTCCCCGACACAGAGCTTGTAGTGGCTCAGCCTGAGTACTAGTGATGCTCTCATCTTGTATTTCACATAGATGGTTATATAGTTTACCCTATTTATCTCATTTACTATTATACTATATTTTGGTATGTCAATTTCTGTACCTTGTTATGTCCCCTGAGGACCTGGATACCGGACTTTGTCCCCAGGATTAGCAGAGGAGATCCACCTAGAGTTATACAGTACAGGAGCATCATCAGGAGCAGAAGCAGGAACATGAGCAGTTACTGAAGCAGAACCAGGATCTGAGGACAAGATCATACCAGAGGACTTCTCTTGAGGATTGGCGTGAGATACTCATTTATTTCTGTTCCTAGTTATTTTATTTCCAGTCTATTTCATTGATGTACCAGACTTATTCTCGGATTGTTCTTCGAGACACCTTTATTGAGATTGTTAGTTTATTCTTATTTGCATTGATTCTGGCATTTGATCCGTGATTATCTGTTGTGGATGAGATTAGAATAGACTGTGATTTATATCATTGGACCTACTTATTGTTGTATTACAGCTTAAGCACGCCCCGATGGATCCATTAAATTGGGTTTGTCCATCGGTGTATGCTGCTGGCCATTATCGTGCGTCCGATCCCTCGGTATTTTGGGACTGGGGCGTGACAAAGGCCACTCACAATTTGGTGAATCAAAGAAGAGAAAGGGGATATCTCCAGGACTTCGCTCGTGCGTCACCTAACTCGATCACCTGCACTCATTAATAAATGATTAATATCTCCTTATCTCGGTCTCCTAGAGTTCGATATGAAATACGAAGTTCCAAGAATGAAGACAATGAAATCCATTAAAATTGTTCAAAAAATGCAAGCCATAAAACCAACGAGAAAGCACTAAGTGGCATCGAAAAAGAGCAATGAAATAAACACAACATATGGGTCTATCGTGACTCTGTAGCTGAGCCAATCCTTGAGACATGATCTGTTAAATTTGGGACTTGATTATGAACAAACTAATCCATAACGAGGAAAGGATCTTGATTCAATCTGTCTCAATCAAACTATACCAATGTTTTCCTTAGCCGCACTCCCCGAATAGGGGGAACATGACACTACACGTTAATCTTACATATTACTATCTACTTGTCGTGCATATAATTACTAAGCTAAGTAACCTAACAGCTACATTAATCTACTTGGATATTTTTTGTCATATTAATGTTAACTAAAATATAAGTACTTTAGTTATGCAATACTTATATAGCTCTGGGATGTCGTTTGTCGATGAGCTTTTTGTCCTGGTGATGGGTGGCCAAAAAGATAATCACCATGGTAGCATCTTCGCCCCTATGCACCTAAAAATAAAAATATTAATTATTATTAAATACGAGAATATTTATTAAATATTTAGTCTATTACTCCTCAGCAACAAATATATCTATTAAATTAAGTCACGTACCATTCAAAGAAATGCTCTGTCATCGATATCGACCTACCACCCCACTTGTTAGCCTTGCTCCTACCTATCTTTTTTTTTATCTTTTCTTGTATTTTTCATCATCGAATATTGTCCTCATCTTAGTCTCTACTCAGTTGTGATCCATCCATTGATCGGTTTACCCAATCGATGATGAGCCATCTAAAAGTCGAGGGCATCATGGATCATCTTGGCAGCGACCTTGGGAACCTGCCCTTGATCTTCGAGGCTCAGTATGGTGGGTAATAATATATTTTCTATAAAATGTTAGAAATTAAATAATATTATTAGCATAATAAAAATACATATGTAATTGCTAATTTGAAATTAAAATATAATTTACTTTTATTTTGAAGTGCTCGAACAAAAAATGCTTCTTTCATCAGAATCATCACTATAATTGATCCAAGGACCACCATAATTGTATTTAAGAAATTGGCCAAGTGTTATCTATACTACTGAGGGTCGATACCCATACAAAGATATTATATTAAGGAACATGTGAATATATATAAATATATATATATATATATATATATATATATATATATATCAGGAGGAGGAAACGATTGATCATCTCCTCGTCGGCAATAATCTTGCAGAGGTGGTGTAGAATCACTTTCAGTTTGTTCTTGGGCATCTAGGCACGACGAGCTCTTTCCAGGTACAGTTTTCGCAAATATGCGCCCCTCCTACCTAACACAACAAACTGATATTCGTTGCAGCCATGGTATGAGTCCTACGGAAAAATAAAAACAAACATAGATATGAAGACTCCTCCTTCTCGGTTGCGCAGATTATTTTATAGATTTTGCATCAGGTGGTCAAGGCTAGGCTTAGGTGTTGCCATATCTAGCGGTTTTATCCCTTCTTTATAGTGTTTGTTTTGGTGGGTGTGGATAGGTATACTTTTGGGTCTTTCGGGCTTTCGTAGCCTTTTTTATAGCATGGCTCGCTTTTCAATATATATATATATATATATATATATATATATATATATATATATATATATATATATATATATATATATATATGAGAATGAAAATATAAACTATTTAATTGAAGCAAATATAAGTTTGTTAACTTACTACGTAGGCCCGTCAGGCCAGATCTCCATCATCGTCTCGTCCGAAGGAGCGTATGGAGGACCATCTTGATAAAGAACATATCCTCAATAGGAGAGAACAGACCATCTGCTCCTCCATATTCATGGTAGCATCGGCTATAGCGGGAGGAAGGCTAGACTCTAAAGTTTTCGTATGTGGTCTTGAACTGTTCGTCCCAGTAGTAGTGCCATATAGGGATGACCTAGTTGGAGATATGACTTTATGGTACACATGATTTTCAGGATATGTGGGTACCAACCTAGTACCGGAGATAGATCACCCAGTACTAAAGGAACTATGTCCCGTGCCCGAGAAACTTTACTAGTACTGGGTCGTTGTTGGTTGAACGATCCATGTTATTATGTGAAACTTGAGAACAACATATGATGATAGAAGAAATTCAAACATATATTTAATATAAATAAATTAAAATGATCAAAGAAAATATAATAGCAAGCAACAAGTCTAAATGGATAACAATGTTACATTTACGTATTATATAATACATGTTACAAGTAAAATTTATTTTCAACCTCATATGAAAAATCTTTTTCTTCGTCTTCCTCTTGTCCTATTCCTTTTCCTTCTCATCTTCAATTTTATCTATTTCGTTTTTATATTCCTATATTTCTACTTCTTTTACTTGATTATATGTATAATGGGTAACTTCTTTTGTAGAGTCCACATTTATTGTATTTGATAAAAAAAAAGGTAGCTCGTCTTTCTGATAGGATATATTATCAACTTTAGAGGTACTTCTAGCTTTAGTCTTGCAAACTACCCACTAATCCGACGTCGGTGATCTTTGCTTAGGATAACTTATAAAGTATACAAGTTGAACCTGAATTAATAGGATGAACAGTTCATAGCCTTGATATCTTTGCTGGTAGTGTATATCCATAAGACCATGCTTGTCAATTTTTTAACCTTAGTCTTGGATAGGATCAAACAAATCATACTTAAATAACATGATCTTAGCTAGATTTCTGCCATAATTATAAATTAACTCTAAAATCTCTCATAAGACGCTAAAGAAATTATTGCCTGCATCAACGTCTTTGTAGTTTGAGGATTTGAAATGGAGGCAACTATTCTTTGTGGAATCGTGATCCCATAAGCTGTCTTTGATCTAGGCATTTGTTAACTTGAATCTAAACCCTTTCACATAATAGCTTGGTCAGATTTTAACAGAATAAATTGGATCATTGGCTAAAGTTCTGATTGATTCATTCTCAAGTGTTGTGTCTAGTTGATAACCCTAAAATATCAAAGAAATGATTTTACGTTCAGTGTTACATAAGTACTTAAGCATATACAACTAAATTATCGAGCTCCTTACATATGCTCTCACCAAGGACAAAAGTATCATCTCAATTTTTGTTCTACTTCTTCATATGTTATGTATGGTCTTCTCAATATGCATGACATCAAGGTTATATCTAATTAGATTAGTGCTCCAATCCGGTAGATCCCAGAATATACTCCTCTCCATCCAATTATGAGTGTGGTCGAATCCATCATATTTGTACCCCTTTGTAGGCTCTTTGATAATACTTGTTACAATCAGAAATCTATCACATATGAACCACACCAAGACAATATGGGACTCGAGCAACCACAACAATCACAAGAAATAATAAAGCAACGTAGACGTAGTCCACGATACTAGGTACAATCAGAAATTAATATTATGGAGTACAAGCGGCCACTATACCGAAAGCCATATAATACCGACATACATAGACCGATACAATAGAGCCTTTATAAAGTTTATATATTGTAGCATGTACTGAACCAATTCAATACATAATAGGACAATACTGTATATAAAATACACAAGGTTGTGCCAGTGGTAATAATAGTCTAATGGATGCCAATAATCGACCCAAGGTGTGTATATTTTTTATATGTGTGTGTGTATATGAGTGAATATATATATATATATATATATATATATATATATATATATATATATATATATATATATAATGTACAATATTGTGTATCAATGTGATGGTCATCCTAGAAACCATGTATATACAATAGATACACACTAGAGATATTAGAGGAGTCCATTCCATTAGAGGAGACACTACCGGCAGCTGTTTAGACAATATTTATCTTATGCAATTGAGACTTGTGGAGACTTTTTATGCTGGACAGCTAGACTGTGGTTTATCTCTATTTTGAGACATTGTGTTTGACTATGTCATTCTTTCTTGTCTTTTATCGTGCCATTTATATTCTTATAGCTATTATGATTGAGTATACATTATAAGATGTTGAGAGATGTTTATTTCATTGTACTCCTTATGGAGTTGATATCATTGACAGGTTATGAGTTATGTTTTGTATTATTGAGACCTAGACAACGTTCTATCGTCGATGGTGCGGCGTAGGCTGGACGTACCCACAACTCATGCCCAAATTCCGGGTGCGGGTCATGACACATTTTTAGTGGTGGTCCATGCAGGTCTAGCTTCGCAAGTTATGCGATATCGTGGTAGAGCGACAACTTAGTTGTACTACTGCGAGCCTGCGATAGGATATAGGAAATATGATTTAGGATGAGAGTATGCTCAATCACAACTAGGAATTTTGATCTTACAATGCTATTCTGAGTGATTAATTCCTTTGGAATTTTACTGTCCTTCCTTGATGATATCGTATCTATTACCTTAATTGATTCTTTTTGATCTGTCTTCAGGATGTCGCCGAAGACTAGGTCTCTGAGATTCGGAGCAGCACCTTCAGAGAGGTCTGCCACCTCTCGACCTGACGAACAAATATCTAGAGTTCCTCCTACATCTCCTATTCATGTGGGAGTATCTACAGCTATTGGGATTCCTCCTCTACCTCTTTAGAGGATTGCCCTAGCTGCAACGGATAACATTCTACCACCACCGACTTCGATTCCCGGAGGTGTGTCCACTGACGGAGAACAGATGTTCGCGCTGATCCAAGGCATGTTAGAATCCCAGAGAGTGACAACAGAAGCTCAGTGTATTCAAGCTGAGGCTCAAAGGGTGCAAGTAGAGGTACACCAGGCACAAACAGAGCTAATGAGAGAAAGCATGGAGAATGCTCATCAGGTGGCTCTCCAGGCTGTAAAAAGAGTAGCATAGCACCAGCAGCACCAGAGGCCAGGTACTATAGTGGACTTCAAGAGGATGATGCCTCGAGAGTTCAAAGGCACCGAGGGGATACTCTACGCGGACGGACTAGCTAGAGGATATAGAGAGGAACTTGTGTTTGGCGCAGATTTCAAAGATTCTTCAGGTCGAGGCCGCTGGCAGTCAGATGTTTGATATCGCGCTGACATGGTATCGTACAAAACCGAGACTTGCTGACGAAGGACTTACTTGGGAGGCCTTTATGGAGCTCTTCAAGGAGAAGTTCTTTCCGGGCGTTGCTTTGGGAGCATTGGAAAGTCATTTCCACAACTTGGTCCAAGGTAGCATGTTAGTTGACGAATATGCCGCAGAATTTTGCCGTTTGAGTCGATTTGCGTCATCGATGATTCGAGACCCAGGAGACAGAGAATAAAAATTCAGGAAGGGGTTGAAAAGAGAGATCAAGTCTCGTACTTCGGGACGACACACTGCTATATTTGAGGGCATTCTGATGGATGTCCAGATTGCTGAAGATGACTTGGACCTCAGGCGCTAGAGAGGATGCGACACTTCTGGAGGAATAAGTGGTAGTACAGGACCAGCCAAGCGCCCATACTTTAAACAACAACAGAGGCCGTACCAGTAGCAGCACCAGGCACCAGTTCGAGGACATATCCAGCAGCAGCAGCCACAGAGACAGAATCAGCCTTTTGCCCAGTGTGCGTATTATGGGAAGATGGGATATACCAGAGACATCTGCAATAAGAGGTTGGGTATATGCTTGTCCTGTGGATTGTCAGTACATCAGCTGAGGGACTGTCCATCTATTCAGACTCGTCAGGGTGGAACAGCCGCTCAGAGAGGACCAGCCAGAGTACCTACTGTGCCCGAAGGCTAGCAGAAGGACCTCCACTTCCACCACAGTAGCAGAGGTTTGCTCAGTACCAGCAGCAGCAGAGAGGAGCACCACAGGGACGCGCATATGCCATGACGATTGAGGAGGTCAAGCCAACTGAAGACGTGATTTCAGGTTCAGTTTCATTCGATTATATTCCAACACTTGCATTATTTGATTCTGGTGCTTCCCATAGTTTTATATCTGTATCTTATGCTCTTAGCCATCATTTAGAAACAAAACTGTTCGATAGGAATTGTAAGATCATGATATGAGGAGGCATTATCCTACTCCGTGATTATTGCAAGGATCGGATAGTATCATTGGGAGGCCGAGAGTTGAGCGTAAGTTTACTCGTCATGCCACTTCCGGGATACGATATTGTACTCGGAATGGAATGGTTGGGTAGACATCATGCCATTATAGACTATCATGGAGGTAGAGTAATATTTTGACCGCCAGGAGAGCCAGAGTTTGAGGTCGCCAGAGGAGCAGCAAAGCAGAACGGTGGCACTTTTTATGGAGCTAGAAAGGAAGAAGAGGAGATACCACATCCTCTAATAGCGAAGTTCTTTGATATATTTTTAGAGGAGTTATCAGGTTTGCCCCCAAACAGAGATGTTGAATTCTGTATAGACTTGGTACCAGGAGCAGAGCCCATTTCACAACACGTCTATAGAGTCAACAACAGCGAGCTGGTTGAACTGAAGAAGCAAGTTGAGGCACTACAGGACAAAGGTTTTCTCAGATCTAGTTTATCGCCATGGGGAGCTCCGGTATTGTTTATACCGAAGAAGGACGGCACGGTATACATGTGTATCGATTATAGAGCTTTAAACAACCTCACTATCAAGAAAAAATACCCGCTGCTGAGGATAGATGATCTTTTCGATCAGTTGAGCGGAGCGAAGGTGTTTCAAAGATAGACTTGAGGTCAGGCTATCACCAAGTGAAGGTGAAGAGAGAAAACATACTAAAGACAACCTTTCGGACCAGATATGGCCAGTTTGAATTCATGGTAATGCCGTTTGATTTAACCAATGCACCAGCAGTATTTATAAACTTAATGAACAAGGTATTCCACCAGTACCTTAATAAGTTTGTAGTGGTGTTCATCGACGACATTTTTGTGTATTCGAAGACCCCAGAGGAGCACGAAGAGCACCTGCGGATGGTCTTAGAGACTCCCAGGAAAGAGGAGTTGTACGGAAAGCTTTCAAAGTATGAGTTCTTCATTGACAAGGTTGAATTTCTTGGACATATGGTAACGAGTGACGAAATTTCAGTTAACCCAAAGAAGATAGAGGTAGTGGAGTCATGGGATACCTCCAGTTCGAAAGCTGAGATCAGAAGCTTTCTTGGGCTAGCAGGATACTACAGAAGGTTTGTACAAGACTTCTCCAAGATTACAGAGCTGATGACTAGGATGACCAAGAAAGATGTGGATTTTGTCTGGATAGAGGAATATCAGGCCGCGTTTGATGAGCTGAAGAAGAGATTGACGACAGCTCCAGTTTTGACATTGCCATCAGGGACAGGTGGTTTCACTATCTACAGTGATACTTCAGGAAAGGGTTTGGGATGCGTTCTTCAGCAACACGGGAAAGTAATTGCTTATGCTTTAAGACAATTATGCCCTCATGAAAAGAACTATCCCACCCACGATTTGGAATTAGCAGTAGTTATCTTCGCTCTAGAGCTATGGAAATACTATTTGTATAGAGAGCGTGTGGAGATCTTCATGGACCCCAAGAGCTTGAAGTACATATTTACACAGAAGGAGTTAAACATGAGGCATAGAAGATGGTTAGAGTAGATGAAAGACTTCGATATCTCATTATAGTACCACCCAGGAAAGGCCAACATAGTCGTCGATGCCTTAAGCAGGTATCCGATGGATATGTACTTGACTACAGATAGACATTTATTGGCCGATCTTGAGAGCTTGGGAATTGAAGTACTAGTTCCAGGAGTTGAGATTCAGATGTGGGGATTGCAGATACAATCAGAGCTGATGGACAAAATTAGAGCTGCACAATATGATGATGAGACTCTGAGGAGTATCAGGGCACAAGTTCAGACCGGATTGACAAACGACTTCACTATTATGGATGATGGATCTTTAAGGCATGGCAGGAGGATGTGTTTGCCAAGTGGAGAGCTGTGCGAAGAGGTTTTGTATGAGGCACACCGCTCTCAGTACTCGATGCGTCACAGTGCCAACAAGATATATCTAGATATGAGGGAGCACGTATGGTGGTATGGTATGAAGCACGAGGTAGCACGCTTTGTATCCCGATGTTTAGTGTGCCAGCAGGTAAAGGCATATTGACAGAGGCCAGGTGGATTGCTTCAGCCTTTACCTATTCCAGAGTGAAAGTGGGAGCACGTGACTATGGACTTTGTTTCAGGGCTTCCACGTTCTCCAGGAGGAAAGGACGCGATTTGGGTCATCATGGATAGATTGACCAAATCAGCCCACTTCTTACCATTTAAAGTGGGTACATCAACAGAGAGTCTAGCAGAGATGTACGTACTGCAGATTGTCAGATTATATGGAGTTCCTGTGAGTATCGTCTCATATCAGGATAGTCGTTTTACTTCCCACTTCTGGAGGAGTCTGTAGGCCAGCTTGGGCACTCAGCTCAAGTTCAGTACCGCGTATCACCCCTAGACGGACGGGCAGTCTGAAAGGACTATTCAGACTCTTGAAGATATGCTACGCACTTGCATTTTGGATCTCGGAGGTTCTTGGGAGGATCCTCTACTCCTAGTAGAGTTTGCTTATAACAACAGCTACCAAGCCAGCATTGAAATGTTACCATTCGAGGCTTTATATGAACGAAGGTATCGTACACCGTTATCTTAGGATGATGTTGGAGAGAGAGCTTTGTTAGGACCAGAAATGGTCGTGGATATAGCAGAAAAGGTGAAACTTATCAGAGATAGACTGCGAGTGGCGCAGGACAGACAACGGTATTAGGCCGATAGCCATCGCAGACCCCTAGTGTTTCAGGTATAGGTTTTGTTATTTTTGGTTGGTGATTGTTTTGTTTTAGATTGCGTGTTAAGACTGTTTGTTCTAGGTTGGCAATTTGGTGTTCCTACAGATTTCTCCGACACGGGGTACGATTTATTTGGTAGAGGCGGAAAGCTTAGTCCATAATACATTAGACCTTTCAGTATTCTTGCAAGGGTCGGTGCAGTGGCCTATAGACTGGACTTGCCGCCTACTCTATATGGAGTGCATAACATGTTCCACGTGTCGTAGCTAAGACGGTACATGGCATATCCTAGTCACGTACTAGATCACACAGAGATCGAGGTTGGACCGTCGCTCAGTTTTCCTGAACAGCCCATGAAGATCTTGGATCGTAGAGAGAAGGGATTGCGGAACCAGACTATTCCTTTAGTTCGTATTGCATGGAAACATCACTCTCAAGGTGAATCAACCTGGGAGAGAGAGGACGAAATACGCGAGCAGTATCCGTATCTCTTCGAGACTTGAGGAATAATTCCTTGTTTGATTATTTGTTTTTGTGCTAGTTTATTTTAATTTCGAGGACAAAATTCTTTTAAGGAGGGTAGACTTGTCACTACCATATTCCAGAATAAGGGTATATTTGTCTTTTCATTTATTTAATTTAATATGTTAATATTGTATAATATTTATTTATATTTAATTGCTATAATTTTATTTGATTGTTGTACCTTATCGTTACTTCGATAATTGGAGCGCTACGCTAGCTTTTGCCTTCCAACAAATTTTACATCCTTGTTCTAGACGTGCTAGTCTTCTATTATGATCCTTGTGTAACTTATAACTATGCCCTTTTGTGCTTCATTTTAGTCGCACAACATTCGTCGCAAACGATTATATTGATTCTGTATAAATTTAACTTTACATCCTTGTGCGTTCCAATCGAAATTGGAGACACAATCTCGACCCTTTTTCTGCAACCCAAATTATGATAATATTTTACTCTGAGTCTTCCACATCCATAACACTTGTGTCCCGCCTAATTTTAAACCCATGTACTTCTAATTAATTTTAGAACACCAATATATTAATTTTAATTAAATATTCCAAAAACCCTGCCTTGTACAATTTTTTAATTGTTAGGCACTATTATGCAAAAGTGTATTGAGGTGTCCACACCCCATTGGACCAACACATGAAGAAATATCATTTTTCCTTCATTGATTGGTCATGTAAATTTTCTCCAAAATTTTTTGGAGTGTGTAATACTCAACATCAACCCTCATTAAACCTTAGCCCTACATTTTGAAATAATGCAATCCTAGCCCTCCAAATATCTACATGAAGAAGCCAAGCCCTTATCCAAGGAGGATGTTGACCAGGCCCAACTTTCTAGGTCAACCTCCAAACACTCATTCACATATATATATAATTTTTTTCCTTACTTTTTCCACAATCCATCACCCTAAAACTAAGTAGCAGCCGACATATCCCTCTCCTTCTTCCCTGTTCGCCACCTACCGGAGAAGCCCGTGTCTGCCACCCTCTTCCTCCATACTAGCCGGAGCAGACCATCGGAGACCGGCAACGCTGACTGCCTGCACGCCATCACCACCGAGACCTGGCAGCGCTGAACCGCTGGACGCCTGAACCCGATGTCTCTGATAATCATCATCAACACCCCCATTCCCCCTCAACCAGTCGACAGAACCCGACCGCCTGTACTTCACCACCGACCGAAGCCCGAGAATCCTTCGCCTGGACGACCGAATCATCCCCCTCCACCTGACTGAGCGCTGTCATTCGCTTGAACGTCCCCTCCTTCGACTCGACAGCAGCACCCTCCTCTCGTTGATGACCCGCCTGAACCCTACTACACCGAGCAGTCCTCTGCCCGACTGAACGCCGCTGAACCTCCTCCTCCTCGACAAACAAACATCCTCCCGACTGGTCGACTGAACGCTGCCATCGACAACACGACAGTCCGCTGAACCCGACTCCCCTCGACGACAGCAGCCCACCTCGATGTCGAACACCCCCTTGTTCACGTGCGCGCAGGTTCGAGTTGTTCTATTCATGTTTGTGTATATGTACGTGTGAAATATTAGGGTTTAGCATGTTCATTAGATATTGATTTCTAGACGTTATGCAAGTAAACCGAACTCGTATGCGTATACGTACGCGTATGAGTATTATAATCATATTGATATATATATATATATATAGATATATGGATATATATATATATATATATATATATATATATATAAGTAATTATACTATTACTAGTTATGAATATATTTGTATATGTACTGTATGCCCCTAGTGTTAATTATGGAGATCCCATATTTGCATTAACCATGTGACCCTGTTAATTATGGAGATCCCATATCTGCCTTATGTATAATGACGTACTGGTGAGACATATGCTAGTGATTTACTGTCTGTTTATGCACAATATTTGAAGACGTGACACCCGTGCAGTTAGATGCACACTTGACCTTGTTACATGACAAGTAGCACCCTAGCGTAGTCTCTGAGTTCAGTGTAATTATGATTATGTCACGCCCCAGTCCCAAAATATACGTGACCAGGCCATGTGGCAATAGCCAGTTGACACATCTTTGTGGACATCCCAATTTAATAGATCCAAACGAAGAGTGCTATACTGTCCTAAATAACTAACATGTCTCAATATCAGTCAACAATAGGTAAACTAATCTCATCCATAATATAAACAGCAAGAAGTACTAAATAAACTGCTGGAAGATAAACGCCAGCCTCAAATATCATAGTAAAACCAAGAATGTCTGGTGGGGACAAACCCACTACTATGACGAAATAAAGTACTGAAATGATGGATAAAAGGTAATGATTAGGGCATCGGCTAACTAGATAATGATGCACCCAATCCTAGGCAGAAGGCCTACAAGTGATCATGAAAACTCTGACAGTAGTACCTCTAGCTCCTCTGCGGTAGCGAACCTCGTCTCCTATCCTGGGCCGTACACTGTGGGGTAATATGCCTCGTCCAAATCTGGAAAGGTACCAAGTCCTCAGAGGGACGTAACAAGATACATAGAAGCATGCTATATATAAATACTGAATAAAGTAAATCCAATAAAAGGGTATGCTAACCATCTAAGTGAATGCAATATGAGGACAACCTTGGTATGTATGAGTAGGTGCAGGTATAACGTCCATACCGCTCCGAAGAACATAGAATCTTCATAGAATATAACTTCCATAGCGCTCCGAAGAACGTGGAATCTGCATAAAGGGAGTCATTGGATCCGTGGTTCCTCCGGATACTACGGATTCCAATAGATGTATCCCATACGCCTACTAGTTGTCCTCCCCGCCCAATGTAGATACACAAATCGAATACTCGACGTGCATACCACGTAGCTATATACCAGTCTCTATGAATAACAATAACCCTGAGTTACGTACTAACCATAATGTAAGTCACACGCACTGATAGCTAGTCGAGTACGCGAACCCGCATCCCAATATGAATGTCACGACCCGCACCCGGTTTAGGGGCACGAGAGCGTGGGTACGTCCAGCCTACGCCGCAGCATCGGCGGTAGAACGCTGTCTAGGTCAAGTACTATCTAAACAATCTCACGCTAGTATCCAACTCCATAAGGAGAAGTGGATATCATAAAATAAATCTAGAAATACTCAATCACAACTGCAGCACGATAGGAAAATAAAGAAATAAAAGAATACAACACAAGTCTAATGACACAATAATCATACCTGCAATCATTACTTCCAATCCCCAAGTATGTCAGAGCCAGTCTACTAAGGTCACAGTCTGGAAAAATATTTCCAGTCAGGAAGGAGCAAAGTACATCTCTAAATAGCAGTTCTATATAAATGACATAAACTATATAGCAGTTCTAGATGGAAACATACCAGATGCATGTATAGGTACGAGAAATGTACAATGAGAGAAATACTGGAAATACTGTAAGTAAATGCAGGAAAAGAACAATATGTCAATGAGCAAGAAACCTATGACTAAGTGTGTGAGTACTAGCTTTAACATGTGATCGGCTTGGGAACTTGATCAGGCTGGTTACATGTGATTAGCTATGGTTCATATAAAGTCAGGCTAACCGTTGGTTAGCTATGGTGCATGTAGAGATCAGGCTAATCACACGTAACAGCTATGGAGCATGTAAATGGTCAGGCCGCACCCGACGTGAGATGTAGGGTGAGCTATGGTACATATAAAGTTGGGTATGATCACATATCTACACTAAAGTACTCCCCAAACCCCCGACTGGTATAGTAGATCCAATTATGGTACGCTATGGCACAGGATCCCCTAAGGAGGTAGCAAATCTCCCCGGGTCTCAGTGTCTGTACATGCACAAGATATCAAGGAAACAAATCTTGTACAAGCTACACCATGAATAAGGAATAACATCTCATGACGAGATCCGTGTATACCAATCCGTGTAACCAATGTGTCAAGAGCATGGATATTTACACTAGATACAGTGAACATAGGAGATATCATAAATTAGAAACTAATCAGAGAATGTACTCGCCTTGGGTCCTTAGCCGGTAATTATTGATGTCCTGTCCCAGCGTACCGTCTGGAGGAACCAACAGTCCTAAAAATATTTCAAATACAACATTGGCATCAGATGCTATACTACACACACAATCAAATACCTAACTCAGGGCTATGCCTGGCATGGGACTCAGTCCACTAGGGTCATCTAGTTAGACAGACATCTATAACACATTACACCTATTTAACTAACATTAACACCTACAATATTACTTGCACCAAAATAAATACATATACTATATATATATATATACCATTTAATTTATGCATAATATATATATAGGTTGAACAATATAGTTACCATATATATAAATTTTATAACTATAAAAATATGCTAAGTAGGTTTACAAATACATAAATATACATATACCAATTTACATATATTTTATACAGGTAAAAATACCAAATTACATTTATATATACAAACCAATACAACATATATACATACATATACCAATACGAAAATATAAATCTACATACATATATATATTTACCAAAATACGTATTAAATTAATATGTATATTACCAATATATTTTTATACCAAAAATAAGAATTATACTATATACAAATTTTAGAATTTACGTAAAAGTCAATATATTTATATATCTACAGTAGAATTGGTCACCAGCCCCAAATAAATAATTTTGAACTAAGTTTTATTATTGGAACTATATTTTTAATAATAATATAAACCCCAAGATTTATTATATTTAACATAATCAAAAAACCTTTTAATTATAACTAAATAAACTAATTACATAAAATTAGCTAATTACATATACTAAACTAATTACATTTATTTACTACATTAATTACAAATTAACTAAACTAATTATAAGAAAATACTAAACTAATTAATTAATATTTACTAACTGGTTAATAAATAAATTCCTGATTAATAACTAATTACTGTTTATTAATAATTACTAATCTAATCATTAACTAAACTAATTTTATAATTAATCAAACTAATTACAGATTACTTAAACTAATTACATACTTATTACTTTAACTTAACTCTAATTTCAATTTACACAGAACTGAAGGGAGAAGGGAAAGAGGGAAGGGCTTACGGCGGGGTCTCGTCGGCGCGGGAGGGAGAATCTCGCCGGGGCAGAGCGTCGGCGGTAGAGTCTCGCCGGGCAGGGCGGTCGAACTAGGCGATCGTCTCGGGCGGCGGCAGCGGTCCTCGACGACGGCTGGATCTAAGCCAGATCGGCGGTGACGGTCGGCTGCCGGTGAGGAAAACGGCGGCGAAGCTCGGCTCGACGGAGCAGAGGCGGTGGCAGGATCTGCAGCGGCGGCGACGCTCGGCCCGAGGTGGCACTCTGATCAAGGAGGCGGCGCTTGGATCGAGGGGGCAGGCGCTCTGCTCGAGAGGGCGACGGCTTCGAGGCGGCTGCGGCTGCGTCTGGTCGGCTTCAGCGGTGGAGATCTCGGCGGATCTGGGCGGCCACGGCGATCGCCGGAGTTAGGTTAGGGTTAGGTTTAGGGTTCTGGGTGTGTCAGGGGGTCGTGTCCGGGTCTGCCGGACACAGGGATGATGCTCTGTGGGCGTGTCCGGGTGTTGAACACGGGGTGGGTGTTTGCTGTGGTGTGGGGGTTGTGTCCGGGTGTGTCGGACACGAAAATCAGGTTGTAAAGTTGTAACCGGACACAAGAAATAAATGGATACGGTGGGACACCCGGGGTCGGACCCGAGGCCATCACGGCTGACACGGCGATGCTGGACACACGGACACGAGCACACAAAAATGGTGGTGGCTTTGGCTTTGGGAATTGTGGGGGCTAGCTAATAATTAGGAGATTAGGGTTTCTTGGGAATTGTGAGAATGAGAACTTAAATAGGGAAAGAGGTGTGGGATAAAGGGTTGCGGGTTGGCCCAATAATGAATGGCCCAGAATTAATTAAACGGGTTTCTCACGTGGGGAAAAATGAGGGTGTGAAGGCTAGTTGATGGGAAATGGCAACTTGTAAAAAATAAAAATAAAGATTATAATTTCAGAAAATATTTTTTTTTTTTAAGGAAAGCTAGCTAATTTCCAATTAGCTACTAATTAATACATTTTGCAAAAATCTTAGAAGGTATGACATTTATTTATTTTCTATCCCAATAAATAAAAATTTATTTTATTTATGAACTAATCTTTTAAATAACTATTTAGTTAAAACAATAATTTTATGATTCAAGCCAATAAATATTTGAAACTAGAAATATATATATATTATTATTTATTTACTTATTTTATAAGAAAGCGACATTTAGGAAAAAGGATTTATAAAAGATTTTTTTTTTTTTATTTACCTTCTATAATCAAACATCGTTCAAAACCAAATAAAATTTCAAGGAGAAATATTTTTTTTTTTTTATAAAACTTGATATTTTAAAATAAATTAAAATCTAATTATTTTGGAAATTGGAAATCGGAGGTTACAAGTCTATCCACCTTAGAAAAATTTCGTCCTCGAAATTTTAGGGATGACTAGGATAGAAAAAAATTTGTTGTTCATAATGATGAATATATCATTGAAGAAAATATTTTTATAAGGAAAATATTTACCAAACAGAAGAAAACATGAAGAAAAAGAAATTATGGTTTAAGACAGGAATAACTTGAAGGAATCATGGCTCGGCCTTGAATCCTCTAGAAAGTTTAGGTTTTGGGAAGTAGACACGATCACAAAAACAGATAATTTGAATAATGCACGTTACCTTTTCAAAGTAACTAAACCAAGGAAGACCCAGTATAATGAATGATATAGACATGAAAGTTATAGCTAATTCGAAAGATACGATCGACAATTTGATTTAAGAAACTTAAATACATCCTTCAGAATGTAATCAAGAGACATCTAATCGCCTTTCTTGATTTCTAGGAAAAAGAGTAGTCTTTACTACCATCTGAAAATAATCCTTCCTTTTTATCCTCGTTCATTTTACTTTTCTCAATCTTGTGATTGATCATTAACTAATATTTATAAAAGTTTCAATTTCCACAAACTTTATTAGATTAGATCTTAGAATTTCTGAATCAAAAGCCTTATCATCAAATTCGAGTTTGTTTATCTTAACATCAACTATACCTCGATTATTTTCTTCGATTTCAAATGTTACTGTCATGGTCAAGATTTTAATTTAAATCACAACCTCAATATACCATGATCTTACCTTACGACCTTCAATTCTATGATCCCATAATCAATTTTATTATAATCTTCTTTACCAAGAGCTTCATTTCATTTCATATTTCTCTATCCGTATGTATAATGTTTTCGAATTTTGAACTAATATTTTTTTCATCCTCTGAATTTATTATCCCTGTGTAAAAATTTTACTACTCAAATCCTCAATATTTTAATTGAATTCCAGTCGTATCATAATCTCCTCAAATTTTGAGTAAATAACTAAATACAAGATTTACTATCCAATCCTTTTAATTGAAATCCAATCGATGCATATTTATAAAACTTAAAATCTGCATCCCAAAATTTAACTTTAAACACTCATCAATCATCTAACTCAAATTCAATTGATGCTTATTCCAATCTAACTCCTCATCCAAGAATTTAATTTGACACTATTCCATTTACGATTTTATTTCCTGCTTTTCTTTTTCCTCAAATACTCAACGATGCGATGCTTCCAGTATCTTCAATGCAACATTCATACTATATAAAATTTCTATCTTGCAATCAAATAGATAAAATGATAATCTCTCAAATTTTTCAAATTTTTAATAATCAATTCAAACATATCAAGACCTCCTTAAAATTAATAAATCCTCAAATTTTTGGCTCTGTGAATTTCTTAATTCTCCCTTTAAGTAAATGTTTGTCCTCGAATTTCAATCATACCTCGATTTTCATAAAATCAATGATCCATCAACTCCGTTATAACAACCCCTAAATTCTTTATTTAATTTAATGCTCATCCATAAATTTAATCCTCTTGTCTCTTTTTGTCAGTCATAACCTCGTCATAGATCTTTGCTATGGTCAAAACCCAATGATCATGGTTTAAGAAAACTCTACCTACAGCCATGCAATTTAAGAAAATATAGGTCATGTGTCTTTTGTCATGGTATTTCAGTCTCTGTTAGGGGGGTACTACTAGTTATATCCTAACAAGGAAATCATGAATACGAGCTACAATACTTAGGGAAATCAATCAATCAAGAGACGGGAACATTAGAAAAAGAACCTGCTAACATATTACTTGTAGTATCTACTATCTCTAACAAACACTTAACTCTAGCACATTCACTAACTAATTCCTATTCATGTACACTGGTACCCATATCAACTACTCATTAATCCACAAAATCCATGAATACATCCGTATTGCACACACCTGTTTATTAATACCAAAATCTGATGCCAAAAATCTTTAATATAACCATGATTCAATAATGCATCCAAGTTGATACCTCTATCTCTTTAGTACCATACCCTCTGTCAGTTTCCGTTCCTACTACAATTGTTCATACTAGTCGTTCTTATCACTCAATATACGTCAAGTGCAACACCATACTAAATATTGCTCTTTCTAATACAACTTTAGATGGACACCCAAGTCAGTCTGCGGTGCCATCTCAATCATGCTCAATCACCAGATCCTTACACATGTATGTTATCTACTCATATATTAATATTCATATTTCTCATTTACCATAGAGTTAATCCTCAAAAATAATTATCGAGGTTTAACTTCTCGATCAACTTAAAAATAGATTGCATACACTTCCTCGAAGTCAGATACTCAACATCGAAATAAAATTTTAATCACTTCTAAAATCTTCGTAGCCTTAACTATGTTTATTGAATCAATTTTAAATCCTCAATATTTTAACAACATAAAATCTCAACTCCTTAAAATTCTCAAAATCTCATTTCATTTCCATTCTTGAAACGATAAAATTAAATCCACAAGTACACATTTATAAATGTTCACGGTCTCTAATGCTCAAGGTGCACATTAATACACCAATCTAATTATCATCACTTGAAGTGCTTATTGTTTTGAGTGTCATTCTCGACTAACCCTCGAAATAGAACCATTAGCACTCTTGGTATTACATCACTAGCTGCATTAATGGATTATCTCATCAAGCTCATTAGACTCATGATCACCTGTATCCTCTATAACACTCATGTTTCTTTACTCTCATGGGTATGTGTATGGTTCCTCATCTCGATGGTTGTATATGTATTTCCTTCAATCCTTTAAAGCCTATTAACTAATCCGTGATACGCTTCACAACTTCCATTACTAATCCTGATATTTCTCTACTTATGACATCTCATTAAACCCTCTATACATATACATTTCTTTACCTTTAACATTTCCGATATCAATCATCAAATTGGACATCATGCTCCATAAATCCTTAACACAATTCCCGGATACTTAATCGTTTACATAGATCACTCAATTACATCATCATGATTATCCAGGACGGGTAATTGGCTCTGATACTAACTCTGAGAACTATCACTGATACTCTATACTCTCCTTAACTCTCAGTCTCTAATGACACTACTCCTAGAATCATTGGTACAAGGTACCATGCTAAGGCTAACTCTAGATTAAAGCCTACTGCTCACATGTCCAACTAAGAAACACTTACAACTCACTAGCAACACAGTCAATACTAATACAAGACACAAACAAAATTACAAGCCACTAATTATCATACTTAACAAGAAATCCTCAAAGGATAGGAGCTCAAAGACTGAATTGAGGACAGAAGGTATCTTTACTGCTAGTAAAGAAAAGAAGCGATGGAACAAAGTCCTGGAATAACAGAAATAGATAAGTCTTGAGATGATATTTTAAGAACCAATTTAAGATACAACCTGATAATCATACACGTCTATCAGAAATCATGACACTCAGAATCCTCGCCACGCCAGTAAGCATAGATGCGATAAACGACAGGTTCCATAACTAAGGTATGCAACTCTATAATCATGTCATCTAGAATCTTCGCCACGCCAACCGGTATGGCTGCGAGAGACTCTAAGTTTCATAACTATAGTATGTACATCCAAGTCAGGTTCCTACGTTCTCGTCACCACAGCTAATATGGCTGCGATAAACTCCAGGGTCCATAACCAAAGTAGACGTTTTACCTTTCTCACTGTCCTGATCAAAATATGTCATCAGATGATACCGTAAATTTAGCCCGTAAAATTCATCTCGATATGAAATCAACTCAACAACGATACCAAGAATTAAATTTAACAACTGGTCAACAAGAATCAACTCAACAATGATACCAAGATTTTAATTTAATAACTTATCAACAAGAATCAAGTTCAGTGACAACAAGCGAGAGCGGACGAAAACAAGGAAAAAGATTTAAATTGGAAATTATAATAAGATTCTCAAGGGGTCGTCCCAGGAATCTCTCAAGAATTTGTGATTGAGTATCCTTCTCTCATCCTAGTATCCTATGTCCTATATTCTATAGCAGGCACGCAGTAGTGTAACAAAGATGCCACACTACCATGACATCGCACAGCTCGCGAAGTCTGACCTGCGTGGGCCACCAATAAAAACGTGTCACAACCCGCACCCGGTTTAGGGGCACGAGAGCGTGGGTACGTCCAGCCTACGCCGCAGCATCGGCGGTAGAACGCTGTCTAGGTCAAGTACTATCTAAACAATCTCACGCTAGTATCCAACTCCATAAGGAGAAGTGGATATCATAAAATAAATCTAGAAATACTCAATCACAACTGCAGCACGATAGGAAAATGAAGAAATAAAAGAATACAACACAAGTCTAATGACACAATAATCATACCTGCAATCATTACTTCCAATCCCCAAGTATGTCAGAGCCAGTCTACTAAGGTCACAGTCTGGAAAAATATTTCCAGTCAGGAAGGAGCAAAGTACATCTCTAAATAGCAGTTCTATATAAATAACATAAACTATGTAGCAGTTCTAGATGGAAACATACCAGATGCATGTATAGGTACGAGAAATATACAATGAGAGAAATACTGGAAATACTGTAAGTAAATGCAGGAAAAGAACAATATGTCAATGAGCAAGAAACCTATGACTAAGTGTGTGAGTACTAGCTTTAACATGTGATCGGCTTGGGAACTTGATCAGGCTGGTTACATGTGATTAGCTATGGTTCATATAAAGTCAGGCTAACCGTTGGTTAGCTATGGTGCATGTAGAGATCAGGCTAATCACACGTAACAGCTATGGAGCATGTAAATGGTCAGGCCGCACCCGACGTGAGATGTGGGGTGAGCTATGGTACATATAAAGTTGGGTATGATCACATATCTACACTAAAGTACTCCCCAAACCCCCGACTGGTATAGTAGATCCAATCATGGTACGCTATGGCACAGGATCCCCTAAGGAGGTAGCAAATCTCCCCGGGTCTCAGTGTCTGTACATGCACAAGATATCAAGGAAACAAATCTTGTACAAGCTACACCATGAATAAGGAATAACATCTCATGACGAGATCCGTGTATACCAATCCGTGTAACCAATGTGTCAAGAGCATGGATATTTACACTAGATACAGTGAACATAGGAGATATCATAAATTAGAAACTAATCAGAGAATGTACTCGCCTTGGGTCCTTAGCTGTTAATTATTGATGTTCTGTCCCAGCGTACCGTCTGGAGGAACCAACAGTCCTAAAAATATTTCAAATACAACACTGGCATCAGATGCTATACTACACACACAATCAAATACCTAACTCAGGGCTATGCCTGGCATGGGACTCAGTCCACTAGGGTCATCTAGTTAGACAGACATCTATAACACATTACACCTATTTAACTAACATTAACACCTACAATATTACTTGCACCAAAATAAATACATATACTATATATATATATACCATTTAATTTATGCATAATATATATATAGGTTGAACAATATAGTTACCATATATATAAATTTTATAACTATAAAAATATGCTAAGTAGGTTTACAAATACATAAATATACATATACCAATTTACATATATTTTATACAGGTAAAAATACCAAATTATATTTATATATACAAACCAATACAACATATATACATACATATACCAATACGAAAATATAAATCTACATACATATATATATTTACCAAAATACGTATTAAATTAATATGTATATTACCAATATATTTTTATACCAAAAATAAGAATTATACTATATACAAATTTTAGAATTTACGTAAAAGTCAATATATTTATATATCTACAGTAGAATTGGTCACCAGCCCCAAATAAACAATTTTGAACTAAGTTTTATTATTGGAACTATATTTTTAATAATAATATAAACCCCAAGATTTATTATATTTAACATAATCAAAAAACCTTTTAATTATAACTAAATAAACTAATTACATAAAATTAGCTAATTACATATACTAAACTAATTACATTTATTTACTACATTAATTACTAATTAACTAAACTAATTATAAGAAAATACTAAACTAATTAATTAATATTTACTAACTGGTTAATAAATAAATTCCTGATTAATAACTAATTACTGTTTATTAATAATTACTAATCTAATCATTAACTAAACTAATTTTATAATTAATCAAACTAATTACAGATTACTTAAACTAATTACATACTTATTACTTTAACTTAACTCTAATTTCAATTTACACAGAACTGGAGGGAGAAGGGAAAGAGGGAAGGGCTTACGGCGGGGTCTCGTCGGCGCGGGAGGAAGAATCTCGCCGGGGCAGAGCGTCGGCGGTGGAGTCTCGCCGGGCAGGGCGGTCGAACTCGGCGATCGTCTCGGGCGGCGGCAGCGGTCCTCGACGACGGCTGGATCTAAGCCAGATCGGCGGCGACGGTCGGCTGCCGGTGAGGAAAACGGCGGCGAAGCTCGGCTCGACGGAGCAGAGGCGGTGGCAGGATCTGCAGCGGCGGTGATGCTCGGCCCGAAGCGGCGCTCTGATCGAGGAGGCGGCACTTGGATCGAGGGGGCAGGCGCTCTGCTCGAGGGGGCGACGGCTTCGAGGCGGCTGCGGCTGCGTCTGGTCGGCTTCAGCGGTGGAGATCTCGGCGGATCTGGGCGGCCACGGCGATCGCCGGAGTTAGGTTAGGGTTAGGTTTAGGGTTCTGGGTGTGTCAGGGGGTCGTGTCCGGGTCTGCCGGACACAGGGATGATGCTCTGTGGGCGTGTCCGGGTGTTGGACACGGGGTGGGTGTTTGCTGTGGTGTGGGGGTTGTGTCCGGGTGTGTCGGACACGGAAATCAGGTTGTAAAGTTATAACCGGACACAAGAAATAAATGGATACGGTGGGACACCCGGGGTCGGACCCGAGGCCATCACGGCTGACACGGTGATGCTGGACACACGGACACGAGCACACAAAAATGGTGGTGGCTTTGGCTTTGGGAATTGTGGGGGCTAGCTAATAATTAGGAGATTAGGGTTTCTTGGGAATTGTGAGAATGAGAACTTAAATAGGGAGAGAGGTGTGGGATAAAGGGTTGCGGGTTGGCCCAATAATGAATGGCCCAGAATTAATTAAACGGGTTTCTCACGTGGGGAAAAATGAAGGTGTGAAGGCTACTTGATGGGAAATGGCAACTTGTAAAAAATAAAAATAAAGATTATAATTTCAAAAAATATTTTTTTTTTTTTAGGAAAGCTAGCTAATTTCCAATTAGCTACTAATTAATACATTTTGCAAAAATCTTAGAAGGTATGACATTTATTTATTTTCTATCCCAATAAATAAAAATTTATTTTATTTATGAACTAATCTTTTAAATAACTATTTAGTTAAAACAATAATTTTATGATTCAAGCCAATAAATATTTGAAACTAGAAATATATATATATTATTATTTATTTACTTATTTTATAAGAAAGCGACATTTAGGAAAAAGGATTTATAAAAGATTTTTTTTTTTTTTAATTACCTTCTATAATCAAACATCGTTCAAAACCAAATAAAATTTCAAGGAGAAATATTTTTTTTTTTTTATAAAACTTGATATTTTAAAATAAATTAAAATCTAATTATTTTGGAAATTGGAAATCGGAGGTTACAATGAATGTCACTGTGAAACGTGTAAAAGTGTTAGGTCTCGGAGAATATCAGAGTATCCTCCCGCGGGGATGAGTTGCTAGAGACTAGGTCATGTATACTAAATCATCGACGCATCCGTCGATGACACCCAAGTAAATCTCGGACGCGCACAATCATATGAAACAAACATCCAGATATCATACAACATATGCAGCATTTAATTTAAATAGTAAATATAGCAAGGTATCTTGCCTGAGTCCTCAAGCTGTGAATGCCAAAAGCCGATTCCTGCAGTGTCTCCTGGCTGATCCAATGATCCTAAACACAATATAATATAGCAATCCAGCATCAGACACTAAACAATACATGCACGACTACTACGTTGCTCTTAGGTATTGACGTAAGTTCACGGTGGATCGACTACAGGGTCGCGTGTGCACGTAGCTAAGATGCATGCGTGCCCTCTCCTCTGTCACTGTGTACCTTCCGTCAATAAATCACTAATTTATGGTTTACGAAACTATACTACATCTTGTTAAATTATACTTCATTATTCCTCATGCATAAATGTACTAAGTCTATGTCTACGCTTTTAGGTGGAATACAAGTTCCATGTACAGGTCATATGGTCGAATAATTATTAACTATAATTTCCATTTAATCTAATTAAACATTCATACTTATATACATAAGGTGTATTGTGACTTAGTTGTGTCGTCATCCGACACGACGACACGGTTATTACGATTTATCAATCATATAATGAAGGAGGGGGGTTGTTTACCAATCGTAGTCGAGGGGGTGCTGTCCTGTCGATGTCAGCCTCCGGTACGGCAGCTCCGGCGTCGTGCGGCAACTCCAGCAGCAGCGGCAGCGGCAACAACAGCTACAACAGTGGTCGCAGCAGCAGCTACATCTGCTTGGTCGGCGAGGCAGTGGCGCCTGGGTGGAGGTCAGGCCGTGGGGGGATCGGGGTTGGTCTGCCGATGGTGTGGGGCACCGCTGATGGCGGTTGGGGCGGTCGGGATCAGTCGGTTCGAGTTAGACGAGTTGGATGCCGGCAATGGGGCGATGATGGTATGCTGACGGTGGTGGTGCTGGGGTAGTAGAGTGCAGGCGGCAGTCGTGGTAGTGGGGGTGGCGACTTGCGATGGTGGTGAGGGTGTTTGTGTAGTCGGAGGCTGTGGGGCCTGGTCGGGAAGGAGGGGCTTGGTGTAGGTGTTCGGCTAGGGTTTGGGGAAGAGTAATGAATAGTTGGTTTTAGGGTTTCTAATGGTAGAAGATATGTATTTATATGTGGGGAAGTTTGTGGGCAGGCCTCGAGGCTTGGGCCAGCCAGGACTCGTGGAAGTGGGGACTGGTCCACATGAAAGGGAGCACGTAGGCTGGGTTAGGTCCTACTTGAGGTGGAATTGGCCTTTAATTTAATTAATTTAAAACAATTGTACATGGTGTTTCTAACGTATTGAAGACATATAAAACTAGATTTGGGGTGGGACACAAGAGTCGAGGGCGTAGCAGGCTTGGTGTAGGTTAATACCCTAATTTGGGTACTTGGGAATTGGGTTGCGTTTGTTCCTCAATTTAAATAAATCCTATATTTGTCGAGGGGGTTTACAATCTACCCTCCTTAGAGCATTTCGTCCTCGAAATTAAAACATACGCATGGCAAGAATTACTGACTAAATTTAAAATGCTAATACGTACCTAGTCCTTCGAAGATGTGGGGGTAACGCTGGCGAATATCCTTCTCGCGTTCCCAGGTCGACTCGCCTGGTGTATGATGCCTACATGCAACACGAATTAGTAGAATAGTCTGTCCTCGCAATACCTTCTCACTTCTGTCTAGAATCTCCATAAGCTCCTCTTCGTATGATAGGCTCGAGCCGACTGTGATTTTGGAATGATCAAGCACGTGACTCGGATCTGGTATGTACCTTCTCAGTTGGGATACATGGAAGACGTCATGGACTCCTTTCAAAGTTTGCGGCAAGGCTAATCTGTAAGCAACCTCTCTGACGCATTCTAACACATCAAAGGGTCTGATGTACCTCAGACTCAGCTTTCCTCGGATTCCGAATCTGATAGTCCCTCGAGTAGGAGAGATATTTAGAAATACATGATCTCCAACCTAAAACTCTAAGGGTCATCGATGCGCATTCGCCCAATGCTTCTGCCTGTCCTGTGTCGCTCGTAGATATCCTTGGATCTTCTTTACCTTCTCCACTATACGAACAACCAGCTCTGGTCCGAGAATCTGTCGCTCGCCTATATCACTCCAGCATAATGGGGAGCGACACTTCCTTCCATACAACGCTTTGTAGGAAGCCATTTGGATGCTCGCTTGATAGCTTTTGTTGTAGGAAAACTCGATCAAATACAAATGGTCCTCCCATGATCTCCGAAATCTAGCATGCACGCTCTCAACATATCCTCCAATGTCTGAATGGTGTTCTCCGACTGACCATCTGTCTATGGATGATATGCTGTGCTAAACTTCAGACGGGTACCGAGACTCTCTTGCATACTCCACCAAAAGTAAGATATAAAGCTTGTGTCCCTGTCAGACACAATACTTACTGGCACTCCGTGCAGGCGCATAATCTCTCTCATGTACATATCTGCTAAGACCTCAGTGGATTTCCCAACTCTAAAAGGTAGAAAGTGTGCAGACTTGGTGAGTCTATCTACTATTACCCATACTGCATTGCGACTACTAGGACTCCTCGGAAAATCCGTAACAAAGTCTATAGTGATATGCTCCTATTTCCACTCTGGTATAGGGAGCGGTTGGAGCAATCTGCAGACCTCTGATGCTCAGCCTTGACTTGCTGACACACCAGGCACTTGGCCATAAAGAGTGCTATCTCTCTCTTTATTTCGTGCCACCAGTAGTACTGTCTCAAGTCCCTGTACATCTTCGTGCCTCCTGGATGAATAGAGTAGGTCGAACTGTGTGCCTCTGCCATCAACTCCTGCCGAAGTTCTCTATTTGGTATATAGAGACGGTCTCCACATCTCAAGGTTCTGTCTTCATATATACGCAGCCCTGTCTGTAATCCAGCCTCTATCCTCTGTCTAAGCCTCTAAAATCTGGAATCTGTCGGCAAAGCAGCCTTGATTCTCTCCACCAATGATGATTGCAACTGAAAACTCGACAACTGTCCATCTACTCCGGGCATAACGAACTTTATACCCATCTGCTCTAGATCCCTCAATAGATGCTGTTGGGTAGTCAGGTAGAATGCCATAGGTCTTCTGCTCAACGCGTCAGCTACTACGTTGGCTTTTTCCGGATGGTACTGCAGCTCAATTTCGAAGTCTGTCATCACCTCGAGCCAACGTCTTTGTCTCTGATTCAGATCCTTCTAGGTAAAGACATACTTCAGGCTCTTATGATCAGTGAATATCTCCACTATTTCTCCGTATAGGTAGTGCCTCCAATGTTTTAAGGCAAAGATCACTGCGGCAAGATCCAAGTCGTGAGTGGGATAGTTCTTCTCATGTGTCCTCAACTTCCTAGAAGCATAGGCTACAACCTTTCCATGCTGCATCAAGACACATCCTAACCCTTTCCCGGATGCATCGCTGTAGATCACGAATCCTCCGGGTCCAGAAGGTATGGTCAAGATGGGTGCTGTAGTCAGACGCTTCTTCAGCTCATCGAATGCCGTTTGACACTCCTCTGTCCAAGCGAACTCCTGCTCCTTACGGGTCAAGTGGTTCATCGGCTCCGTAATCTTTGCGAAGTTCTCTACGAACCTCCGGTAATATTCGGCAAGTCCCAGGAAACTTCTCACTTCTGAGACATTGGTAGGGGTCGGCCATGTCTCTACCGATGAAATCATCGCCGGATCTACTGAGATGCCCTCTCCTGAGATAACATGTCCAAGGAAAGCGAAACGATCCAGAAGGAACTCACACTTGCTCAGTTTGGCATAAAGCCTCTCTCTCCTCAGCGTCTCTAACACTAGTCTCAAGTGCTCTTCGTGCTCCTCGTCGCTCTTCGAATACACCAAGATGTCGTCGATGAAGACTACCACGAACCGGTCTAAGTATTGGTGGAATACTCTATTCATCAAGTTCATAAATACAGCAGGCGCATTCGTCAGTCCAAAAGTCATCACTAAGAACTCGTAGTGAGCATAAAGAGTCCTGAATGCTGTCTTTTGAATGTCTTCTCTTCGCACCTTTACTTGATGATAACTCGATCTCAAGTCGATCTTGGTGAACACCACTGCTCCTGTCAACTGGCCGAACAAATCATCAATTCGCGGCAGGGGTACTTGTTCTTGATAGTTAGAGCATTAAGGGCTCTGTAATCAATGCACATGCGAACTGTTCCATCCTTCTTAGGTATAAACAACACTGGTGCTCCTCAGGGTGATGCACTAGGGTGGATAAATCTCTTACTCTGCAACTCCTCTAATTGTAGCTTCAGCTAATCTAACTCCTTCTTCGCTAATCGGTACACATTAGAATATACCGGTGTTGCTCCGGGTACTAGCTCAATGGTGAACTCCACGTCTCTATCTGGCGGTAGGCCTGGCAATTCTTTAAGAAAAACATCCTCAAATTCTGTAACTATTGGTGGGGGTACCATCTCCATAGCCATGTAAGCTTCAGCTATCTGTCCTACTCCGTGTTCGACGATCCCTCGTATGTACTCGAACTCCGGCTGATCTGGCAGTTTAAAAGTGATGCTACCCTTCCGGCAATTCAGTACGGCATTGTACTGGCTTAACCAGTCTATGCCTAGCACAACGTCAAAGTACGGCATGGGTAATACCAAGAATCGCGCTCTTATCTCTCTACCACATACGACTATCGAACACGTTCTAATAGTGTTGGTAACAGGCACGATACCTCCCCGGTAAGAATCTTCCAACTCTTAGGTAAGGGAAAGGTAGCTACCCTATGCATTGCTACAAATCTACTAGATATAAATGATAATATAGCTCCTGAATCAAACAATGCAGTTGCAGGTAATGATGCAACTAAAATGGTACCTGTGATAGCTTCCCCTTCTGTTTCTTCTTCAATAGCTGCTAATGCAAAGGCCTGTCCCTACCTCTGTCCTCCGGTCTGCTGTCGGGCTCGATCAAACTGGGCCTGCTGTGGGGCCAAGGGTGGTCCCCTATGGAATCCTCCTGGTGCTGGTAGATGTTGGCCTCCTGGTGGGGGTAGCATCCTCGGAACTGGTGCTGCTGGCCTCTGTCCGGTCTGTGGTGCTATGTCTCTGTGCTACGGGCAGTCTCGAGCGTGGTGTTGGCCTGATCCACAAATCATGTATGTTCCCAGTCTCTTTCGGCAGTCATTCTGGAAGTGTCCTACCTTACCACAGTAGTGGCAATTTGGAAGCTCCTTCTTCTGGTACGGTGCTACCCTCTGCTGCGTCTGCATTCCGGGACGATGGATCGGTCCTCCTGCTCCGGGCTGGGCTCTGGCTGGTGGGGTCATGCTGGAACGTCTAGCTCCTCTGATGATGGCCTCCTGAATCCTCGCCTCTACAAGAACCTCCTCATAAGAGATCCTCGCCTATGTAGTGGTATACTACTGTAGCTCGAAAGTAAGACCGTGGTGGAATCTTTGAGCCTTCTCTAGGTCATTGGGTATCAGAACGGCACCAAATCTGCTGAGACGGCTAAACTCCGCGTCATAGGCGTCAATAGTCATATTCTCTTGTTCTAGATGTAGGAACTGAGAGTACAGGGCATTTCTGACTGTAGCTGGAAAATACTTAGCATTGAAGTATTCTAGGAACTGCTCCCAAGTCTGGTTCTTGCCTACACTGTGCTCAATAGAATCCCACTAGTAATGGGAGTTGCCTTTTAGTTGGGCCCTCACTGCGGTCATCCAAAGGTCTGGTTGCAGTTGTGAAGCCTCAAGTAGCATCTCCGTGTTGGCAACCCAATCGAAGATCTGTTCTGTAGTCTCATTGCCCAAGAAAGTATCTGGTACCATTTGTCAAAACCATCTAACAGTGCCACATGTCTGAGCTGGTGGAGGTACTGGTGCTGGTGCTGTGACAGGTGTCCTTTGTAGTACTGCCATCAAACTCTGCCTCAACGTCTCGGTCTGATGCCATTGTGCTTGCATCATAGTCTGAAGGAACTGTAGCATCTGTGGCTGCCCGTCTAGTTGTGGCATCTGGGGTGGATAAGGTGAAGGTGGTGGTAATGGGACCTCTGACTGTGCAATAGGTATCTTCTCATATGTTAGCATTTCGGTCTGTGGCATCGGTGTAGCTCCTGAAGTCTGTCCCTCAAAAGGCTGTATGGGGATCATCTGGGAAGTCTGTCCCTCAGGCTGCGGGGTAGGATCATCTTGAGAAGTCTCGTGCCAATGTATCAGCGGGGTCTGCAGCAATGGTTGCCCTTGGGGTATCTCCTCTCTTTGGGTGGTGTTGCTTGGCACCACAGCACTGGATGCTCCTCGTCCACTGCGCAAGTTCATCTTGCTGCAAGAGATAGGACTTTATTAAAAGCGTACGGAATCAAATAACTAGGATGCAGATATTTAGAAGTAATACGAAAAAAGTTCAAAAACTTAATCAATGTGGATGAGACCTAGTAATTCCTATCCTACTACAGGCTCGCTGGGCATGTTACCATACCACAAGTAAAAAATATGACCTGCGTGGGCCACCAATAAAATCATGTCATGCCCCAGTCCCAAAATACACGGGACCAGGCCACGTGGCAATAGCCAGCTGACACGTCTTCGTGGACATCCCAATTTAATGGATCCAAACGAAGAGTGCTTCGCTATCCTAAATAACTAACATGTCTCAATATCAGTCAACAACAGGTAAACTAATCTCATCAACAATATAAACAGCAAAAAGTACTAAATAAACTGCTGGAAGATAAATGCCAATCTCAAATATCATAGTACAACCAAGAAAGTCTGGTGGGGACAAACCCATTACTATAAAGAAAAAAAGTACTAAAATGATGGATAAAAGATAATGATTAGGACATCAGCTGACTAGATAATGATGCACCCAATCCTAGGCAGAAGGCCTACAAGTGATCACCGAAACTCTGACGGTAGTACCTCTAGCTCCTCTGCGGTAGCAAATCTCGTCTCCTGTCCTGGGTCGTACACTGTGGGGTAATATACCTCGTCCAAATCAGGAAAGGTACCATCTAAGTGAATGCAATGTGAGGACAACCTTGGTACATATGAGTAGGTGTAGGTATAACATCCATACCACTCCGAAGAACATGGAAGCTGCATAGTATATATATATAACGTCCATAGCGCTCCGAAGAACGTAGAATCTGCATAAAGGGAGTCATTGGATCCGTGGTTCCTCCGGATACTACGGATTCTAATGGGTGTATCCCATATGCCTACTAGTTGTCCTCCTCGTCCAATGTAGATACACAAATCGAATACTCGATGTGCATACCACGTAGCTATATGCCAGTCTCTATGAATAACAATAACCCTGAGTTACGTACTAACCGTGATGTAAGTCACACGCACTGATAGCTAGTAGAGTATGCGAACCCGTATCCCAATATGAATGTCACTGTAAAACGTGTAAAAGTGTCAAGTCTCGGAGAATATCAGAGTATCCTCCCACGGGGGTGAGTCTGATAGAGACTAAGTCATGTATACTAAATCATCGACGCATCCATCGATGGCACCTGAGTAAATCTCGGACGCGCACAATCATATGAAATAAACATCCAGATATCATACAACATCTGCAGCATTTAATTTAAACAGTAAATATAGGAAGGTATCTTGCCTGAGTCCTCAAGCTGTGCATGCCAAAAGCCGATTCCTGCAGTGTCTCCTGGCTGATCCAATAATCCTAAACACAATATAATATAGCAATCCAGCATCAGACACTAAACAATACGTGCATGACTACTACGTTGCTCTTAGGTATTGACGCAAGTTCACGGTAGATCGACTACAGGATCGCGTGTGCACGTAGCTAAGATGCATGCGTGCCCTGTTCTTTGTCACTGTGTACCTCCTGTCAATAAATCACTAATTTATGGTTTACGAAACTATACTACGTCTTGTTAAATTACACTTCATTATTCCTCATACATAAATGTACTAAGTCCATGTCTACGCTTTTAGGTGGAATACAAGTTCCCTGTACAGGTCATATGGTCGGAATAATTATTAACTATAATTTCCATTTAATCTAATTAAACATTCATACTTATATACATAAGGTGTACTGTGACTTAGTTGTGTCGTCATACGACACAACGACACGGTTGTTACGATTTATCAATCATACAACGAATGAGGGGGGGTGTTTACCAATCGTAGTCGAGAGGGTGCTGTCCCATCGACGTCAGCCTCCGATGCGGCGGCTCCGACGTCATACAGCAACTCCGGCAGCCGCGGCAGCGACAGCAATAGCTACGGCAGTGGTCGCAGCAGCAGCTACAGCTGCTTGGTCCGCGGGGGAGCTGCACCTGGGTGGAGGTCAGGCCGTGGGGGGGGTCGGGGTTGGTCTGCCGATGGTGTGGGGTGGCGCTGATGGCGGTTGGGGCGGTCGGGATCAGTCGGTTCGAGTTAGACGGGTTGGATGCCGGCAATGGGGCGGTGATAGTATGCTGACGGTAGTGGTACTGGGGTGGTGGAGTGCAGGCGGTGGTCGTGGTAGTGGGGGTGGCGACTTGAGGTGGTGGTGAGGGTGTTTGTGTAGTCGGAGACGGTGGTGCCAAGTCGGGAAGGAGGGGCTTGGTGTAGGTGTTCGGCTAGGGTTTGGGGAAGAGTAATGAATAGTTGGTTTTAGGGTTTCTAATGGTAGAAGATGTGTATTTATATGTGGAGAAGTTTGTGGGCTGGCCTCGAGGCTTGGGCCAGCCAGGACTCATGGAAGTGGGGGCTGGTCTACATAAAAGGGAGCACGTGGGCTGGGTTAGGTCCTGCTTGAGGTAGAATTGGCCTTTAATTTAATTAATTTAAAATAATTGCACATGATATTTCCTAACGCATTGAAGACATATAGAACTAGATTTGGGGTGGGACACAAGAGTCGTGGACGTAGCAGGCTTGGTGTAGGCTAATACCCTAATTTGGGTACTTGGGAATTGGGTTGTATTTGTTCCTCAATTTAAATAAATCCTATATTTGTCGAGGGAGTTTACAGATTGCGTGTTAGTGTATCGACTAATTCTGTATTATTATTAAATATTGTCTATAGGACTGTTGGATTATTCAGACAAGACCTCGGAAATAGGATATTGGTATTGCCAGCAGAGGACCACAGATGAGTACATTCTCTGATATTTTTTATTATATTGATTATCTCTATGATTCTAGTTGTATAGCGTATATGATTCTTACACTATGTATACACGAGTTAGCATCATCGAGACCGATCACGAGGAGTCGTGATTGGAACCCATCGTGCTAGTTGGGGACGGGGAGATATTAGTAGCTTATATGATCATACCCAACTCTACATGCATCATAGATCATCCATACCTCACGTTGGTGCAGCCTGACCATTACATGCCTTATAGCCTATTACATGTGATTAGCCTGACTATTGCTCATATCATAACTATCCGGATGGTTAGCCTGACCTTATATGAATTATAGCTAATCATATATAACAAGCCTGATCATAGTTTATTTCCATTATTTATATCCATCTTGTATTTCTTTACACTGTATTATAGTTTTTGTCAATATACATGGAACTGCTGTTAGTGCTTGTACTTTGCTTCAATCCTGACTGAATATTTTTCCAGAGGATCTTGAGGACTTCTGTCCTACACATTATGGACCAGGCATAGATGCAGACTATACACCAGAGATATTAGAGGAGTCCATTCCATTAGAGGAGATACTACATGCAGCTATTTAGACAGCATTTATCTTATGCAATTAAGACTTGTGGAGACTTTTTATGTTGGACAACTAGACTGTACTTTATCTCTATTTTGAGATATTGTGTTTGACTATGTCATTCTTTCTTGTCTTTTATCGTGCCATTTATATTCTTATAGCTATTGTGATTGAGTACATATTATGAGACGTTGAGAGATGTTTATTTTATTGTACTCCTTATGGAGTTGATATCATTGATAGGTTGTGAGTTATGTTTAGTATTTTTTAGACCTAGACAGCGTTCTACCGTCGATGCTGTTGCATAGGCTGGACGTACCCATGACTCATGCCCAAATTTCGGGTGTGGGTCATGACACGTTTTTAGTGGTGGACCATGCAGGTCTAGCTTCGCAAGTTGTGCGATGTCGTGGTAGTGCGATAACTTAGTTATACTACTGCGAGCCTGCGATAGGATATAGGAAATAGGATTTAGGATGAGAGTATGCTCAATCACAACTAGGAATTCTGATCTTACAATATTATTCTGAGTGATTACTTCCATTAGAATTTTACTGTCCTTCCTTGATGATATCGTATCTATAACCTTAATTGATTCTTTTTTATCTGTCTTCAGGATGCCGCCGAAGACTAGGTCTCTGAGATTGGGAGCAGTAGCTTTAGAGAGGTCTGCCACCTCTCGACTTGACGAACAGACATCTAGAGTTCCTCCTATTTCTCCTATTCATGTGGAAGTATCTATATCTGTTGGGATTCCTCCTCCACCTGTTCAGAGGATTGTCCCAGCTGTGACGGATAACCTTCTACCACCATCGACACCGATTCCCGAAGGTGTGCCCACTGACGGGGCACAGATGTTCGTGCTGATCCAAGGCATATTTGAAGCCCAGAGAGTGACAGCAGAAGCTCAGCGTATTCAAGTTGAGTCTCCAAGGGTGCAAGCAGAGGTGCACCAGGCACTGACAGAGCTAACGAGAGAGCGCATGGAGAATGCTCATCAGGTGGCTCTCCAGGCTGTGGAGAGAGTAGCACAGCATCAGCAGCATCCTGGCCAACAGCACCAGAGGCCAGGTAATATAGTGGACTTCAAGAGAATGATGCCTCGAGAGTTCAAAGGCACCGAGGGGATACTCTACGCGAACGACTAGCTAGAGAATATAGAGAAGAACTTGCGTTTGGGGCATATTCTGGAGATTCTTCATATCGTGGCCCCTGGTAGTCAGATGTTTGATATCGCGCTGACATGGTATCGTATGAAACCGAGACTCGCTGACGAAGGACTTACTTGCGAGGCCTTCAAGGAGCTCTTCAAGGATACATTCTTTCCTGACGTAGCTTTGGGAGCATTGAAAAATCAGTTCCATAACTTGGTCCAAGGAAGCATGTTAGTTGACGAATACGCCGTAAAGTTTTTGCCGTTTGAGTCGATTTGCATCATCGATGATTCGAGACCCAGGAGACAGAGCACAAAAATTCAGAAAGGGGTTAAAAAGAGAGATCAAGTCTCGTACTTCGGGATGAAGCACTACTATATTTGAGGGTATTCTGATGGATGTCCAGATTGTTGAAGATGACTTGGACCTCAGGCCCAAAAGAGGACATGACACTTTTGGAGGAACAAGTGGTAGTACAGGACCGGCCAAGCGCCCATACTTTTAACAACAATAGAGGTCGTACCTGCAGCAGCATCAGCAACACCAGGCACCAGTTTGAGGACACATCCAACAGCAGCAGCCACAGAGACAGAATTAGCCTGTTGCCAAGTGTACGTATTACAGGAAGATGGGACATACCAGAAACATCTGCAGGAATAGGTTGGGTACATGCTTGTCTTGTGGATCGTCAGCATATTTGCTGAGAGACTGTCCATCTATTCAGACTCGTCAGGATGGAACAGCCGCTCAGAGAGGACCAGCCAGAGTACCTACTGTACCTGGAGGCCAGTAGAGGGGACCTCCACTTCCACCAGTAGCAGAGGTTTGCTCAGCACCAGCAGCAGCAGAGAGGAGCACTACAGGGATGCGCATACGCCATGGCGATTGAGGAGGCCAAGCCAGCTGGAGACATGATTTCAGGTTCAATTTTTCTCGATTCTATTCCAGTACTTGCATTATTTGATTTTGGCACTTTCCATAGTTTCGTATCTGTATCTTATGCTCTTAAGCATTATTTAGAAATAGAACCGTTAGATAGTACTTGCAGGATCATGAGAGGAGGAGGCATTATCCTATTACATTATTATTGTAAGGATCAGAGAGTATCATTGGGAGGCCGAGAGTTGAGCGTGAGTTTACTTGTCATGCCACTTCTGGATACGATATTGTACTTGGGATGGATTGTGTAAACTCCCTCGACCAGATTTCAGTAATTTAGGATTAATTTAGACTAAGTAGAATTTGTGCAACTTTTTAAAATTTTATTTGTTATATAATCAATTGATTGTGTACTTGTTTATTACATAATTAATTAGGGCATCACACTAGCTGTTAACCCTAAATAAATTTCACATCCCTGCCCTAGACTTGCTAGACTACTTTTTCTGTATTTTTAGCAACTTCCAGAAACCTCATCTGGTGCTTCGTTTTAGTCGCACAAATATCGTTACAAACGTATGTAATTATTTCCAATTTAATTTTCTGCTCTTTATCCATCACTGTACCCTTAGAGATTTGAGGACCAGTAGGCACCTGATTGCCCAACCAAAAATACGATAATATTCTACTCTAATTATACTTCAATTATCGTTTTGACACCGTAGAGAAATTATGACTATAATAGCCTCTAAATAATTAGTGAACACCGTGCGCAGTATTTATTAAATAATAAATACGATGACTGTATCACCTGCAATATCAGACCCTACACCTGCCCAGAATCACCCCACACTGTCCAAACCATTTTTCCCCAGCTATTTCCCTCATTTTTGTACAATTCAGAATTACGGGAAATCAGTATTTGAAATTTGGTAAATTGCAAAATTACGCAAAATATAAATTTTATGCATTTATACAATTATTGAAAAGTTAGGGGTTTATATGCAAAATTACATGCTAGGTGGCCTAATCCTATTGGCTAGACCATAGGTGGGTGGGACCCACCATAAAATCCAGAGAAATCCTGTGAAAATATCCTAAAATACCAAATTACCAAAATACCCTCACACTTCCAAGTATTTACAGAATTGCCACTCAAATAAAACCTATATAAACCCTAGCCCTCCTCTCCATTCAAACCCATCCCACCACCACCACGGCCACCCTCCGCCCACCGGACCACGGCCGAACCCGTCGCCACTCCCCTCCCCTTCCCTCCGACCACTGCCAACCCCCACCGGACCACCGCCTCCGCCGCCCTGAGCTCCACAGCACCATCCCGACCACCACCTCCACAGCACCACCACCTCTCCCATTCACCCCCAGCGCCGCCTCCGGCCGTCGCCGACCACCGCCACCCTACCCAAACTCTTCGCCCCGACCTCCTCTACCGACCACCACCACCTCGCCTCCCCACGACCCCACCTCCGGCCGCCCTAGCCCCCGCAGCAGCCACCACCCCCTAACCCGAGCTGCTGCCATCCTCACCCCCGACGCCTCTAGCCGCCACCACCACCATCGTGCACCTCCGCCACCATCACCAAACCGACCACCGTCCTCCCCTCTCCCGAACCCGCCGCCTGCCCGGCCATCTCCGCCGCTCCTCCGCCGGCCAGAGCTCCCGCAGCTGCAAGCTGCTGCTGCTGCTGCCAGTACCCACTGCTACTGCTGCTGCTCCTCCGGCCGCCTCCGGCCAGCTCCGCCGCCGTCCTCCCGCCGGCGACACCGTGTGGGACCCCCCTTGCCACCTGTAAAGGTATATTATACCTATACTATACTAAAATACATAAATAATCTATAATACATGTATATAGAAATATAATATATGTATATATATATGTATATTACTATGTATATTTATATATATATCTATATACTTATTATATTATAATATATATACTAAAATATATACTATTATTATACAGTATATTATAATATATAATATACTTTATATACTTATGTATATATATTATACTATACATATATATGTATATGTATATATGTATATATGTATATGTATATATGTATATATTATATTATAATTACTATTATGTATATATTTAATTCTGTTAAAAATATATAAATATATGTGTATACATATATTTATATGAGTTGTATATAACATATATATTATACTATGCAAATTTTGTTTATTTATTTTCTGCATTTATTTTCTGCATTTATTATATATATTTATCTATATCTATATATATATATATTATTTATATATATTGTTATTCAGCTGGATAATACAGCTTATTATAAATATGTAAATTTATATTTCTGCAATGTCTTTATCTATATATTATATATACTATATACCAGCTGGATAATACAGCTTAATTATATATATTATATTTTAATTCTTGTAATGTCATTTATCATATTATATACTATGTTACAGCCTACCTATAAATATATAATTAATTATTAACAGTGGTCACATATAGACCCTGATAATATATATGTATTTAATTACTGTCCTGTCAATTCAATTTATTTATATTATATATATCAGAGGATACACCCTGATAAATACTATATTATTTATCGCAGTGGATATACCCTGCTACTATATATTATTGCCTGCATTTATCTGTTCTATATATATATACTATTATATATATTATATCTATGCCTACTATATATATATATCTATACTATATATTATGTATATAAATATGTTTTATATTACCACCATGATATTCACGAACTCTGCCTATTCTTTTAACAGAAACTAACTACAGCACAGCCAGTGACCCCCTGTCACCAGCACCTTCACAACTGACTGTAAAATCAGGGTTTCAACACTATCAGGGAGTAGGCAAGTATAACTTGCCAAGTATTGTTTAAATTAAATTGTTGATATCTACTTTGTTCTGAAATTCATATACCATGATCACCTGAGACTGCCTTGGGTACAGTCAACTGTTATGTTGACATGATATTACAGACTCTCTAACAGCTGAGAGAATATCCTAATATATTCTCCTAGACTCTATCACGAGAACACGCAACATGGTTGCATTTACATATATGGATGTGAGCTGCGTATTTGGTTAGCTACCAGTACGTGTGACCCGCATCACGGATTAGAACAACTCAGGAAATGTACGACTTGACATTTAGTTTCATTGGGATGGGAAAGATAACTAGTTGACGTATGGGACACCCCCTCCACAAATGTTCTATACCTTCGCACCATGCTCCTTGGAGATGGTCGATTGCAGAGTTCCCTGAGTCGGGGGCATACGACACCTATACTAGCCAGTCGCCACGATTGGTGAATTACGTCAGCGTATGTCTAGCCACACATTCCCATGCGTACTACTGGATCTTTACTTGTATTTTCACTTAGTATGGTTAGCACCCTGTCTTTATTTTATTTTCTTTATTCAGTATTTATATTACATGGCATGTCATTTTTCTGTATCTTGTTACGTCCCACTGAGGACCTGGTTCCTTGCCAGATCTAGATGAGGCTTTCTACCCCACAGTGTACGGGCCTGATCAGGAGGCCAGATGTGCTACCGAGGAGGAGCTCGAGGAGACACCCTCAGAGTAGGCTTGACCCTAGATGCTGCTACCTAGAGATGGAGATGTTTTGATCAGATAGACACTGCTTAGTCTATCTGATTTTTTTGCGCTATTATCAGTTTTTGTAGTAGGCTTGTAATCTCACCAGTTGTGTACTGTATCAGACTCAGTTATATATATATATTTCAGCACTTGCTTTTCTAATATTTTGTTGTGGATGAGATAGCTTTACCTGTTCTATACTTGTAGTATTTTAGGACAGCGTAGCACGTCCCTTTGGGTCCATCAAAGTAGATTAAGCCCTTAGTGACGTGTCAGCTGGTCAGTGACACGTGGCCTAGTTCCTGGCATTTTGGGACTGGGGCGTGACATGGTTTTAGTGGTGGCCCATGCAGGTCTAGTTTTATTGCTAGTGGTATGATGACATGCCCAGCAATGCCTGCAATATGATAGAAATATTAGGTCTCATCCACACTGACACCATCCTTACAAATTCTATTATTGCATCTTGCTTGATTATCATTATTTATCTCCTTTGTGTTTTCTAATTATCCTATTTTCCTCAGAAATATGGACATACTCGGGAAACTTACGAATAATGGGGCTGACCAAGCAACAGACCCTTCGCCAAGTGCCCAAGGAACTCCGTCCAATCACCAGAATTCTAGCCAGGAGACGACACCAACTCCACATGCAGAGATACCTTTGTCTCCACCTCCAGCCTTGCCTATCCAGAGGCCACAACTTGAGGGTCAACCTCAAATGTTGCAGTTTCTCCAGACTATGTTGCAGAACCAGTGGCAACAAACTGAGGCCCTGAGACAGTCTCAGTGGCAGCAAACTGAAGCTCTGCGACAGACGTTGATGACGGCTTTGGAGAGAACTACTACTCCGACACCAGTACCTGTCCAACCAGCGGGCACAGTTCGAGGCTTCCGTCAAATGAGCCCGAGGGATTTCAAAGGCAATGAGACTCCTGAAGAGATCTCCGATTGGATCTCCAACACCGAAATGCTGCTAGAAGGACCGCAACTCACTCCCGACCTATGGATGACCGCTGTGAGGGGCCAACTTCTTGGCAACGCCCATCACTGGTGGGAATTCATAGAGCGCAGCGTCGGCAAAGACCAAACTTGGCAACAATTCTTGGAGCATTTCAACGCCAAGTACTTTCCAGCGACAGTCCAGAATGCCCTATACTCCCAGTTCCTGCACCTGGAGCAAGGAAACATGACGGTAGATGCCTACGACGCGGAGTTTAGCAGACTAAGTCGTTTCGGTGCTGATCTGATCCCGAATGAGCTGAAGAAGGCTAAAAGATTCCACCATGGCCTTAACCACGAGCTCCAGAGGTACACAACAACGCAGTCGAGAATCTCCTACAACGAGGTTCTTACAGAAGCCAGGGAGCAAGAAGCCATTGGCCGAGGAGCCAGACGCTCAAATTCAACCTTCCCGGCCAAGAATCAGCAAGGAGCAGGAGGACCTATACGTCGTCCCCAATATCAGACTCAGCAGACGACGGGGCCTTACCAGAAGAGGGAGCTCCCGACTTGTCACTTTTGTGGCAAGAAGGAACATTTTGCCAATGACTGTAGAAAGAAGCTGGGATTATGCCTGCTATGTGGAGCTAAAAATCATATGGCCAAAGACTGCCCACAACGTAGAGATACAGCACCTCAACAAGGGCAGAAGCCAGGAGCACAAGCTCAGAAGATGCTTCCCTCCACATCAGGAGGATATCAGAGAGGAGCACCTCTGCCTACTCAGGAGACCCAGTTCAAGGCCAGACAACAAGCCGGAGGACAAAGGCAGGGACAAGCCTTTGCGTTAGCTGCCATTGCAGAAGAACCTGAAGGGGAAACTATAACAGGTACCATTTTAGTTGCATCATTACCTGCAACTGTATTATTCGATTCTGGGGCTACTTTGTCTTTTATATCCAGTAGTTTCGTAGCCATGCACAAGCTATCCACTTCCCCGCTACCTAAGTGTTGGAAAATACTTACTGGAGGAGGTATTGTTCCAGTTACCAACATTATCGAAACCTGTCCAGTAGTTGTTTGTAGTAGAGGACTAAGAGCGCGATTTTTGGTACTTCCAATGCCAAATTTTGATGTTGTCTTAGGCATGGACTGGCTAAGCCAGAATAATGCTGTCCTAGACTGCCGAAAGGGTAGTGTTATCTTTAGACCCCCAGATCACCCAGAGTTCGAATATGTCCGTGGAACCATCGAGCAAGGAGTAGGCCAGACTCCTAGAGCTTACATGGCAATAGAGACAGCACTTCCCTCAATTATAGCAGAGTTCGAGGACGTATTTCCAGAAGAATTGCCAGGCCTACCGCCTGACAGAGAAGTGGAGTTCATTATTGAGCTGATACCCGGAGCTGCACCAGTATCCTCCAATGTATACCGACTGGCAAAGAAGGAGCTTGACGAGCTGAAGCTTCAACTGGAGGAACTACAGATCAAGAGATTTGTTCGTCCTAGTGCATCACCCTGGGGAGCACCAGTGTTGTTTGTACCAAAGAAGGACGGAACATATCGCATGTGCATTGATTACAGAGCCCTCAACGCTCTGACAATCAAAAACAAGTACCCCTTGCCGAGAATTGACGACCTGTTCGATCAACTAACAGGAGCCGTGGTATTCTCGAAGATAGACTTAAGATCAGGATATCATCAGGTCAAGGTACGGAGGGAAGATATTCCAAAGACAGCATTCAGGACTCGTTATGGTCATTACGAGTTCCTGGTGATGCCTTTTGGACTAACTAATGCACCTGCCGTATTCATGAACCTGATGAACAGAGTCTTCCACCAATATCTGGACCAGTTCGTGGTAGTCTTCATCGACGACATTCTGGTGTATTCAAAAAGCCACGAGGAGCATGAAGAGCACTTAAGGTTGGTATTAGAGACGCTGAGACGGGAGAGCCTTTATGCTAAGATGAGCAAGTGTAAATTCTTCCTGGACCATGTCGCATTTCTTGGACACGTTATCACAGGAGAAGGCATCTCGGTAGACCCAGCAAAGATCTTATCTGTTGAGACGTGGCCAACCCCGACCAACGTCTCAGAGGTGAGAAGCTTTCTAGGACTTGCCGGATATTACCGGAGGTTCGTAGAAAACTTTGCAAGAATCGCGGAGCCGATTACCCGTCTTACTCGCAAGGAGCAGGAGTTCATATGGACTGAAGATTGCCAGACAGCTTTTGATGACTTGAAGAAGCGTCTGACTACAGCTCCCATTTTGACTATACCATCTGGATCTGGAGGTTTCGTCATATATAGCGATGCATCCGGAAAAGGATTTGGTTGTGTCTTAATGCAACATGGGAAAGTTGTAGCTTATGCCTCAAGACAGTTGAGGACTCATGAGAAGAATTACCCCACTCACGATCTGGAGCTTGCCGCAGTCATCTTCGCCCTGAAGCTATGGAGACACTACCTATATGGCGAAAGAGTGGAGATATTCACCGATCATAAAAGTTTAAAGTACGTCTACACCCAGAAGGACCTAAATCTGAGACAAAGACGATGGCTCAAAGTGATGGCGGATTTCGAAATTGATCTACAGTACCATCCAGGGAAAGCTAATATGGTGGCAGATGCTCTAAGCAGAAGACCATCGGCATTCTTTATGATCACCCAACCAGATCTTCTGAGAGATCTAGAAAATTTGGTAATAGAGGTCATTATGCCAGGACTTTACGGCCAATTATCAAACTATCAGCTGCAATCAACTTTGGTAGAAAGAATCAAAGCTGCTCTACCAACAGATGCAAGATTTCAGAGGCTTCGACAAAGAACAGAGGCTGGAATTCAGACAGGATATCGCATACACGAAGATGGGACTCTAAGATGTGGTGATCGTCTTTATGTTCCAAATGGAGAACTTCGTAATGAGCTGATGTCAGAAGCTCATAGCTCAACATACTCTATATATCCAGGAGGCACAAAGATGTACAGAGATCTGCGACAATATTACTGGTGGCATGGAATGAAGCGGGAGATAGCACGCTTTGTGGCCAAATGCCTGGTGTGTCAGCAAGTCAAGGCTGAGCATCAGAGATCTGCCGGTCTACTTCAACCCCTCCCAATACCCGAGTGGAAATGGGAACACATTACGATGGACTTTGTTACGGGCTTCCCAAGAAGTCCTAGTGGTCGTAATGCTGTATGGGTAATCGTAGATAGACTCACAAAGGCTGCTCACTTCCTACCTTTTAGAGTTGGACAATCTACAGAAGTCTTGGCGGACATGTACATGAAGGAGATAGTGCGTCTGCATGGAGTGCCAGTCAGCACAGTATCTGACAGAGATACGAGATTTACATCTTACTTTTGGCGAAGTATGCAAGAAAGTCTTGGTACCCGCCTCAAGTTCAGCACCTCGTATCACCCACAAACAGATGGCCAATCAGAACGCACCATCCAGACACTCGAAGATATGCTGAGAGCCTGCATGCTTGATTTCAGCGGATCATGGGAAGATCATCTACACCTGGTAGAATTTTCCTACAACAACAGCTATCAAGCGAGCATTCAAATGGCTCCCTTTGAAGCTTTGTATGGAAGAAAATGTCGTTCCCCAGTATGCTGGAGCGATGTTGGCGAGAGACAGATCTTGGGACCAGAACTGATTATTCGTACGGTGGAGAAAGTAAAGAAGATCCAGGGACACCTACGAGCTGCACAAGACAGGCAGAAGCACTGGGCCAACATTCATCGCCGACCTCTAGAGTTCCAAGTAGGGGAACATGTGTTCTTGAAGATCTCACCTACTCGAGGAACTATCAGATTTGGAGGAAGAGGGAAGCTAAGTCCAAGGTACATTGGACCCTTCGATGTGCTAGATCGCGTCGGAGAAGTGGCTTACAAACTAGCTCTACCTCAGACTTTGGAGGGAGTACATGACGTCTTCCACGTATCTCAGCTAAGGAGGTACATTTCAGACCCGAGTCATGTGCTAGACTACACAGAGATCACCATCGGGCCAAGCTTATCTTATCAGGAGGAGCCTGTAGAGATTCTGGACCGTAGCGAGAAAGTGTTGCGAGGCCAGACTATTCCTCTCGTTCGTGTTGCATGGAGACATCATGCACCAGGTGAATCCACCTGGGAACGAGAAGAGGATATTCGTCAGCGTTATCCCCACCTATTTCCAAACCAGGGTATGTCCAATATTTCAAATTCAATCTTTCTTAATCATCATGTCCTTAATTAATTTTTCATTTTCATTATATGGTTGTTTTTATTTCGAGGACGAAATATTCTAAGGAGGGTAGATTGTAAACTCCCTCGACCAGATTTCAGTAATTTAGGATTAATTTAGACTAAGTAGAATTTGTGCAACTTTTTAAAATTTTATTTGTTATATAATCAATTGATTGTGTACTTGTTTATTACATAATTAATTAGGGCATCACACTAGCTGTTAACCCTAAATAAATTTCACATCCCTGCCCTAGACTTGCAAGACTACTTTTTCTGTATTTTTAGCAACTTCCAGAAACCTCATCTGGTGCTTCGTTTTAGTCGCACAAATATCGTTACAAACGTATGTAATTATTTCCTATTTAATTTTCTGCTCTTTATCCATCACTGTACCCTTAGAGATTTGAGGACCAGTAGGCACCTGATTGCCCAACCAAAAATACGATAATATTCTACTCTAATTATACTTCAATTATCGTTTTGACACCGTAGAGAAATTATGACTATAATAGCCTCTAAATAATTAGTGAACACCGTGCGTAGTATTTGTTAAATAATAAATACGATGACTGTATCACCTGCAATATCAGACCCTGCACCTGCCCAGAATCACCCCACACTGTCCAAACCATTTTTCTCCAGCTATTTCCCTCATTTTTGTACAATTCAGAATTACGGGAAATCAGTATTTGAAATTTGGTAAATTGCGAAATTACGCAAATACAAATTTTATGCATTTATGCAATTATTGAAAAGTTAAGGGTTTATATGCAAAATTACATGCTAGGTGGCCTAATCCTATTGGCTAGACCATAGGTGGGTGGGACCCACCATAAAATCCAGAGAAATCCTGTGAAAATATCCTAAAATACCAAATTACCAAAATACCCTCACACTTCCAAGTATTTATAGAATTGCCACTCAACTAAAACCTATATAAACCCTAGCCCTCCTCTCCATTCAAACCCATCCCACCACCACCACGGCCACCCTCCGCCCACCGGACCACCGCCGAACCCGTCGCCACTCCCCTCCCCTTCCCTCCGACCATTGCCAACCCCCACCGGACCACCGCCTCCGCCGCCCTGAGCTCCACAGCACCATCCCGACCACCACCTCCACAGCACCACCACCTCTCCCATTCACCCCCAGCGCCGCCTCCGGCCGTCGCCGACTACCGCCACCCTACCCAAACTCTTCGCCCCGACCTCCTCTACCGACCACCACCACCTCGCCTCCCCACGACCCCGCCTCCGGCCGCCCTAGCCCCCGCAGCAGCCACCACCCCCTAACCCGAGCTGCTGCCATCCTCACCCCCGACGCCTCTAGCCGCCACCACCACCGTCGTGCACCTCCGCCACCATCACCAAACCGACCACCGTCCTCCCCTCTCCCGAACCCGCCGCCTGCCCGGCCATCTCCGCCGCTCCTCCGCCGGCCAGAGCTCCCGCAGCTGCAAGCTGCTGCTGCTGCTGCCAGTACCCACTGCTACTGCTGCTGCTCCTCCGGCAGCCTCCGGCCAGCTCCGCCGCCGTCCTCCCGCCGGCGACACCGTGTGGGACCCCCCTTGCCACCTGTAAAGGTATATTATACCTATACTATACTAAAATACATAAATAATCTATAATACATGTATATAGGAATATAATATATGTATATGTATATATATATGTATATATATATATGTATATTACTATGTATATTTATATATATATCTATATACTTATTATATTATAATATATATACTAAAATATATACTATTATTATACAGTATATTATAATGTATAATATACTTTATATACTTATGTATATATATTATACTATACATATATATGTATATGTATATATGTATATATGTATATGTATATATGTATATATTATATTATAATTACTATTATGTATATATTTAATTCTGTTAAAAATATATAAATATATGTGTATACATATATTTATATGAGTTGTATATAACATATATATTATACTATGCAAATTTTGTTTATTTATTTTCTGCATTTATTTTCTGCATTTATTATATATATATATCTATATCTATATATATATATATTATTTATATATATTGTTATTCAGCTGGATAATACAGCTTATTATAAATATGTAAATTTACATTTCTGTAATGTCTTTATCTATATATTATATATACTATATACCAGCTGGATAATACAGCTTAATTATATATATTATATTTTAATTCTTGTAATGTCATTTATCATATTATATACTATGTTACAGCCTACCTATAAATATATAATTAATTATTAACAGTGGTCACATATAGACCCTGATAATATATATGTATTTAATTACTGTCCTGTCAATTCAATTTATTTATATTATATATATCAGAGGATACACCCTGATAAATACTATATTATTTATCGCAGTGGATATACCCTGCTACTATATATTATTGCCTACATTTATCTGTTCTATATATATATACTATTATATATATTATATCTATGCCTACTATATATATATCTATACTATATATTATGTATATAAATATGTTTTATATTACCACCATGATATTCACGAACCCTGCCTATTCTTTTAACAGAAACCAACTACAGCACAGCCAGTGACCCCCTGTCACCAGCACCTTCACAACTGACTGTAAAATCAGGGTTTCAACACTATCAGGGAGTAGGCAAGTATACCTTGCCAAGTATTGTTTAAATTAAATTGTTGATATCTACTTTGTTCTGAAATTCATATACCATGATCACCTGAGACTGCCTTGGGTACAGTCAACTGTTATGTTGACATGATATTACAGACTCTCTAACAGCTGAGAGAATATCCTAATATATTCTCCCAGACCCTATCACGAGAACACGCAACATGGTTGCATTTACATATATGGATGTGAGCTGCGTATTTGGTTAGCTACCAGTACGTGTGACCCGCATCACGGATTAGAACAACTCAGGAAATGTACGACTTGACATTTAGTTTCATTGGGATGGGAAAGATAACTAGTTGACGTATGGGACACCCCCTCCACAAATGTTCTATACCTTCGTACCATGCTCCTTGGAGATGGTCGATTGCAGAGTTCCCTGAGTCGGGGGCATACGACACCTATACTAGCCAGTCGCCACGATTGGTGAATTACGTCAGCGTATGTCTAGCCACACATTCCCATGCGTACTACTGGATCTTTACTTGCATTTTCACTTAGTATGGTTAGCACCCTGTTTTTATTTTATTTTCTTTATTCAGTATTTACATTACATGGCATGTCATTTTTCTGTATCTTGTTACGTCCCACTGAGGACCTGGTTCCTTGCCAGATCTAGATGAGGCTTTCTACCCCACAGTGTACGGACCTGATCAGGAGGCCAGATGTGCTACCGAGGAGGAGCTCGAGGAGACACCCTCAGAGTAGGCTTGACCCTAGATGCTGCTACCTAGAGATGGAGATGTTTTGATCAGATAGACACTGCTTAGTCTATCTGATTTTTTTGCGCTATTATCAGTTTTTGTAGTAGGCTTGTAATCTCACCAGTTGTGTACTGTATCAGACTCAGTTATATATATATTTCAGCACTTGCTTTTCTGATATTTTGTTGTGGATGAGATAGCTTTACCTGTTCTATACTTATAGTATTTTAGGACAGCGTAGCACGTCCCTTTGGGTCCATCAAAGTAGATTAAGCCCTTAGTGACGTGTCAGCTGGCCAGTGACACGTGGCCTAGTTCCTGGCATTTTGGGACTGGGGCGTGACAGATTGGTTGAGTAGGAACCATGCTACTATAGATTATCATTGAGGTAAAGTGATATTTTGATCGTCAAGAGAGCAAGAGTTCGAGGTTGCCAGAGGAGCGACGGAGAAGAACAGGGGCATCTTTTGTGGAGCTAGGGTGGAAGAGAAGGAGTTTCCACATCCTTTGATAATTGAGTTCCTGGATGTCTTTCCAGAGGAGTTGCCAGGATTGCCGCCAGACAGAGATATCGAGTTCTCTATAGACTTGGTACCAGGCGCAGAGCCAATATCACAACACCTCTATAGGGTCAACAACAGCGAACTGGCAGAGCTAAAGAAACAGGTTGATGAGTTGCAAGATAAGGTTTTATCAAATCTATTTTATCACCGTAGGGTGCTCCGGTATTATTCGAGATGGATGGGTCGGTACACATGTGTATCGACTATGGAGCTCTGAATAATCTCACTATTAAGAAAAAATATCCGCTACTGAGGATAGATGATCTCTTCGATCAGTTAAGCAGAGCGAAGGTATTCTCAAATATAGACTTTAGGTCAGGCTACCACCAGGTGAAAGTGAAGAATGAAGAAATTTCGAAGATAGCTTTTCGGACTGGGTATGGCCAGTTTGAGTTCATGGTGATGTCGTTTGGATTGACTAATGCACTGGCAGTATTCATGAACCTGATGAACAAGGTATTCCACCAATACCTTGACCAGTTCATAGTAGTTTTCATCGATGACATTATTATGTATTCAAAGACCCCGGAGGAGCATGAGGAGCACCTGAGGATGGTTTTGGAGACTCTCGGGAAGGAGGAGCGTTACGGGAAGCTTTTAAAGTGTGAGTTATTTCTTGACAAGGTTGAATACCTTGGGAATATGGTGACGGGTGACAGGATCCCAGTTAACCAAAAGAAGATCGTGGCAGTAGAGTCGTGGGCTACTCCCAGTTCGGTGGCTGAGATCAAGAGTTTTCTCGGACTACTAGTTTACTACAGGAGGTTTGTACAAGTCTTCTCTATGATTGCAGAGCTGGTGACTAGGCTGACCAGGAAGGATATGGATTTTGTCTGGACGAAGGATTGTCAGGCCGTATTTGATGATATAAAGAAGAGATTAATGACAGCTCCAGTTTTGTCGTTTATATCGGGGACATGTGGATTCACTATCTATAGTGATACTTCAGGGAAGGATTTGGGTTGCGTTCTTCAGCAGCACGGGAAGGTGATTGCCTATGCTCCCAAAAAATTATGTCCTCATGAGAAGAACTATCCCACCCATGATTTAAAGTTGGCAGCGGTCATCTTTGCTCTAAAGTTGTGGAAGCACAATCTGTACGGAGAGCGTGTGGAGATCTTCACAGACCACAAAAGCTTAAAGTATGTATTTACATAGAAAGAGCTGAACATGAGGATGAGGAGGTGGTTGGAGTTGATGAAGGACTTTAATATTTTATTGCAGTACCACCCTGGGAAGGCCAATGTAGTCGTCGATGCCTTAAGCATGTATCCGATAGTTATTTACTTGACGACAGACAAACACTTGTTGGCAGATCTTGAGAGCTTGGGAATTGAGGTGCTAGTTTCGGGTATCGAGATTCAGATATGGGGATAGCAGATACAGTCCGAGCTAATGGACAGAATCAGAGTTATGAAGTATGATGATGAGGCTCTGAGGAGTATGAGGGCAAAAGTTCTGACAGGATTATCAAAGGACTTCACTATTGCTGATGATGGATCGTTGCGGCACGGTACTAGGATATATGTGCCGAGCGGGGAGCTGTATTGACACAAAGTGATCACAGTCAACCTAATTTTGATAATCGTCAAACATCAGATAAATCAGATCCAGAATACAGATGAAGCATATACTCGATGCAAAGCATATCAACTCCGCCAGTACCAAAGTCAGATTCTACAACAGCTATTATTTTCATATTTAAATATAATCTTTTATTTATTTGAGTCTAGGACTGATGTAAGCTAAGATGCACTGGCAAATCCCAAGTACCTATACCCAGATACTTAGTCCACTCAAATAAACCAAAGAACCTATCCACCAAATTAAGCCACATTCATTTACAAAGTCTACCATACTAAGAGATGGAACTCGGACCAAACTCGGTTACCCTTTTGGTATAAAATCAATCAGTTCAATAGCTCATGATTTCTTGGCCCAATGGTTAGAAATTTGAATTAAACCATGACCGAATTCTGTTTTTCTACAACCTAAAAATAGGATTAGAATTCTCATTCTTACCAACTCAACTATTCTTAAGTCTTCTATCCTATTGTGAGCAAACCTCTAAGCCTTAACTTTTCCATCTTAAATAGCAACTTCCTAGTGCCAAGTGTGATCTCGGTCTAGAAGTCTTCTGAGTTGTAAAGATATTTGTTCCAACAGTTACTCTCTCTATCAAGCTGTGAAGTTGCGAACTTCGGATCAAAACTCGTAGTATAAAGAAGTGGCAAGCCTTCGAATTAAAGCTTGTGATTCACTATTGGTGATTATAGTGGAGAAACTCCGAGCTTGAGTTCTCGGGACTTGACTAGTCCTCTCAGAGGAAAACCAGTATACATCTTGGTGTTTGCATTTGATTTCTCTCTTACTCTATTGCAAATGTTCATAACACTGCTAGTAGTATTCTTACACATGAGATATATTCTAACTGCTAGTAGTTAATCACCATTGCATGCCATAGAATTATATTTTAATAGGTAATTTAATTTTGCTGCATATATAAACTCTATTCACCCCCTCTAGAGTTGCCATATACGGTCCTATAATTGGTAACAGAGTTGGTACTCTTAAAGTAGAACTTTTACTAATACCATTTGCTCCTATATCTGGTATCAGAACATGTAGTCTCTTATTTAGTTTCTGATCCCAATCGCTCCTATAATTGGTATCAGAGCAGTTACTCTTCGTATTATAAACTTTTGCTCATACCAATTACTCCTACAATTGGTATCAGAGCAGGTACTCTTACATTGGAACTATTACTGACATCAATTGCTCCATAATTGGTATCAGAACAGATAGTTTCTTAATTAGTTTATGATCCCAACTACTCTTTTAATTGGAATCAGAATAGATGCTCTCTTTATATAGATATTACTGATATCATTTGTTCCTCAATTGGTATCAGAACTAGTACTCTTTATATAAAGAACCACTGCAAGTTCTCTTGATTATCGGATTAACATCCAAAGAGTATAACATATGGCAACAACAAGATCACTATTTTCCATCAATGGTGAAAACCAACTTCTTGATAAGCCACCTATTTTTAACAGCACTAACTATTTATTTTGAAAAATACATATGATTGCTTTTCTAAAATCGATTGGATTTAACTTATGAACTTACGTTACTAATGGTTACAAAAGAGTTGATAAAGCAGATAATGAATATACCGAAGATGAAAATAAAGCAGCAAGAGAGGATGCAAAAAAAATGTACATGCTCTATTGTACTCTAGGAGCAGACGAATTCAAACTTATCTCCAAGTACAAAACATCATATGAGATATGGAGAATGTTGGAAGCAACTTATGGAGACAAAGAAAAAATTGAAGAAGAACCTCATAATGTTGTAAGCTTATACCAAAATGAAGAAACTGCAAGTATAAAGAAAAATTCAGACATTCAGTGCAGCAATAATGACAGCAAGGAAAAAGATGTTGCAAACTTATGCCCAAGTGAAAGTCTAGCAATCAATGCAACCATCCAGTACGAGAATGACAAAAACCTTCAACATACGACAGACTTGTGCATAATGGTAAGCGAGGTAAAAGATGACTCACTAAAAAAAGATATTTCGTATGACAAATTATCTGATACTTTTAATAATTTGTTTAATGATTATAATAAGCTATGAAATAACTATAAGCAAGCTAGAAAAGATATCAAATCTTATCAGCTTAAGAATGATCAGCTTATTTGCTAACTTAAGAAAGCTAGAGAAAAGTCCTCTTTTGATGAATCTGTTGAAATTTCCAAACTTGAGCTTAGACTACAAGAAGCTCTTGACTGCTATGATGAAAGCAATCAAGAAAATATTAAATTTAAGAAGAACTTAAAACAGAAAAATGAGAAGTACACTAATGCCTCACTTAAGATAAATGCTCTTACTACTAAATATGTGGATTTATATGCCACCTCTAAAAATTTGGAGATTAGATTGGGAAAGCAGGTCGTATAACCTACTACTTAGTCTAACACGAGGCACATGGCTAAACAAAAGAGCACTCACAACAAGAAACCAGGAAGCAAACCAAATACTCCAGATAATCATGCATGTAGAACACAATATACTTCACATTATCATGCATTCTACTACAAATATCCACGCAAGAAATGTCACATACTTCACATACTCATCCTTCTATACCCAACACAAATGTCTATGCTATATGTCATTATTGTGGTTTAAAAGGACACATTAAACTTCAGTGTAAGGCTAGAAAATTGGTTGATATGAATATGTATAAGTGGATTCCTAAAGCTAACAAATACGGATCCAAACCCTGGATACCAAAGCCTTGTTCTAATCATATAGGTGAAACAATTTGCGGCAAGACGTAATGGTAAAGGAGAAAGTTGGTGATTGCAAAAGCCAAATGGATATTCTCATGGCAATTTTACCAACAACAAAAACATGACTATTAAATCATTATGGTAACATAATTTTCATATTTATTGTAGTATATTGTACTCATTAAATATGGTAGCAATTATTCTTAAAATGTGTATGAAAAAAACTTTTGCTAAATAATTCTTCAATATTATGCTCTAAAGGTATACAAAGTATTGTTAAATAACAAAAATACCTCACTGAGTAATAATATACAAAGAGTTATTTACAAAACACTTCCTAAATACAATTATTCATTAATTCAGTAATTAACTGCTATAAATTCTGTTAAAAGACTTTTCTAAATAGCAATGACAGATAGATAGCCTGTCATATTTATAGACCTGCTTTATACTTGTCACTTATATATTTTTATAACTTTTATAGCATTCTACAAAAACTTATTTTTCAAAATCCTAAGCCATCAGAACTCGGACAGAGTTTGGTCCGAACTCGGTCCGAATTCAGCAGCCACGGATTTGATCTCATTACTTCATCCTCTCAAAACCCTTCTTCTCAAAACCGAGAATCAAACCCTTACTCCAAATCCATAGTTTTGTAATCCCCTTTCTCAAGGCTTATTCTCTCTCAACTTGAGATCTAAGGCTCTTGGTGAGATTTTTCCTTTACCCCCTTCAATTTTTTCAAGGTACAATTTTCATATTCTTAAACCATATTTCATGGCTCCTAAATTTGGGAAAAATAAGAGAAAAGCAAATGAAGCTTCCACTTCTCAACCCTCTAGTGATGATGCTACATATTCCTTATTTTCTTTAAATATTCCAAATCCAGGAGATTATGATGATTTCATTTTTACTTCTATTGATACTTCAAACTTATGGTTCAATGACTTTGTGCAAAGAAATATTTGCAAGGGCAATCCTATTAACTTTACTACTTTTTATGCCCAAAAACCTAAACTTGTAGATCTTCATTGTCTAGTCAAAACTAGAAAATCCATATATTTGAATGTCATTCGCATGTTTTACTGTAATCTATCACATGATCAATGGTTTATCTCTTCGAGAGTGGGTGTAATCGATATTGAATTTGACGATACAACTTTGGATAAAATTCTTGAAATCCCTAACGAAGGAGATACCCTAGTTGAGATCGACAAACTCAATCTCAGAGACGATATCACTCTTGAATCTTTCAGGGACATACTTTGTGCCACATATCCTTGTCCTGACGAAAAGTTTCATACTCGTTATTTTAACCAATACTTTTACGAACTTTACCGTATCATATACTCTACTATCATTCCCAAGCAAACATCCAAAGATGATGTGACCTATAGGGAGATATCTGCTTTATATCACTTTTGTACATCAACTCCCTTTAGTCTTCCTAAAACTATGATTCGACAGATGATTGACTGTTGTAAACACAAACGTCAACTTCCTTATGACATGTATCTATCACTCAGTTTTGAGCACTTCCATATTCTTTTGGAAGAACCTACTTATCTATCTGAGCCAGCCTACCTGACCAAAGCCTGCAAGATTCAGCATATTTCTCTCATTCCAGATGAAGACAACTTATCTGATTCTAATGCACCAGCTAATCGAGCCACAGCTCCTCCTACTTCAACTCCTACTCCTTCATCCTCTGCACAGCCTGCTACCTTGGACTCTATCCAGGAGATGTTCCGCGAGCAATTCAGGTTACAAAATAAGATGATAGCTGCTCAATACCAAGAGCAGAACACTATGATTATCACTCGGCTTCGTGACCAGTCTTATTGTACCACTCTTCAGGCTCACACATTAGCTAACTCCCTAGCAGATCTTCAGTATCACCTAGCCCATCATCCTACTGCACCTCACCCAGTGGCTCGTGATCCTTTCCACCCAGGCTACAGGATCGATGATCCATTTATTCAGTAGTACTTTGACCCTACCGGAGCATACTTTGACGATCATCCGCCTGCTGATACTGTTGATAATGATCTGTGATAATGTTTTATATTTCTTATGGCTATATGGATGTATTAGTTTTTTTTTTACTGTACTTTAAATATTTGCTTAAAATGTTCAAACAATTATGCTATTTGCCTAGTACCAGTCTTGTTATTTATTCTGATTAAAACAATACATGTTATTATTTCTGGTTAATTTATTAATTTTGCATGATACTTTTATCTGGTTATTATGTTTATTTCTTCAGTTTGTCATAATCACTCATTATGGGGGAATTTTTATTTCCCACTATGATATTTTGACAAAGGGGGAGAAATGACAAAATATGTGATGATTATAGTTGATGGTGTATTGTTGATGACATATAACTGTGATATATTTATATCTATTTTGTTGACATATCTGCACCTAATTTTGCTATAAAGAAATGTCAAGTTACAGGTTCTTTTAAAAATGCTCATATTCAAAGAAAAGATCTACTTACGGGGGAGCTTTTTCTAAAAAGCTACGTTCAAAGAAACTTCGTCTATGTTTCAACTATTTACAACAAAATCTACATCAGACTCACCATATGTATATTTTGGCATAGTTTGTCAATTATCATAATGGAAGAGATTGTTGACACAAAGTGATCACAGTCAACATGATTCTGATAATCGTCAAACATCAGTTGAATAAGATCCATAACACAGATGAAGTAGATACTTGATGCAAAGCATATCAACTCCGTCAGTACCAAAGTCAGACTCTGCAACAGCTATTGGTTTCATATTCAAATATAATCTTTCTTTATTTAAGTCTAGGACTAATGTAAGCTGAGTCGCACTGGCAAATCCCATATACCTATACCCAGATACTTAGTCCACACAAATAAACCAAAGAACCTATCCACCAAATCAGGCAACATTTATTTACAAAGTCTACCATACTAAAAGATCAAACTCGTACCTAACTCGGTTACCCTTTTGGTATAAAATCAACCAATTCAATAGCTCTTGATTTCTTGGTCCAATAGTTAAAAATTTAAATTAAACCCTGACCAAATTCTAGCCAAATTCTGTTTGCCTACAACCTATAAATAGGATTGGAATTCTCATTCTTACCAACTTAACTATTCTTAAGTATTCTATCATATTATGAGCAAACCACTAAGCCTTAACTTTTCCGTCTCAAAGAGCAACTTCCTAGCCATCCTAGTGCCAAGTGTGATCGCGGTCTATAAGTCTTTTAAGTTGTAAAGAGCTTTATTCCAACAGTTACTCTCTATCAAGCTGTGAAGTTGCAAGATTTTGGATCAAAACTCATGGTGTAAAGAAGTGGCAAGCCTTCGAATCAAAGCTTGTGATTCACTATTGGTGATTATAGTGAAGAAACTCCAAGATTGAGTTCTCGGGACTGGACTAGTCCTTTAAGGGGAAACCAGTATACATCTTGGTGTTTGCTTTTAATTTCTCTCTTACTCTATTGCATATATTCATAACACTGCTAGTAGTATTCTTACACATGAGATATATTCTTACTGCTAGTAGTTGATCACCATTGCATGCCATAGAATTATATTTTAACAGGTGATTTTATTCTGCTGCATACATAAACTCTATTCACCCCCTATAGAGTTGCCATATACGGTCCTATAAGCTGTGCGAAGAGGTTTTGCAGAAGGCACATCACTCTCGGTACTCGATGCATCCAAGTGCCAACAAGATATATCAAGATCTGAGGGAGCACATATGGTGGTATGGTATGAAGCGCGAGGTAGCACACTTCGCATCGAGGTATTTATTGTGTCAGCTGGTAAAAGCGAACAGACAGAGACCAGGTGTATTGCTTCATCCTTTACCTATCCTATAGTGGAAGTAGGAGCATGTGACTATGGATTTAATTTCGGGGCTTCCATATTCTCCAGAAGAAAAGGAAGCAATTTGGGTCATCATAGACAGGTTGACCAAATCAGTCAACTTCTTACCATTCAAAGTGGGTACGTCGACGGAGAAGCTAGCGGAGACGTATGTACGGCAGATTATCAGATTACATGGAGTTCATGTGAGCATCGTCTCAGATCGGAATAGTTATTTCATTTTCCACTTCTGGAGGAGTTTGCGTGCTAGCTTAGGCACTCTGCTCAAGTTCAGTACCTCATATCCCCCCAAACAGACGAACAGTTGGAGAGGACTATTCAGACTCTAAAGGATATGCTTTATACTTGTATTCTGGATCTTGGAGGTTCTTGGGAGGATTACCTACACCTAGTAGAGTTTTCTTACAACAACTGTTACCAGGCCAGTATTGAGATGTCACCATTCGAGGCTATATATGGACGGAGGTGTCGCACACCATTATCTTGGGACGATGTCAGAGAGAGAGCCTTGTTGGGACCAGAGATGGTCGTGAATGCAACTGAGAAGGAGAAACACATCAGGGATAGACTTCAAGTGGCACAGGACAGACAGAGGCATTGGGCCTACACCCACCGTAGACCCTTAGAGTTTAAGGTATAGGTTTTATTGTAATAGCTTGTGATTGCCTTGTTTTTAATTTTATGTTAAGGCTGTATTCTATTCTAGGTTGGCGATTGGTGTTCTTCAGGATTTCTTTGACACGGGGCACGATTCGCTTTGGTGGAGGCTGAAAGCTTATTCTATGGTACATTGGACCTTTCGGAATTCTTGCTAGGGTCGATGTTGTGGCCTACAGACTAGACTTGCCACCTGTACTAGAGGGAGTATGTCACGACCTGCACCCGGATATTCGGGCATGAGTACGTGGGTACGCCTAGCATACGTCACGACATCGACGGTAGAACACTGTCTGGGTCAATTCTAACTAGCTAACATCTCAAAAATATAATTATGGTACTGTCAATCATCTCAACTCCCAACGGAAGAACAATATGGTATCTCAAAAATGTAACTATACTTAATCACAATGCAAACTAAGGAAGATAGAGAACAAATAGAATAACGAAGAAAGAAATAAGGTAGAATCCACAAGTCTGAAATAATATACATGTCATGAATCTCAACAATAGTCTAATACAAGTCCAACACAACATATAAACTAAATCTCATCAGGCTCTACAACTAATTCCTCCTGGTCTACAGGAGTTTCCTCTAAAGGTATACCGTCCTACGGCCCTTAGAATGTGGGACACTGATCTATTAGCCAATCATCTGGAAAAATATATTCAGTCAAGATTAGAGCGAAGACATACCTCTGAAAGTAGTTTCAATAACATAATCGAGCATATAAAATAGATAATAAAAAAGAATACAAATACTAAACATCTGAATGAATGAACAAGAGAAGACAGGTAATATACAGGAATAGAGAACAAACAATATGAATATGTGCAATATGAAGAAATAACAAAAATCTAATCTAATGTGCCTCAGAATACAAGTTTATTATGTGTCGGTTTGGGTTAAACATAATCAATATGGTTAGTCGATTACAAGTGTAGTATGTAATTCGTATATATACGAATAACAATGGGGCTTTGATTACATAATCAACTTCTAATCTCCCATCCCTAACAAATACCAATGGATCTAATTACGACACGTTACGAACATAAATATGACCACTGAACACGAGCAGCGGGTGTACACGAATATAATCACACTGAACACGAGCAGTGTGTGTATACGAATAAGCATACTGAACACGAGCAGTGTGTGAATACGAAATATAATAATCCATACCTACTACACACGATGAAATACATGTGCAGGATTATCCGCTGAACACAGTAGGAGATAACATCTCCTGACAGGATCATATAGTACCAGTCCGTGAAACCACTATGTTGGAATCAAGTATATAGTTCAAGAACATGAGATATATATACTATTATGAAATAAAAACTAACAGAAAAATATACTCGATTGAAGTCCGGAGCAAGGTGTGTCTCTCGATGCCCAAGCTAGTGTTACACAGACCTATATATGGTATATTGCATCAATATAAGGTTCTGGAATAAAAATAAGTTAAACTATTACAATTCTAGGACAAAAATCTAAGTCAAAATAGTTAAACTAGGTCAAACCGGCTATTTCTAGGTCGTATGAGTCCAAATCTAGGATACTAGGTCCAAACACTATGAAACTAAACCATACTAGCTAAGCTAAGAAACTAGGACTCACAAAAAAAAATGTTTTTGATATGAAAAATAATAATTTATATACATATACAAGCAATACATATACTACCTTAGCTAACTAATGCAAATAGGATACTTTGGCTTTGAACCAAAGCGTATCCCACTACCTACACACCCATCTCGATACTCAAACCCAAAATATTGGGTATCGACCAATTACCTTAACATTACCTTGGTATCCCAAGGTAATTCAAATCTTAATGCATATAGCTAATATATAGCTAATACCCAATACACTATACCATACTAACATAACTAAACCATATGCTAACTTATTGTAACTATTAAATACTACTAACTACTAACATATGCATATACTATACTTATATAAAATACTACATATAGCTACTAGGCTAACTATTACCCATATCTACAAACTATTCAACTAACAGTGCATTTAACTAACTATGTAGCTATACTAACTACACTAACAAACTACTAACCAAACTTCTAACAACTAACTAGTGAACCACTATAAACTATCTAGCTAAACACCTAAACCCCACTAGCTAACTGATACCTGAAACTCCCTGTATTGCTGATACTGTGCACATACCCCTATTGCTAGTTGATGCACCTCAGTTCCGTGCTCTGAACAGCAGTTAGCTACTGTTGCATTGAGGATACTGTGCAGTTGTCCATTGCACATTACTGTGCACACTCCCCTTGCCTTCACAGTTGGCTCATGATACTTATTTTGTCTTACTCTCCTCAGTGCATGCTCGATTTACTGTGCATGCACAGTTGTTGATGACTGAATGCAACTGCTAAAACTGCACCTGGAGGTTTCTCTCCTTGCTGTTGATAACTGCACTCAATGCAGTTGCTTATCTCTACTGCACTGTGCAGTTACCTGCTGTTGCTGCAGACCCTCCCATGGCTGCCACTGCTCGATGCACTGAAGGGTACCCGACCTTGCTGCTGCAGTAAAACTAGTGCACACTGCCTGGTGTATGAGCTGCTTCTACCTCCCCCTTGTTGTGCACACTAAACTACACACTGCTCTCCCTCTGTTCTTCAGTTGCCGACCATCACTCACACATAAACATGTCCAATGCACACACACACACACACACACACACACACACACACACACACACACACACACATATATATATATATATATATATATATATATATATATATAACCACATATACATAAATATATATAAATATACACACTTACACTTATAGATATAGTATCTCATATATACTTATACACATAGACACATAGCTATATATATACTTATGTATACTATATACTATAGATACATACACATTACATATATATCATACACAATATCTCATACATATATATACACACAAGTCACATAGAATTGAGGGGCAATAAAACAAACACGTGGAGTGCACCGCACCCGTATCATACTCATTCAATGATACGCTTGTGATACAGCTCCACCACACAACCAAACACATTCCAAAGGACACGAGCAAGTCTAAAATACTAATTATGCACAATGCAAATAATAATTAAATCAACTACGTGTATGTATCAAGATGTGGCATGCATAAACCCTGTGTCGAGGGAAAACCCTAAAAAATAACCCGTATCGCCAAATTGACCGGATACGGCCTACACGTATCTAATTATGGATACGATACTAGTCACACACAAGCAAACACATGTTAATTTAGTCTAATTGACCAATTGACAAACACCACATCTGCCAATCTCAAAATTTCCCCAAAATTGACACAAAAATACACATAACTTCCTCCATAGGTCTCCTATGAACCTAATTCCAATTCCTATGGGAAGCTTATGCATGTGGGGTAGTTTCTTATGACTAAATCTTAGATTTAGAACCTAATAAGTGAGGTAAAACTAAAATATACCTATTGGGAGATGAATTTCCAATGAAAATCTCTAAATGATGAATGTAGCCTCCTCCTTGTAGATCTTGGCTCCTTCCTTGTAGATTCTTGGTTCCTTCTTATAGATCCTTATTTTAGTAGCCTCTAATAAAGAATATATAAGTAATTTGAGACAAAATTGAGTAAGGAATGGCGAGATAATGAAAAAATTGGAAAGGAGGAAAATTTCTAGATCTAATTGGAAATGGAAAATGATAAGAGAGACTCTCTCTTTCCTCCTAAAGGTGGCCGGCCCTAGCCCTTCTCCCAAGCAAGTATGAAATGACAAAAACACCCATTTGGGCCTCTCATAAAGAAATTAATTGAGGAAAGGTTCTAGTCTAATGGTTTTACTAATTAATTTATCCTCCTAATGAATGAACTTAATTATTGGGCTCAATCTAAACTAAAATTAAATATGGTTCATGAATCTAAACTAACTAGTTAGGTCTACTACACAAGTCCAAAAATAAATACTAAATCTAATAACAAATAAATAATACAATAATTAAATAATTACACATGCATAATATTTAATATAATACTCCTAAAATAAAAATACTCATGCCAAACTACCAAACTATCCTTGATTGAAAATATGAGAGTGGCAATCCTACCAACCTTAGAAAAATTTTGTCCCCAAAATTAAGGAAGAAACTAACTACCAAAAGCAATCAACACAATGCAAGAACGAATTATACCTCACGGCTCGAACAAATATGGATATCGCTCGCGCATCTCGGCCTCTCACTCCCAGGAACTCTCTCCTGGCGAGTGATGCCTCCACGCGACGTGCACCAAAGAAATCGTCTAGTTCCTCAGCACCTTCTCACTCTGGTCTAGAATCTCAACTGGCTTCTCTGGATAACTAAGAGTGGGGCCCACCTCTATCTCCGAGTGATCCAATACATGGCTGGGATCTGCCACGTACCGTCTTAGCTGCGACACATAAAACATGTTATGCACTCCCTCCAATGTAGGTGGTGTGTCTAGTCTATATGCAACTGCACCGACCCTCTCAAGAATACTGAAAGGTTTGATGAATCATGGACTAAGCCTTCTGCCTCCACCAAAGCGAATCGTGCCACGTGTTGGAGAAATCCTCAAGAAAACTAGATCGCCAACCTAGCACAAAACACAACCTTAGCAATCTAACAAAAACAAATAATCACAAGCAATGCAAACAAAATCTATACCTTAAATTCCAAAGGTCTTTGGTGGCTATCGGTCCAATGCCGCTATCTTTCCTGCGCCATCCGAAGTCTATCCCTGATGAGCTTTACCTTCTCAACTGCATCCACTACCATCTCTGGTCCCAATAAAGTTCTCTCACCAATATCATCCCATGATAACGGAGTACGATACCTCCGTCCATAAAATACCTTAAATGGTGATATCTCGATACTGGCTTGGTAGTTATTGTTGTAAAAAAACTCTACCAAGTGAAGATAATCCTCCCAAGAGCCTCCAAAATCTAAAACACAAGTGCGTAGTATATCCTCGAAAGTCTGAATAGTCCTCTCCGACTGTCCGTCTGTCTGAGGGTGATATACGGTACTAAACATGAGCTGAGTGCCCAAGCTAGCCTGCAAACTCCTCCAGAAATAGGACGTGAAGCAACTATCCCGATCTAAGACTATGCTCATAGGAACACCATGCAATCTGACTATCTGATGCACATACATCTCTGCAAGTTTCTTCATAGATGTAACCACTTTGAATGGCAGAAAGTAGGCTGATTTGGTCAACCTGACTATGATGAACCAAATTGCATCTTTACCTCCTGGAGAACGCAAAAGTCCTGAAACAAAATCCATCGTCACATGCTCCCATTTCTACTCTGGAATAGGTAAAGCCTAAAGTAATCCACCTGGCCTCTGTCTCTCCGCCTCTACCTTCTGGCAAACCAAATATCTGGATACGAAGCAAGCTACCTCCCGCTTCATACCATACCACCAAACATGCTCTCTCATGTCACTATACATCTTGTTGGCACCTGGATAAATAGAGTACTGAGATCGATGCGCCTCCTGAAGAATCTCTTCGCGCAATATTCCACTCAGCACACACAATCTGGAACTGTGCCACAATGATCCATCATCTGTGATACTGAAGTCCCCTGTCAACCCTATCTGGACCTGTGCTCTGATGCTCCTCAGAGACTCATCCTCGAACTATGCGGCTCTGATCTGGTTGATGGCTCTAATCCGGTCCATCAACTCTGACTATACCTGAAGTCCCTATATCTGTGCTGCAACTCCAGGAACTAATACATCAATGCCCAAACTGTCAAGATTGGCTAATAAATGTCTGTCCTTCGTCAAGTACATAGACACTGGATACCTGTTCAAGGTATCCGCGACTACGTTGGACTTCCCTGGATGGTACTGCAAAGAAATATCGAAGTCTTTTATCAACTCCAACCATCGTCGCTGCCTCATGTTGAGCTCTTTTTGTGTAAACACATACTTCAAGCTCTTGTGATCTGTAAAGATCTCTACTCTCTCTCTATACAAGTAGTGCTTTCACAGTTTAAGAGCAAATATAACTACTGCAAACTCCAAGTCATGGGTAGGATAATTCTTCTCATATGGGCGTAATTGCCTGGAAGCATAGGCAATCACCTTCCTGTTCTGCTGCAACACACAACCCAAACCCTTACCTGATGCATCACTGTATATAGAAAATTCTCCTGCTCCTTATGACAATGGCAAAATTGGAGCTGTAGTCAACCTCTTCTTCAGCTTCTCAAAAGCAGACTGACAATCCTCAGTCCAGACGAACTCTACGTCCTTCTTGGTTAGTCTAGTCATCGGCTCTGTAATCCTAAAAAAATCTGAACAAATCTCCGATAATAACCTGACAGTCCAAGAAAACTCCTGATCTCCGCTACTGAACTCATGGTCGACCATGACTCAACTGCTAAAATCTTCTTCGGGTCCATTGAGATTTCGTCTCCTGTAATCACATGCCCAAGGAATCAACCTTATCAAGAAAGAACTTACACTTCAAAAACTTGCCATATAGCTTCTCATTTCTGAGGGTTTCTAGAACTATACTAAAGTGCTTCTTATGCTCATCCGGGGTCTTCGAATAAATCAGTATATCATTAATGAATACTACTACAAACTGATCCAAGTACTAATGAAACACCGCTGGGACATTGGTCAACCCAAAAGGCATCATCAAGAACTCAAACTGCCCATACCGAGTCCTGAAAGCTCTCTTCGGAATGTCTTCCTTCTTCACTTTTATCTGATGGTACCCCGACCTTAAGTCTATCTTTGAGAATACCTTCGTCCCGCTCAACTGATCAAACAAATCGTCAATCCGTAGCAACAAAAATTTGTTCTTGATAGTGAGGTTGTTAAGTGCCTTGTAGTCGAAATACATGCATACTGACCCATCCTTCTTTGGTAGAAAAAGTACCGAAGTAACCCGTGGTGATGAACTGGAGCGGATGAAACCCTTGTCCTGCAACTAATTCACATATTTCTTTAACTATGCCAGTTCGCTGTTGTTCACTCTATAGACGTGTTGTGATATTGGCTCTGCGCCTGGCACTAAATCTATAGAGAACTCCACATCTTTATCCGGTGGCAACCCCGGAAACTCCTCCTAAAAGACGTCCATATACACTATAATCAATGGATGTGGCAGCTCCTGCTCTTATACCAAAGCTCCACGGAAGTCACCTTCGCTCTGCTTGCTACACCTCTGACGAACTCAAAAGCTGGCTCTCTTGGCACCTGAAATAAAATCATGCCTCTATGACAATCGATACTAGCATGATGCCTACTCAACCAATCCATCCCGAGTACTATATCGTAGCTCGAAAGTAGAATTACGAGTAGACATACGCCCAACTCTCGGCCTCCCAAGGAAATGCTTCGGTCCTTGCAATATTATAGACCAGGATAATGCCACCCCCGGTCTGATCTTGCAAGTCCTCACCAACGGTTTAGACTCAAGATGATGTCTTAGAGAAAAAGATACAGATACAAAACTATGAGAAGCACCAGAATCAAATAAAGCATGAGCTGGAAAAGAATCAAGATGGACTAAACCTGAGATAACATCACCGACAGGCTCCTTCTCCTCGATAGTCAAGGCAAAAGCTCACCCTTGTCGCTGGGCAACTCTCTGCTGTTGTTGCTGGTACTGAGCAAACTGTTGTTGTTGCGGTGGTAGAGGTCCTCTCTACTATCCTGATGGTGGTCTCCTGGGTGTTCTTTGTGCCTGACCTCTGCCCTGAGCTGGACGAGCTGGGATATTAGGACAAGCCCTCAACTGATGGTCTTCTGATCCGCAAAATAAGTACTGGCCTAATCTTATCATGTATGCATCCCATCCATGTCCTTGCTTCTTATAAATAGTACAAGGAACAGTTGGTCTCTGAATCTGGTACATATAATGTGCCGGCACTCTAGTTGGTCCGTGATAGTGCTGCCTCGGATGCTGGAAGTGCCTCTGGTGCTGCTGCTGAAAATAAGGCATCTTCATTGGACCCATGTTGGTAATAGATCCTTGTCACGCCCCAGTCCCAAAAATACGTAGGACTAGGACACGTAAGCATGCCAGCCGTATGGATATGGCAACTCCAATATATGGAAACCAATTCCATACGTACGCTGTAATATGAATATCAAATCCACAAGTGGTATAAAACATACGTCACAAGTCACTGGGTATAATCTAAATCTCATCCACGAAAATCAAATATAATTAAATAACCAACATCTATGAAACTAGATCTTAATAAGAAGTATCTATTGATGATAGTTGGATGGAAACAAATCCACTACCAACTAGAATATAAGAGCAAATACAATATAAGTACAACACAATCAAACATAATATAAGTATACCAGCTAGCAATCACGGTCCGGAGAGAAGACATCCTCGAAACATTAGTAACCATCCGAATCTGCGCTCCTATAAATACTCAAGAACAGGTACACCTGGCAGGGGACCAGGTCCTCAGAGGGACATAACAAGATACTTAAACACATGCCAATAAAGTACCGAAATAAATATCCAAAGAGGTCGCCTAACCGTCTAAGTGAATGCAGTTAAGAATAACTTTTCCCACAAGTGAGCTATCTGGCTGAAAACCTGGGATTTGGCATGGTTCTCTATTGGAGATCCAGGGGCCTAAAAAGGCATGGCATCTTTCAAACACCGAAGGCCCGCCTGAAAATAATATAATATATAGTGGTCATCACCGCCCGTATCTCCAGCGGAGAATCCGGCCGCACAATAGAAAAAGTGTAAAGGAGCTCAAATGCGGTACTTGTTGTTCTCCCCACCCCATGCTCTAAGCATGTCACATCCATGACACAATTTGGTTCATAGCCTATTCTTAGTACCCTGGCTCAATCCTGCAACCAAACAAGGACAAGGATGGGACCACCGTACTATAATAGGCTATGCCCCTAGACCTCTAATAACTGCTAAGTCTACAAGCATACAAAGTTTCTAACAGCAGTTATTCCTAACGCACGTCCCACACGTACCGATGATCAGTCAATACGTGCGTCCGTGATCTATATGAGACTCACAACTCGTGTAAAAATATGTGTCACAGTCAAATGGAACCTAATGATGCTACATGATAATGGGGTAGTCTCATAAACAAGGTCAATGCAAATACATATGTAAAAATATACCGCGACGATACCGTCGCGCACATTTTATATAATAGTTAAAATATATGAACTAAAGACAGAAAATAAAGATGCATGCAACATATGAAATATAAATAACAGTATAATGGCAAGGTCTACTTGCCTGGCAAGAAAGTTGCAATATACCAATAACCTGCTCCAGAAGTCGCGCAGAACAAATCCAATATCCTATGTACATATGATATAATACAATAAAATCATTAGTTATTACACTAGCACGCACAATAATATTTACACTGGACTCCGGGGGTACACTAGGGGTAACACTAATCATCTAACACGGTCAATTACGCGTTGAATTACGCAAGGTCTCATCTTCAAGTATTGTACACAATCAGACAGTCGACTGAAAGGTGTCTAAGCCAGTACATTAATGTACGCAAGGCGGACAATTCACAAGTGCTTAGGGTCAACAGGGTCATGGGTAAATACGGGACAGTCCACGGTATCCTAGGGTCGTATAGTCCAAATATATATAGTCATAATTATAAATTAGTATTTACTTAATTAGGCATTACATATATATATATCCATATAGTTATATAATAATATAACCAGTAATTTATTTATATACCTATTTGAATATTTATACATATTAAATATGTACATAAATATATACCAACTAATAATACGTTAAGGATTAACTTATATACATATACTAGATTGAACAGTATACGCGTACGTATGCGTATACGAGTTGGGTTTACTAACTCGGGGTCCGACATCAGCTAACAGTGGTAACGAAATGCTACTGTCCTACTGGAACACACACAAACACACATAAAAGGGGAAGACAGACAGGTTCATACCTCGGAATACGTGCACGCGATCGGCTGGACGACGACGAAGAGAGGTTGACGACGATGGTGATGACTATGACAATGATGATGGTGAGGACGACAATGCTGATGATGATAATGAATGGTGGGGTGACGATGAGGTGGTGATGATGATGGGATGATGATGAGATGATGATAATAACGGTAATGAGATATCGATGATGCGATGACGGTGAAGTGATGATGATGATAAGGGTGATGGAATGATGATAATGAATTGAGTCGAGGATGCTGGTGAGATGATGATGATGACTACATTGAAGACGATGATGGTGGCCACGATGTAGATAACGATGATGTCGGGGGTGATGACAAGGATGATGATTGGGATGATGGTTATGATGATGGTTTGATGATGACAACTAAAACATCAATGGCGATGGTGATGATAATGTGATGATGGTGAGTTGTTAATGGTGATGGTGTTAGGGATGGTTGTGGTGTTGGTGTTTACTTGATGGTGGTGGGGTTGACACTCCGGCCAGGGTTCGGCTGTGGGGAGGAGCTCAGGCCAGGAAGGAGTTCGATAGGGAGGAAGGGTGGTTCAATAGGGAGGAAGGGTGGTCCAGTTGTCTGGTCGGGGAAGGAGGCAGCCCGTGCTGCTGCTCCGGTCAGGCCCAGGCGAGACGGAGGAAACAATGGAGTCCCCGGCGAGTTTAGCAGTGGGTCGAGGTCGGCACCGTGGCTCGGGGAGAGGATCCGGTCGATTCGTGGAGGAAGTCGGCCATAGAGGACGGCCGAAGTAGAGGAGGAGGAAGGAGACAACAATGGTGGACTCGGTGGAGGACTGGGTGCATCAGAGGAGAGGATTCGTTAATGGTGGTGGGGTGCTGTTGATCCCGCCGGCGGGGTCGCCTGCGCTGTACCGTCGGGATCGATGGCCGAGTCTTCTCCAGCCATGGGGTTGACTATGGTGATGGTGATGGCGAATCCGGCGGCTCGTAGGGTAGAGATCCGACGTGTCGCGTCGAAGGTGGAAGGCCACGGTGGCTGGGGGCTCCTCCGGCGAGGAGGTCGGCAAGATTGGCAGGGATGAGGGGGAGATACACAGTACGGGTGATGGGGGTTGGCTGGTTAGAGTTAGGTTTAGGAAAAATAAAGAATAAAGAAAAGGGAAAAAAAAGAGTTGTTTATATACATATAAAATTTTGGTTTGGGTTGACCTAGGAATTAGGGCTTGGTCCACATCTCTTTGGAGTTGGGCCATGGGCTCATATGAGGATGTTTGAGTTACAATTTCAGGGTTTAAAATACAAGGATGGGGTTTAAAATAAGTGGGGGCGATGTGCGCGTTGCACATCCAAAAAATTATAGGAAAAATCCATATGAAGGGAAAAATAGGTTTCTTTATGAATTGTCCAATGGTGGAGACACCTCAATGCATTTTTGCATAAAAGCCCCCCAACAATTAGAAAATTGCACAAAGGCAGAAAATTGGATTTAATTAATTAAATCGACGCGCACGATGTTCTAGAATTAATTAGGGGCACATGGGATTAAATCAGACGGGACACAACTGTCAGGGGCGTAGTGCGGACAGTGTAGAATATAAATAAAATTCGGTTTGCACAAAACGGTCAAGATTGTGTCCCCAATTTTGATTGGGACGCACAAGGGTACAAAGTCATAATTTATTTAGAATTAATGTAATAACGTCCGCGACGTTTATTGTGCGACTAAAATGTAGCACAAGGGAGCAATGTACAAGGGTCAAAATAGTAGGTGGACATGTCTAGGATGAGATCGTGAAGTTTGTTGGAAGGCAATGGCTAGTGAGGTGCTCCAATTATAGAAGCAACGGTAATGTGCGCTACGCGATATAAATTATTTCATAATTAAATAAATGGTGTGTTCTAGTTCTAATTGGTTCAAACTAGCCCTAATTTTACTATCTAAGCAAATTAGGCCAAATTTTGGGTGAGGGGGTTTACAATCTACCCAACTTAAAACAATTTTGTCCTCAAAATTAAACTAGGGTAGGGTTTCTCTATCTAACCTCACTTGATTGCAGTCTAAAGAATTCTTCTTGAGTTAACATTGCAGTTTCTACCCAACTTAGAATTTATCCATCTATCATCTAAGGCTATGCATCTAAGAAAGCTATACCCCAAATTATTTAATCATGTTATTGAATCCTTGAAGTTTTCAACACCAAACATAACATCTATGATATGCCCTTAATCATTTATAACAAAGGGTCACCAAGTCATATGATTAGTCTATGGGGTACACCTAGCACTATCAGTGTATCACTTATTTCCAAGCACGAGGTTTCGTCTTTCCGAAACAAGGGAAGACGGAAAACAATGGTAAGGAGTTCAAGGAGGGATAATAGAATGGAAGTATGGGAATCAAAGTGTTTAAAGGACTCAAATGGAAATTGTCAAGACAGTGGTGGATTGAAATACTATTTGGTAATTTCTTATTCGCATGCTCACATCGGTACGGTTATGTACTTGATATGATATGCTTCGTCATAACTAGAGGGTAAGTATATTTGTCTACTGGTCAACTATACATTTCAATCCACGTATTACGAAGGGCGAACCAAATGTACTAAGGTTAGCTAGACCTTAATACACCGATTCTGATTAGACAATGTACTAGTAGGCGTCCCCAATAATACAATATCATGATCAAGCTTGATAAAAGAATAAGCTTGCAAAACTAGGCTATAAAATAGCAGCATAGGTCGAGATAGTACAAAAATATGAGTACGCTAGATTATGATGAGTGAAGGTGCAACTAATTCAAGTTTGCAAAAATAAAAACAACATAAGCAATAATAACAAAAGGCTCAACAATATCTACAGTTATCATACAACCTCCTTGTCTAAGTCGCTAGTCAACCAAATAGGGTATGGACCTCTAATTTCTATAATCTGAATAAAAGCTATCTTCTTATACAAGTCTAAAGTTGTGTCATCCTGTTACACTTCATCAATTGGTCAATAAGGCTATGTGATACTAAGTTGTGAGGCATATTACACAACTTAAAACAATAAACTAATACTGTGACAGTCTTAAGGGGGGTCCTACAAAATAATATTGTTATTGTAAATAAAGTATAAACTCTTATTGGGGTACATACAGAAAAGATGTTGGTACTTATTAGGGTATCCGATCATATTATATAGGTAGTGGTCATCTTAAGTCTTAATCATAGGGCTTATAGAACAAGTGTCAATAGCAAGAATGGAAAGGTTACTAGCCCTCAAGTGAGAGAGGATATAACTTATATGGAGATATGGGTTCAATTATGTGATTTAAAACTAAGGTATAACCATAAATTTATAATCTAAATGAACAGCTCAACCTTCAAATTCTTGCTACTAAGCACATAATTTCAAAATTCATGATTACAACTATAATTCTAGGAAACTATATATCCTATCGTAGAATACAATCACTTGGTCTATAATTTAGAGGTGTCAAGTGGCACTAGCTGAAAGATGAAAAAGGAAAGAAGATAATTTAATCGTCGCGCAATCAGCGAACGTTGAGGTCGTAGAGGAATAACATATGAAATTAAATAGAAGGTTTCTAGATAGTATCATGGTTTCCTAAAGGGGAGTGGGGTGCTAGTTACTATGTTCGAGGCATGATCAAGAAAATATTGATTACATTCCTCTCGGCTTCCTAAGGTGTTGTCTACTAATAATAAGACAATGATCTAAGTTTTATAGTTCTCACATACTATCCAATTATGAAGGTTAGGTTTAGTCCTAATGTTCAATATTGGTTCTCTATTGGTTCCTCAATACTAGGGTTAAACATTATGGTAAAACTTCTACCTATCTCTAGTAGTGTCTATACTACTCTCAAGTCTTCTTAATACATCAAGGGGTAATGGTATACTAATCTAAAGATAAGGAATTCTAGGGTTCACTAGATATTCTAAACTTAGTGGTGTGTCTATATTCTTGTTGTATTCTTAATAGGTGTGCTACCCTAATCATCATCTTAATAACAGGGGTTCCTAAATTCTAGCAGAAGGATATACTCAAAGAAATATTAGGAAAGTACAGGAATCAAGTAGGATGCAATTATTCAGATAGAATGGATTAGAAGAAAGATGAGTCGTAGTCAAATGTGGATGAGATCCTATACTCTAATCCTATTTGCAGGCTTGCTCGGTACAGTAACGTAACCGAGACAATATTCTCTCGACCTGCATAGGCCACCACTAAAAATATGTCACGCCCCAGTCCCAAAAATATGTAGGACTAGGACACGTAAGCATGCCAGCCGTATGGATATGGCAACTCCAATATATGGAAACCAATTCCACACGTACGCTGTAATATGAATATCAAATCCACAAGTGGTATAAAATATACGTCACAAGTCACTGGGTGTAATCTAAATCTCATCCACGAAAATCAAATATAATTAAATAACCAACATCTATGAAACTAGATCTTAATAAGAAGTATCTATTGATGATAGTTGGATGGAAACAAATCCACTACCAACTAGAATATAAGAGCAAATATAATATAAGTACAACACAATCAAACATAATATAAGTATACCAGCTAGCAATCACGGCCCGGAGAGAAGACATCCTCGAAATATAAGTAACCATCCGAATCTGCGCTCCTACGAATACTCAAGAATAGGTACACCTAGCAGGGGACCAGGTCCTCAGAGGAACATAACAAGATACTTAAACACATGCCAATAAAGTACCGAAACAAATATCTAAAGAGGTCGCCTAACCGTCTAAGTGAATGCAGTTGAGAACAACTTTCCCCACAAGTGAGCTATCTGGCTGAAAACCTGGGATTTGGCATTGTTCACTATTGGAGATCCAGGGGCCTAAAAAGGCACGGCGTCTTTCGAACACCGGAGGCCCGCCTGATAATAATATAATATATAGTGGTCATCACCGCCCGTATCTCCAGCGGAGAATCCGGCCGCACAATAGAAAAAGTGTAAAGGAGCTCAAATGCGGTACTTGTTGTTCTCCCCATCCCATGCTCTAAGCATGTCACATCCATGACACAATTTGGTTTATAGCCTATTCTTAGTACCCTGGCTCAATCCTGCAACCAAACAAGGACAAGGATGGGACCACCGTACTACAATAGGCTATGCCCCTAGACCTCTAATAACTGCTAAGTCTACTAGCATGCAAAGTTTCTAACAGCAGTTATTCCTAACGCACGTTCCACACGTACCGATGATCAGTCAATACGTGCGTCCGTGATCTATATGAGACTCACAACTCGTGTAAAAATATGTGTCACAGTCAAATGGAACCTAATGATGCTACATGATAATGGGGTAGTCTCATAAACAAGGTCAATGCAAATACATAAATAAAAATATACCGCGACGACACTGTCGCGCACATTTTATATAACAGTTAAAATATATGAACAAAAGACAGAAAATAAAGATGCATGCAACATATGGAATATAAATAACAGTACAATGGCAAGGTCTACTTGCCTAGCAAGGAGGCTGCAATATACCAATAACCTGCTCCAGAAGTCGCGCAGAACAAATCCAATATCCTATGTACATATAATATAATACAATAAAATCATTAGTTATTACACTAGCACACACAACAATATTTACACTGGATTCTGGGGGTACACTAGGGGTAACACTAATCATCTATCACGGTCAATTACGCGTTGAATTACGCGGGGTCCCATCTTCAAGTGTTATACACAATCAGACAGTCGACTGACAGGTGTCTAAGCCAGTACGTTAATGTACGCAAGGCGGACAATTCACAAGTGCTTAGGGTCAACAGGGTCATTGGTAAATACGGGACAGTCCACGGTATCCTAGGGTCGTATAGTCCAAATATATATAGTCATAATTATAAATTAGTATTTACTTAATTAGGCATTACATATATATATCCATATAGTTATATAATAATATAACCAGTAATTTATTTACATACCTATTTGAATATTTATACATATTAAATATGTACATAAATATATACCAACTAATAATACGTTAAGGATTAACTTAATATACATATATTAGATTGAACAGTATACGCGTACGTATGCGTATACGAGTTGGGTTTACTAACTCGGGGTCCGACATCAGCTAACAATGGTAACGAAATGCTACTGTCCTACTGAAACACACACAAACACACATAAAAGGGGAAGACAGACAGGTTCATACCTCGGAATACGTGCACGGGATCGGCTGGACGACGACGAAGAGAGGTTGACGACGATGGTGACGACTATGACGACGATGATGGTGAGGACGACAATGCTGATGATGATAATGAATGGTAGAGTGACGATGAGGTGGTGATGATGATGGAATGATGATGAGATGAGATAATGATAATAACGGTAATGAGATGTCGATGATGCGATGACAGTGAAGTGATGATGATGATAAGGGTGATGGAATGATGATGATGAATTGAGTCGAGGATGCTGGTGAGATGATGATGTTGACAACATTGAAGACGATGATGGTGGCCACGATGTAGATGACGATGACATTGGGGGTGATAACAAGGATAATGATTGGGATGATGGTTATGATGATGGTTTGATGATGACAACTAAAATGTCGATGGTGATGGTGATGATAATGTGATGATGGTGAGTTGTTAATGGTGATGGTGTTAGGGATGGTGGTGGTGTTGGTGTTTACTTGATAGTGGTGGGTTGACACTCCGGCCAGGGTCCGGCCGTGGGGAGGAGCTCAGGCCAGGGAGGAGTTCGATAGGGAGGAAGGGTGGTTCAATAGGGAGGAAGGGTGGTCCAGTTGTCTGGTCAGGAAAGGAGGTAGCCCGTGATGCTGCTCCGGTCAGGCCCAGGCGAAGCGGAGGAAACAATGGAGTCCCCGGCGAGTTTAGCAGTGGGTCGAGGTCGGCACCGTGGCTCGGGGAGAGGATCCTGTCGAGTCGTGGAGGAAGTCGGCCATAGAGGACGGCCAGAGTAGAGGAGGAGGAAAGAGACAGCAATGGTGGACTCGGTGGAGGACTGGGTGCAGCGGAGGAGAGGAGTCGTTAATGGTGGTGGGGTACTGTCGACTCCGCCGGCGGGGTCGCCTGCACTATACCGTCGGGATCGATGGCCGAGTCGATGGAGGATATGGGACGGGTCTCCGGCCATGGGGTTGACCATGGAGATGGTGATGGCGAATCCAATGGCTCATAGGGAAGAGATCCGACGTGTCGCGTCGAAGCTGGAAGGCCACGGTGGCTGGGGGCTCCTCCGGCGAGATTGGCAGGGATAAGGGGGAGATAAACAATACGGGTGATGGGGGTTGGCTGGTTAGAGTTAGGTCTAGGAAAAATAAAGAATAAAGAAAAGGGAAAAAAAGTTATTTATATACATGTAAAATTTTAGTTTGGGTTGACCTAGGAATTAGGGCTTCGTCCACATCTCTTTGGAGTTGGGCCTTGGGCTCATATGAGGATGTTTAAGTTATAATTTCAGGGTTTAAAATACAAGGATGGGGTTTAAAATAAGTGGGGGCAATGTGCGCGTTGCACATCCAGAAAATTATAGAAAAAATCCAATTGAATGGAAAAATAGGTTTCTTTATGAATTGTCCAATGGTGGAGACACCTCAATGTATTTTTGCATAAAAGCCCCCCAACAATTAGAAAATTGCACAAAGGTGGAAAATTGAATTTAATTAATTAAATCGACGTGCACGATGTTCTAGAATTAATTAGGGGTACATGGAATTAAATCAGGCGGGACACAATTGTCAGGGGCATAGAGGGGACAGTGTAGAATATTAATAAAATTTGGTTTGCACAAAACCGTCAAGATTGTGTCCCCAATTTCGATTGGGACGCACAAGGGTACAAAGTTATAATTTATTTAAAATTAATATAATAACGTCCGCGATGTTTATTGTGTGACTAAAATGTAGCCCAAGGGAGCAATGTACAAGGGTCAGAATAGTAGGTGGACATGTCTAGGATAAGATCGTGAAGTTTGTTAGAAGGCAATGGCTAGTAAGGTGCTCCAATTATAGAAGCAACGGTAATGTGCGCTACACGATATAAATTATTTCATAATTAAATAAATGACGTGTTCTAGTTCTAATTGGTTCAAACTAGCCCTAATTTTACTATCTAAGCAAATTAGGCCTAATTTTGGGTGAGGGGGTTTACAATCCTCCTGTTTCCCTCGGCCTCTTAGAGCCAAGCTCTAAATCATCCTCTGCCCGCTGTTCCTGCCTCAGAATCTCCTCGAAAGTAGAGGTGGGATCTCCGTTCGTGTGTGATTTAACTTCTCTGTTTAGGCCCTTTCTGGACTTCCTGGCTCTTTCTATGGGGTTCTGCCTCTCCACGAAGCAACCTAGTGCAATTCTCTACCACATATTCATCCACCGACATAACTCCCTAGACGAGGTACTGGAACTGGCTATCCAGAGATGTCAAAGCCACATCCGGAAAGAACTTCTGCTTGAAGAGCTCTTTGAAAGATTCCCAAGTAAGTCCTGGTACTGAGATCCTGGGGTCCGTCCAGAACCAAGTCAACACAATATCGAACATCATGCACCATGCTGCCTCTATCTGCAACCTCTTCAGAATCTACGCCAGCCACGGGTTTCGCTTGATGTCTTCGATCCAATCATCAGCATAAATGATCCCTTTTGTGCCCTTAAAGTCCTTCAGGCCCATCCTCTTGAAATCTATAATGGTCCTCAGCCTCGGCTGCTGCGGGGTAAACTGAGGTGGTGTCATCTGTGGCTGGACTGTGGAAGCTATCTCAACTGCTGCGAGCGCGATCTGGTGAGCATTCTCCATGCTTTATCGCAGGACCTCTGTCTGACATTGTTGTCCTCATAGGCGATCAAGTGATTGACAATATCATCACAAAACCTGAATACTGGGAACGCGTCTTCAGCGGCATCCTGAAGATAGATTGAATAAAGGAATCAATATTGAATATGATACGATATCATCAAAGAAGGACATAATTTATTCAAACAACCATTCAAGTAGATAAGGATAGCAAAATAGATATTGGAATTATTTTTTAGTTGTGATTGAGTAAACTCTCAGCCTAAATCATATTTCTTAAAGCAGGCTCGTAGCAGTACTCTAGGTGAGCACTACTATGATATCGGTGTTATTGTGACTCTAGACCTACATAAGCCACCACGAAAAATATGTCACGACCCGTACCCGAATATTCGGGTACGAGTACATGGGTATGCCCAGCCTATGCCGCAGCATCAGCGGTATAACGCTGTCTGGGTCAATTCTAACTAACATCTTAACAATATAAATATGGTACCTGTCGATCATCTCAACTCCAAATGGAGGAACAATATGGTATCTCACAAATATAACTATACTCAATCATAATGCAAACTAAGAAAGATAGAGCACGAATGGAATAATAAAGAAAGAAATAAGGTATAATCTACAAGTCTGAAATAATATACATGCCATGAATCTCAACAATAGTCTAATACAAGTCCAACACAACATATAAACTAAACCTCCTCGGGCTCTGTAACTAAGTCCTCCTGGTCTATAGGAGTATCCTCTAAAGGTACACCGTCCTGCGGCCCATAGAATGTGGGATACTGATCTATGAGCCAATCATCTGGAAAAATATATCCAGTCAGGATTCGAGCAAAGTACATACCTCCGAAAGCAGTTTCAATAACATAATCGAGCATATAAAATAGATAATAGAAAAAAATATAAGATACTAAACATCTAAATGAATGAACAAGAGGAAACATATAATATACCAGAATAGAGAACAAATAATATGAATATCTGCAATATGAAGAAATAGTTGAAATCTAATCTAATGTGCCTCAGAATAAAAGTTCATTATGTGATTGGATTGGGTTGAACATTATCAATAAGGTAAGTCGATTACAAGTATGGTATGTAATTGGTATATACACGAATAACAATGGGGCTTTGATCACATTATCAACTTCTACTCTCCCATCTCCAACTAATACCAATGGATCCAATCACGACACATTATAAACATGAATATGACTACTGAACACGAGTAGTGGATATACACGAATATAATCACACTAAATACGAGCAATATGTGTACACGAATAAGCACACTGAACACGAGTAGTGTATGAACACAAAATATAATAATCAATACCCAATATACACGACAAAATACATGCGCAGGAGTACCCACTGAATACGGTATGGGATAACATCTCCTGATGGGATCCATGTAGAATCAGTCCATAAAACTACTGTATTAGAATCAAGTATACAGTTCTAGAACATGAGATATATATACTATTATGAAATAAAAACTAACAGAGAAATATACTCGCATGAAGCCCTGAGCAAGGTGTATCTCTCGATGCCCAAGCTGGTGTCACACAGATCTATATATGGTATGTTGCATTAATACAAGGTTCTAGAATAAAAATAAGTTAAACTATTGCAATTCTAGGTCAAAAATCCATTTCTAAGTCAAAATAGTCAAACTAGGTCACCGACTACTTCTAGGTCGTATGAGTCCAACTCTAGGATATTAGGTCCAAACACTATAAAACTAAACTACACTAGCTAAGCTAAGAAACTATGACACACACAAAATATCGTATCATAAGATACGCAAGTTTTTGATATAAAAAATAGTAATTTATATACATATACAAGCAATACATATAATACCTTAGCTAACTAATAAAAATATGATACCTTGACTTTGAACCAAAGCATATCCCACTACCAACCCACCCATTTCGATACTCAAACCCAAAACCTTCGATATTGACCAATTACCTTGACATTACCTTGGTATCCTAAGGTAATTCAAATCTTAATGCATATAGCTAATATATAGCTAATACCCAGTACACTAGACTATACTAACATAACTAAATCATATGCTAACTTATTCTAACTATTAAATACTACTAACTACTAACATATACATATACCATACTTCTATATAACACTACATATAGCTACTAGGCTAACTATTACCCATATCTACTAATTATTCAACTAGAAGTGCATTTAACTAACTATCTAGCTATACTAACTACAATAACAAACTATTAACCAAACATCTAACAACTAACTAGTGAACCACTATAAAGTAACTAGCTAAACACCAAAACCCCACTAGCCAACTGATACCTGAAACTCATTGTATTGCTGATACTGTGCACATACACCTGCTGCTAGTTGATGCACCTCAGTTCCTTGCTCTAAACTGTAGTTAGCTGCTGTTGCATTGAGGATACTGTATAGTTGGTCATTGCACATTGTTGTGCACACTCCCCTTGCCTTTACATTTGGCTTATGATACTTGTTGTGTCTTACTTGTCATGCCCCGATCTCCCGCAGGCTAATCGATCGTCCCCGCTAGGCACGAATCACCGCGCCAATACTCCTGCGGGACGATCGCTTGACCCATTTGGGCGTGATGCCGCACAAACGTAAGCCGTGCCCGTACAAGGCTATGGTTTATACAGGCAGTAAGAGGTTTAAGCCATAGAGTCGCACAGATTGTCCGAGTGCAGCAAAATTATAAACGCATAGACGATTGGTAACAAGTTTACAGAGTCGTCGATAGCGGAAGCATTGAATAACACAAGTATAGAAGTAAGCAACCTCTTTATTGATATAAACAAGTGTTGCAGGTAGCGCTAGGCCGAGATTACAAGTCGCTCAAGCCTCTCTCTGAATAAGTAAAAGTGTGCTAAGTGGCTACATTTATAAAATAATGTATAGGCGATGCTCCAATATTATGTCTTGTATATGTGCTTCAATTTTGAATGCAATTCTCCAAGGCTTCAGAGTGAACTTCACGCCTTAGCACGCACGAAGGAGGCATCCGTACCGGACGAGGTTCTCCCGCACCCGGCATGCAATCTGGTGGGTTATCAGTACATGAATGCACTGGTGGGAAGGCTACTCGTTCGTTCGACAAATCCAAACACGTTATATAAGTTCCGTGCACTATCTACTTAGTTTTCTTTCTAATCTTACCTTAGGATCAGTTTCATGGCAATGTTGAATAGCCTATCTCGTGTGGCAATATGCCGTGCGATATAAGAGAAAATACGACGAGACTTATCAAATTACCATCTGTCCTTCCCTGTCCAAGGCAAACCAAGTTAACTCAAACCCAAGTATATATATAATGAATCCGGGGGCAATAGCATATGCAAACACAAGTGTCGTGTAAGAGATTATATTTCGGGTGCATGAGTTATACAGATTATCCAGGCATGTTACAAAGGATGTTCCAGTATTCAATGGATTGCTCAGGTTGTTCAATTTGTATAAATTTCTTATACTCATATTGTTCAGGTATTTTAAATTATTCTCGATGCGATGTAATAACTCGTACGCTGATTGCCGCTAAGCGATGATAACTTATCTATATGAACATGAAGTCACTGGCATAGCCATAAAGGATGACGCATAGTCTCGGACGGAGATGAGGCATAATAAAAGAGTTATTGGGCGTTAGTCATTATCCCGACCAAACATGGTGAGACTATCGTAGATCATGGGGTCAGTCGAGTATCTAAGTGTAGGATGCACTACCAAGGGCCCGACCACCGATAATATTATGTAGCCCCAAACCGCGAGAGCATCCTACATATTTGGTCATGCAATACCCATATTCCTCCTAGGACGGTACGATCTCGGTGCCCCGGTGATCGTCCGAGAAATCCATGTTACTACCATGTGCACTAGTTGTCCGTGACCATACAAGTCTCTAAGGTTTCAGATTCATGGGAATTATGACATTATATGTTAATTCTTGGATTATTGGATTATTGGATTCATGATTCATGTTCAGTACGAATATGCTCCACGAGCTGTGATTCTTAGATTCATTGACAAGGTACAAATCTCCTGGTTCGAGAACTGCCTTGGCGACCTAACGGTCCCGGATACTTTCAGGTTTACACTTGCACAAAATGACTATTAGATAGTCTTCCGGGGAGAACTAAATAAATGCATGACATAGATAGTGTTACACGGTTGAGATAAGGGTTATGCGACAAGCATTGAAACGAGGCAACAATTACAAGTTAACATATAAGCAGGCAAGCATTACATTCATATAGAACATAAGTATTTACTTTGGCACGGGTCTAAGGGTAAGGCGAGGAGTGAAATCATAAAGGGACATATCGAGCAACATACTCTAGGGGCGTGCAATATAATCGAGTGATAAGTGCACTATAAAGAGTATATATATATTGTTCTACTCGAGGAAAAGCGGGGTCTAGTTGCACAAGGCAAAGGTAGCATACAAGGGTCCATATTTAAGACAAGTTTTATTTCCATGTTCTAACACAAGCAATATAAGTTGGGATTATTCCCTTAGCTAGGTGCGTTGTATTCTTTATTAGCATGCACTGGGTGATTCACCTAGCTATAGAAGCATAAAAAATACGTTGGGGAATCATACGCGTAAAACCCTCGATATGCAGGAAGCCCGCATAACACAAGAGTTCCAGCACTGGGTGGCGTGAAATATAACTTCAGAGCCATTGGCGTACAACAGATCTTCAAAGCTAGTTTAGTGTAAAACATAGCTCTGGAACAACCCGCATAATGCAGTATTTCCAGACTGCTTCAGCGTAAAAAGGTTGCTACATCGCCATTTCGGCGTAAAACCTATCTGCTTTTAATACAGTGGGAAGTTGTACGAGGATCTCTTCATATTCCTCGAATGAACCTGTCAGTTAAAGCAGTGAACCTGACTCCTGACAAAGAGTAATGCACGGCGATCGAGAGGACGACTGTTATGATGATTCTGTATAGAGCCCCAAACTGTCGTTTAGTGACATGATCCTTAATATAAGACGTCGTTTACGCATTCAAGGACTACGCTGCCTATTTTACACAGGCAAAGACGAGCCTTTACGCTTAGGAAGAGACGAAACCAACTGCCACGTCAAAAGCTATTCTTAGTACAGAACTCGAGGCACGTCTCTGCAGTTAATACGCGAGATGGGGGCAGATCTATGTATTTAATGCACGAGATTTGGTTCTACTTTCAAAGACTGGGTGAGCTATAATTAGGGCTAATACGTCCATATCACCATCCCCGTACATTACGCCAACCAGGCTATTTTCGGTTATAGGAGCACGCCGTACGCTATCTCCTTGAAATACGCCAACTCTGGCTATATTTGCAAACCATCAAGCTTTACACAGAACTTGGCTTCCACGCCAATATGACAGCTACTTGGCTTCTACACCAACTTGACAACTATCCGGCTTCTACGCTAACATGACAGATATTTGGCTTCTATGCCTACATGACATCTGTTTTGGCTTCTATGCCAACTTGACAACTATTCGGCTTCTACGCCTATTTGGCTTTTATGCCATCAGAACAGCTATTTGGCTTTTACGCCAATGGGGCAGTTATTTGGCTTTTATGTCAACCATCTCTATACGAGGAGCAGTTATCTACGTGGCTTGCATGTCGTGATCTTCGATGAGCGATTATACGCATTACCACATAATGGGACACGCGTCACACGCCAATTCAAGAGATCATTCATACGTGGGTAGCAGTTATTATAACCGCCACATAAAATGTGCAGCTCTCTCCGCTGTTCGGTTTATATGCCGACTATAGCCGAACTCTATAAATAGAGACCTCCGGTCGCGGAGATCAGGAGTCGAAGGGTGGAAGAGTCGAAGAGCAGAAGAAAAAAAAGGTGGAAAGTCGAATATTCTTCAAAAAAGAGAGTATATCCAGATAGTGTTTTGGCAACGAGAGTTCAATCCCTCCTGCAGTCTTTGAAGCATCTTTTTTGTCTTCTATAGCACTTCTTCGTCATCGTGTGGTCCAAGAGACAAAGTGTCACGACCCGCACCCGAAATTGGGACACGAGTACGCGAGTACGTCCAGCCTACGCCGCAGCATCGGCGGTAGAACGCTGTCGAGGTCTTGATACTATCTAGCCAATCTCACACAAGCATCCAATCTCCATAAAGAGGTACGGATGACACAAATAAGATGAACACATACTCAATCACAGGATTACAGCACAATAAGATAGCGAACAAAAATTAAATACAACACAAGTCTAAAGTAAAAATCAAACTCAACAATATCCAAGTCTCATCAAAAAATGCCGGAGACAAATCCGGTACCAAATAGTCTGCTAAAAGAACTAACTAGAAGATTAGTGATTCCGGCTAGACCTCCCGGAATCACAACTAAACTATCAAGTCCAAGTTGCAGCTACTCACCATATGGTCCATAAAGTGTCGGACACCGATCCTCTAAGGCATAGTCTGGAAAAATATTTCCAGTCAGGAAGGAGCAAAGTACAATCTCAAATAACAGTTCCATTAAATTGATAAGGACTATAAAGCAATAAACAGATAATGCTAGATACTGAGAGAAGACAGTGAAATAATGTAATGACAAAATAGAGAGACAGGAAATGTAATGAGATAAGCAATATGATACAGTCAGTATGAAAATGAAAAGAACAATGGTACAGTATCATATACGGGTAATGTAGTATATGATTTAAAATAGGGAACTGTAATCTATTCTAAGTGTTTGAAATAGTAGTTTCAAAATATGATCGGCTTGGGAACATGTACGATAGCTATAGGGCCTGGCTAATCATGAGTGAAGAGCATGATTAACACTTACATTGTTCTATACTGTATAAAGGGTATGATCACATTTCTTACTAACTACTTCCCCGCCCCCAACTAGTAATGTGGATCCAACCATGACACGTCACGATACACGAGCAAGTCCAATCTATCATGTACGATGTCTAATATACATGTCGTGTACAATGTCAATACGATAATCAATGTAACATCTCATAACTGTAGATCCAAGCTATGCTAGTCCGTGTAGCACAGTGTCAAGGATTCAGATGTAATATTTCATGATTATTGAACTTATAGAAATTATCAAGGAATTGAAAATTATCAGAGAATGTACTTGCCTTGGGTCCTTAGCTGGTAATTACTGGTGTCCTGTTCCAGAGTATCCCCTGGGTGAACCAACAGTCCTAAAGACATATAATAACAATACAATATTTGCATCAGAAGCTATACTAACACACAACAAAACTAACTCAGGGGCTATGCCAGGTATGTTACTGGTCAACTAGGGTCATCTAGCAGACAGACATCTAAAACACATTACATATTTTTAACCAACATTAATACCTACCATATATATATATCCTTTAATTTCATGTATAATATATATATTAGTTAAACAATGTATGTTTGCCATATTTATCAATTTAAATATACTAGGTGTATATACGATAAATATATACATATATCAATTTTATATATTGAAAAATATATTAAGTATACCAATAATACATATAGTAGAACACGTATTTATATATACCAATCATATATATATATATTGAAAATATATTAAATGTAGGTACAAAATATATATATATATATATATATATATATATATATATATATATATATATACATTTATACTAGTTATACATATTTGAAAATATATTGAATATATATATACAAAATATATATACATATACCAAACATTATATGTTTTTTATACTAAAATACATACATATATATATTAAATGAAATACACATACTATACACCAAAATACGTTTATACACATATATATATACTAATAAAACATTTTCATATATCATATATATATATATATATATATACATTAATACATACATATACTAAAGTATATATATATACTATGCTTATACATGTTTAACATTTTATTTATAAATAATATACATGTACATATATTAAAAATATACATTACTAATGTATTTATATATTATACATATTCACATATTTAAAGCATTAATTAAATAATACTATTTATATACATATATGTATATACGTGTGTATATAAATATATACATATATATATATATTGTTTGTGGTATTAAACGAAAGAATGAAAGTGTATTTCAATGACGGGGTTTGTGCAAAACCCACGCCCTTTGGTTTACAAACAAACTTGTACAATATAATCCTATACGAGGATGTGGGAGTACAATTTATTTAATCTGGGTATAAATTGCTATAGGTGTCTGATATGCGGTCGATCACTGTAGCCCTTGGACTACACGATGTTGAAGAAGTGCCGTGGAAGACGGGTAGCGGCTCCGAAGGCTACGAAGGAGAGGGTGGATGCACGATGTCGAAGTCATCGATCCCCGCTCTTTGCCTGAGCTCCGAGCTCTCTCTCTCTCTCTCTCTCTCTCTACTCCTCCTTGTTCGATCTTCTCCCCCCTGTTCCCCATTGATAGGGGCCTCTATTTATAGAGTCTTTGGTGACAGTGACCACTCTGTTGGTGTAGCAACCGAGGAGTGGAAAGTACAATACCCTATTACACAACGGTTAAAGTAACCAATGCCTACGTATAGATGATCTTTTGAATAAGCGGGTGACGCGGGTCCAACTAAGGGGACACAACGCGTACAATTGCTACTAAGATCACGGCGTAAAAGCCATGTAGGTAGGTATCCATTGTGTAAAAGGGGTTGGCGTAGAAGCCAAATGTCCGTCACCATGGCATAGAAGCCGAGCAGGCATAGAAGCCGAACAGGCATAGAAGCCGAGTTGGCATGGAAGCCGGGTAGACGTAGAGATTGAGAGGGCGTTGAAGCCGGATGGACGTTGAAGCCGAGTGGTCCTAGAGGCCGGATGGGCGTAGAAACCGAGCGGTCATAGAGGCCGAGAGGGCGTTGAAGCCGGATGGGCGTAGAAGCCGAGTGGTCCTAGAGGCCGGATGGGCGTAGAAACCGAGCGGTCATAGAGGCCGAGAGGGCGTTGAAGCCGGATGGGCGTAGAAGCCGAGTGGTCCTAGAGGCCGGATGGGCGTAGAAACCGAGCGGTCATAGAGGCCGAGAGGGCGTTAAAGCCGGATGGGCGTAGAAGCCGAGTGGTCCTAGAGGCCGGATAGGCGTAGAAACCGAGCGGTCATAGAGGCCGAGAGGGCGTTGAAGCCGGATGGGCACAGATCCTGAATGGGCGTAGAAGCCGCTGCGTACCGTGCTGATGTGGACGCCTTTAGCCGAAATTACGGCTTTTGAAGATATAATCAAATCTCTTGCAGAGATTTGCCATCATCTTATGTATTAAATGCGGAGGCGTATTTTGAAGGTCTACACCCCTTCTATGCACCTGTCGCAGAGACGTGCCTTGAGAGAAACTGTCACCGCTCTGTGCAATTAGACGTGGAGACGTGCCTCGAATCCCGTACGAAGTGCGGCTTTTGACATGGCAGGCGGTTTGTCCGCTGCGGATCGTAAAATCGCTCATGTTTGCCTGTGTAAAACAGGGCAGCGTATTCCCATGTACGCAGAAGAGCGGTTTATGCGGAGGGGACTCCAGTAAGCGACGGTTCGGTGATCTTTTAACTAGATCCTCTGCATTAAATGCAGAGATCCGCCATCATTCTGTGGTGCGCGTCCCGAGGGGCCTGCCATCGTTTCCAGCCGTCGTCTGGGTGGTCGTGCAGCACTTTTTGTCAGGAGTCAGAGGTCAGATTCACTGCGTGACTTGAAAGGTTCATTTCGGGGAAGATAAAGCGTTCCTCGTACGCTATAACGGTGCTTTGAGAGCGGATGAGTTTTATGCCATGGAGGCGATAAAGAACTCTGTTCACGCTGGAGCGGCCTGGACGTACTGCACTTATGCGGATGGTCCTTTGAGCTTTATTCTTCACGCTGTATTTTAGCGGAAAAAACTCTGTTGTACGCCTGATGGCTCTGAAGGCCTCTGCTTACGCTGCTCTGTATCAAGAGGCTGCGTAGCTCTTCCCAGCGTATTTTTCATGCTTCTATAAGACCCCCTTCAAAGCTTTTAAATTCCTCAGAATTTGAAATGCTTTGAATGAAGCATGAACCGCTTTTGAGGACCGTTCAGATGTACGCGTGATCTGGCCGATGTATCCTTTAGATGTGCGGGAAGTCGTGTAGCGTGAAATCATTAGTCTGCAGCTTCTGAGCATAAACTAAACACCATCGAGCGTAAAATCATAGACTTGTAGTTTCTGAGCGTGAAGTCGTAGGTTTGTAGCCTCTCGAGCGTAAAAGCTACTGAGCACAAAGGCATCCGGGCATAAAACCATAGACTGATAGCTATCGAACGTAAAACCGTAGATTCGTACCTGTCGAGCGTAGAAAGCTCCTTAGCGTAGAACTGTAGATTTGTAGCTTCTGAAAAGAAAATTTCTCCGAGCGTGAAGTTGCGGGTCTGTTGCTTCTGAGCGTGAACTAAGCACCACCGAGCGTGAGATCATCGATTTGGTATCTGCTGAGCGTAAAGTCGTAGGTTTGTAGCCTCTCGAGCATAAAAGCTACCGAGCACAAAGGCATCCGGGCGTAAAACCATAGACTTATAGCTTGCGAGCGTAAAACCGTAGATCTGTTGCTGTTCGAGCGTAGAAAGCTTCTTAGCGTAGGAACCGCTGACTTCTTCGCGCGAAAAACATTTCGAATTCGCTGACTGTCCGCCTTCTCTGAATGATAGGCTGACGTAGTACGATACCGTATTTGTTGAGGACATCCCACTGGGGGATTTTTAATGGACCTATCATTTGTTGCGCATATTAAGTGCAAATAATAAGTTTCGAAATAAACCCTATCAGAGGTAGTATGGACGTGATAGGTATTGTGGACTTAACACCACTGGCGTACTTAGAGTTAAGTACGGGTGCTAAGTTGAGATGACAATCGATATCAGAGGTAATATGAACATGATAATCGATGGTCGGACTAGGATGGTTTGTTCAGAGGTAATATGAACATAATAAACTCAGCTGGGGATTACAGCTCAGAGGTAATATGAACATGGCTGATTTTATGGACCCATCACTTTTTGTGCACCTAAGTGCAAGTAATAGGTTTCAGACAAGCCCTGCTAGAGGTAATATGGACATGGCAGTTTTTATGGATCCATCACTTTTTGTGCACCTAAGTACAAGCAATAGGTTTGAGACAAGCCCTGCTAGAGGTAATATGGACATGGCAGTTTTTGTGGACCCATCACTTTTTGTGCACCTAAATGCAAGTAATAGGTTTGAGACAAGCCCTGCTAGAGGTAATATAGACGTAGCAATTTTTGTGGACTCAACACCACTGGCATACTTAGAGTTAAGTACGGGTGTTAAGTTGGAGATGACAATCGATATCAGAGGTAATATGAACATGATAATCGATAGTCAGACCAGGATGGTTTGTTTAGAGATAATATGAACATAACAAACTCAGCTGGGGATTACAGCTCAGAGGAAATATGAACATGGCTAATTTTGTGGACCCATCACTTTTTGCGCACCTAAGTGCAAGCAATAGGTTTGAGACAAGCCCTGCTAGAGGTAATATGGACATGGCAGTTTTTGTGGACCCATCACTTTTTGCGCACCTAAGTGCAAGCAATAGGTTTGAGACAAGCCCTGCTAGAGGTAATATGGACATGGCAGTTTTTGTGGACCCATCACTTTTTGCGCACCTAAGTGCAAGCAATAGGTTTGAGACAAGCCCTGCTAGAGGTAATATGGACGTAGCAGTTTTTGTGGACTCAACACCACTGGCGTACTTAGAGTTAAGTACGGGTGTTAAGTTGAGATAACAACCGATATCAGAGGTAATATGAACATGATAATCGATGGTCGGACCAGGATGGTTTGTTAAGAGGTAATATGAACATAACAAACTCGGCTGGGGATTACAGCTCAGAGGTAATATGAACATGGCTGATTTTATGGACCCATCACTTTTTGCGCACCTAAGTGCAAGCAATAGGTTCGAGACAAGCCCTGCTAGAGGTAATATGGACATGGCAGTTTTTATGGACCCATCATTTTTTGCGCACCTAAGTGCAAGCAATAGGTTTGAGACAAGCCCTGCTAGAGGTAATATGGACATGGCAGTTTTTGTGGACCCATCACTTTTTGCGCACCTAAGTGCAAGCAATAGGTTTGAGACAAGCCCTGCTAGAGGTAATATGGACGTAGCAGTTTTTGTGGATCCATCACTTTTTGTGCACCTAAGTACAAGCAATAGGTTTGAGACAAGCCCTGCTAGAGGTAATATAGACGTAGCAGTTTTTGTGGACTCAACACCACTGGCATACTTAGAGTTAAGTACGGGTGTTAAGTTGGAGATGACAATCGATATCAGAGGTAATATGAACATGATAATCGATAGTCGGACCAGGATGGTTTGTTCAGAGGTAATATGAACATAACAAACTCAGCTGGGGATTACAGCTCAGAGGTAATATGAACATGGCTGATTTTATGGACCCATCACTTTTTGCGCACCTAAGTGCAAGCAATAGGTTTCAGACAAGCCCTGCTAGAGGTAATATGGACATGGCAGTTTTTGTGGATCCATCACTTTTTGTGCACCTAAGTGCAAGCAATAGGTTTGAGACAAGCCCTGCTAGAGGTAATATGGACGTAGCAGTTTTTGTGGACTCAACACCACTGGCGTACTTAGAGTTAAGTACGGGTGTTAAGTTGAGATGACAACCGATATCAGAGGTAATATGAACATGATAATCGATGATTGAACCAGGATGGTTTGTTCAGAGGTAATATGAACATAACAAACTCAGCTGGGGATTACAGCTCAGAGGTAATATGAACATGGCTGATTTTGTAGACCCATCACTTTTTGCGCACCTAAGTGCAAGCAATAGGTTTGAGACAATCCCTGCTAGAGGTAATATGGACATGGCAGTTTTTGTGGACCCATCACTTTTTATCACTTTTTGCGCACCTAAGTGCAAGCAATAGGTTTGAGACAAGCCCTGCTAGAGGTAATATGGACATAGCAGTTTTTGTGGACCCATCACTTTTTGCGCACCTAAGTGCAAGCAATAGGTTTGAGACAAGCCCTGCTAGAGGTAATATGGACGTAGCAGTTTTTGTGGACTCAAAACTACTGGCGTACTTAGAGTTAAGTACGGGTGTTAAGTTGGAGATGACAATCGATATCAGAGGTAATATGAATATGATAATCGATAGTCAGACCAGGATGGTTTACAGATGCAGAGTGATGACCTTGGCATCGATCAACTCCTGGATTCTCTTTTTTAGTACATAGCACGTCTTTATAGGATGATGAATGTACCGATGAAAGAGACAATAATCTGGGTTATCAATTTTGCCAGCCCTCTCAGGGTATCTGATGTTGGGAAGCTGAAGTTTGTTTCCCTTCATCAACGTATTAAAGATTTCACTGATGTCATCTTCATTGAAGGAGAAAGTCCCTTTTGGCCTTCGGGCTCCTGATGCTTGAGTTCCATGGTCTTCTGGGAAGATCGTTATCATTGCATCCTCTTCGGATTCTGAGGGAATTCTACCCCCAGCTTTGGAGGTTGCTCGGTTTTGTCGAGGGAGACTACCCCCAGACTTGTCGTTGCACTCGCGGAGATCACAGCGCTCATCTGGTTCCCCGTAGAGGTCAGATGTTGTCTTGCGCATGGAGTGTGATTTGTACTTCCGATTTGGCGCTGAGGCATCATCAGAAGTTTGGTCTGTACCGCGCGTAGCGGGAGACTGGTTTCTGCGCGTAGAGCACAGTGGATACTTCTGGGTTAGCGCTGAGGCTTTGCCAGAAGTTTTGTCTGTACCGCGCGTAGCGGGAGACTGATTCCTACGCGTAGAGCGCAGTGGATACTTCTGGGTTAGCGCTGAGGCTTTGCCCAAAGTTTTGTCTGTACCTCGCGTAGCGGGAGACTGATTCCTACGAGTAAAGCGCAGTGGATACTTCTGGGTCAGCGTTGGGCTTTGCTCGAAGTTTTGTCTGTACCGCGCGTAGCGGGAGACTGATTTTTACGTGCAGGGCACGGAGGGAGCGATGCTACCACCTCATTGGTCGGAGAGATCGGAGAGATCGGAGAGATCAGAGATTCTACAGGAACGGCAGAGGATGTCTTGGGCACCTACACTTTGCGCAGCATCCTGTTGTCTTGGACGGAGAGAGAGTGAGAGCTACCCCGGTTCGAAGTATGTCTTCGTAGGCGGACTGATCGAACTGAACGACCAGTGTCTTCTTCACGGTTCCTATAGATATCGCATCGCGTTGAGCAATTGCTTCCTCGTCAGAAGAGAAAGATGTCCCCAGCAGAGTCGCCATCTTGTTTGTGGTATTAAACGAAAGAATGAAAGTGTATTTCAATGACGGGGTTTGTGCGAAACCCGCGCCCTTTGGTTTACAAACAAACTTGTACAATGTAATCCTATACGAGGATGTGGGAGTACAATTTATTTAATCTGGGTATAAATTGCTATAGGTGTCTGATCTGCGGTCGATCACTGTAGCCCTTGGACTACACGATGTTGAAGAAGTGCCGTGGAAGACGGGTAGCGGCTCCGAAGGCTGCGAAGGAGAGGGTGGATGCACGATGCCGAAGTCGTCGATCCCCGCTCTTTGCCTGAGCTCCGGGCTCTCTCTCTCTCTCTCTCTACTCCTCCTTGTTCGATCTTCTCCCCCATGTTCCCCATTGATAGGGGCCTCTATTTATAGAGTCTTTGGTGACAGTGACCACTCCGTTGGTGTAGCAACCGAGGAGTGGAAAGTACAGCACCCTATTATACAACGGTTAAAGTAACCAATGCCTACGTATAGATGATCTTTTGAATGAGCTGTCACGACCCGCACCCGGCTTAGGGGCACGAGAGCGTGGGTACGTCCAGCCTACGCCGCAGCATCGGCGGTAGAACGCTGTCTAGGCCAAGTACTATCTAACAATCTCACGCTAGTATCCAACTCCATAAGGAGATTCGGATAATACTATAAAATTATTCACAACATACTCAATCACAACTACAGCACGATAGGAAATGAAGAAATAAAAGAATACAGCACAAGTCTAAAGACAACAAAATCATACCTGCAATCATTAACTTCCAATCCCCAAGTGTGTCGGAACCAGTCTACTAATGTCACAGTCTGGAAAAATATTTTCCAGTCAGGAAGGAGCAAAGTACATCTCTAAATAGCAGTTCTATATAAATGACATAAACTATGTAGCAGTTCTAGATGGAAACATACCAGATGCATGTATAAGTACGAGAAATGTACAATGAGAGAAATACTGAAAATACTGTAAGTAAATGCAGGAAAAGAAACATATGTCAAAGAGCAAGAGATACTATGACTAAGTGTGTGAGTACTAGCTTTAACATGTGATCGGCTTGGGATCTTGATCAGGCTGGTTACATGTGATTAGCTATGATTCATGGAAGGTCAGGCTAACCGTTGGTTAGCTATGATGCGGGGAGAGGTCAGGCTAATCACACGTAACAGCTATGAGGCGTGGAGATGGTCAGGCCGCACCCGACGTGAGATGTGGGGTGAGCTATGATGCATGGATAGTTGGGTATGATCACATATCTACACTAAAATACTCCCCAAACCCCCGACTGGTATAGTAGATCCAATCATGGTACGCTATGGCACGGGATTCCCTAGGAAGGTAGCAAATCTCCCCGGGAATCAGTGTCTGTACACGCACAAGATAACAAGGAAAACAAGTCTTGTACAAGCTACACCATGAATGAGGAATAACATCTCATGACGAGATCCGCGTATACCAATCCGTGTAACCGACGTGTCGAGAACATGTATATTTACACTAGATACAGTGAACATAGGAGATATCATAAATTAGAAACTAATCAGAGAATGTACTTGCCTTGGGTCCTTAGCTGGTAAAACCAATGTCCTGTTCCAGAGTATCCCCTGGGTAAACCAACAGTCCTATAAACATAACACAAGCAAACCACATTCGCATCAGATGCTATACTAACACAGTCAAAAATACTGGTCTCAGGGCCATGTCAGGCAGGGCACTAGTCAACTAGGGTCATCTAGTAGGGACACGTATATAATATACATTACACTTATATACTTACAATATTTATACATGCACCAATTTAAATGTATTTACAATATATATATATATATATCTTTTAAATACATATTTGATTTACACTAGTTGAACATTATATATGTATACTCATACATATGCTAAAATACCTTTTTAAAATATATATACATATAAATACTAAATTGATTACATATACTAGAAATACGTATTTACGTATATAAATCACTTCGAACTTATTTTGAACAATAATTTCAAATAAAAGTTTATTTATAAAAACTAGAATTTATGTAAAAGCCAATATTTTTCATTTATGGTAAAATCGGTCACCGATCCAATAAACTAATTTTTGAACTCATTTTATTATCGAAACTATATTTTTAATAATAATATAAAACCCAAGATTTATTATATTTAACATAATCAAAAACCTTTTAATTTAATACGTAAAAGTGAACTAATTACATGAAATTTCTATACTAATTACATTAATTTACTAGACTAATTATAATTTCAATTAACTAATTATATAAAATAAACTAATTATATAAATAACTAATTATATAAAATAACTAATGAATTAATTAACTACTAATTATGTAATTAGTTAATTAACTAAACTAATATATATATTACTAAACTAAATTTAAACTAAACAAATTAAATGTTATTAAACTAATTACATAAATTATAACTAATTAAGAAATAATTAATTAACTAACTATATAATTTAACTACTAATTAAGAATTAATTCTGATTAATGATAATTAAGTGATTAGTAGGAATATTAACTAATCTAATTATAAGTAAAACTAATAATACATTAGCTAAACTAATTTGTAGATTAATTAAACTAATTACTAATTAATTAAACTAATCATTAATTAACTAAACTAATTAAATAAAAATAACAAATTCCAAAAATTACTTTAACTAACCCCAATTCGATTTCTCAGAACCGAAGGAAGAAGGGAAAGAGGGAAAAAGGGCTTACGGCTGGGGTTTTCCGGCGAGATCGGCCGGCCAGGGCGTCGGCGTCGTGCTCGGCGGATCTGCTCGAGGCGCAGCGGCGGCTTCGAGGCGGCGCTCGGCTCGAGAATGGCTGCGTCTGGTCGAGGAGCGGCGGCTTCGACTCTGCGAGGCGGTGGCGGTGCTCGACTTCCAGCGGCGGCGGCTTCGGTGGTCAGCGGTGGACGGCGCGGTGGACGGCGCGGTGGACGGCGTGGAGCTCGAGGGCAGCGGCTCGGCGCTCGAGGATCTGGCGGCTGTTCGAGGGCAGCGGCGGGCTGAGTTCGACGACGCGGCGGCGGGATCTCGACGACGGCGGGTGTGCGTCTCGGGCGACGGCGTTCTGTCCGAGGAGGCGGCTTCGTCCCAGCGGCCACGGCGAGGCTCGGCTTCAGCGGCGGGCTCGACGATGTCGGCTCCGGCGGCTAGATCTAGGGTTAGGGTTCGGTGGGTCGGGGTCGATCGTGTCCGAGGCTGGACACGACGGGGGTGTACTGTAGACGTGTCCGGTGTTGGACACGGGTGATGCTGTGTACAGTGGTGGTTGTGGAGGTGGTGTCCGGGTGTGTCGGACACGGAAAAGCTGGTTGTAAAATGTAAATCTGGACACAGGAAAAGAAATGGATATGGTGGGACACCCGGGGTCGGACCCGAGGCCATCACGGCTGACACGGTGATGCTGGATACACGGACACGAGCACACAAAAATGATGTGATGGCTTGTTGGCTTGGGAATTGTGGAGGCTAGCTAATAATTAGGAGATTAGGGTTTTTGGGAATGGTGAGAAGGAGAACTTAAATAGGGAGAAGGGTGTGGGATAAAGGGTTGCGGGTTGGCCCAATGATGAATGGTCCAGAATTAAATATAAAGGGCTTTTCATGTGGGAAGAATGGGGCGTGAATGGGAGACGGAAAACGATAAATTAAATAGAAAAGAAATTTAAGAAAAATGTTTTTAAGAAGCTTTTGATTAGCTACTAATTAACTAATTTTTCAAAATATTAGGAAGTATGTAATTCATTTGTTTACTATCCCAATAAAATCTATTTTATTTTATCAACTAGTCTTTTAAATAACTATTTAGTCAAAACAATAATTTTATGACTCAAGCCAATAAATATTTGAAACTAGAAATATATATATTATTATTTATTTATTTATTTATTTTGTAATACATCGTCATTTAGGAAAATGATTTTTATAAAGATTTTTAAATTACCTTCTAAAATCAGACTTCGTTCAAAATCAAATAAAAATTTTCAAGGAGAAATATTTTATAAAACTTGATATTTTAAAATAAATTAAAATCTAATTATTTTGGAAATTGGAAATCGGAGGTTACAAGTCTATCCACCTTAGAAAAATTTCGTCCTCGAAATTTTAGGGATGACTAGGATAGAAAAAAATTGTTGTTCATAATGACGAATATATCATTGAAGAAAATATTTTTATAAGGAGAATATTTACCAAACAGCAGAAAACATGAAGAAGAGAAAATATGGTTTAAGATAGGAGTAACTTGAAGGAATCATGGCTCGGCCTTGAATCCTCTAGAAAGTTTAGGTTTTGGGAAGTAGACATGATCACAAAACAGATAATTGGAATAATGCACGTTACCTTTTCAAAGTAACTCAACCAAGGAAGACCCAGTATAAAGAATGATATAGACATGAAAGTTATAGCTAATTCGAAAGATATGATCGACAATTTGATTTAAGAAACTTAAATACATCTTCCAGAATGTAATCAAGAGACATCTAATCGCCTTTCTTGATTTCTAGGAAAAAGAGTAGTCTCTACTACCTTCTGAAAATAATCCTTCATTTTTCCTCGTTCATTTTACTTTTCTCAATCTTGTGATTCATCATTAACTAATATTTATAAAAGCTCAAATTCCACAAACTTTATTAGATTAGATCTTAGAATTTCTGAATCAAAATTTATTACATGTCCGAAAATCCTTATCATCAAATTCGAGTTTGTTTATCTTAGCATCAACTATACCTCGATTATTTTCTTCGGTTCAAATGTTACTGTCATGGTCAAGATTTTAATTTAGATCACAACCTCAATATACCATGATCTAACCTTACGACCTTCAATTATACGATCCCATAATCAATTATATTAAAATCTTCTTTACCATGAGCTTTATTTCATTCCATATTTCTTTATTCGTATGTATAATGTTTCCGAATTTTGAACTATATATATTTTTTTTTCATCCTCTGAATTTATTATCTCAATGTAAAAATTTTTACTACTCCAATCCTCAATATTTTAATTGAATTCCAGTCGTATCATAATCTCCTCAAATTTTTTGAGTCAATAACTAAATACAAAATTTACTATCCGATCCTTTTAATTGAAATCCAATCAATGCATATTTATAAAAATCATATCCCAAAAATTTAAATTTTAAACACAATCCATCAATCACCTTACTCCTCTAACTCAATTTCAATTGATGCTTATTCCAATCTAACTCCTCATCCCAAGAATTTAATTTGACACTATTCCATTTTACGATTTTATTTCCTGCTTTTCTTTTTCCTCAATACTCAACGATGCGATGCTTCCAGTATCTTCAATGCAACATTCATACTATATAAAATTTCTATCTTGCAATCAAATAGATAAAAATGATAATCTCTCAAATTTCTCAATTTTTTTAATAATCAATTCCATCAGATCAAGACCTCCTTAAAATTAATAAATCCTCAAATTTTTGGCTCTGTGAATTTATTAATTCTCCTTTCAAGTCAATATTTATCCTCGAGTTTCAATCATCCCCAATCTTCGTAGAATTAATGATCTGTCAATTCTTTTATTAACGCCTTAACTCTTTATTTAAATTAATGCTTATCCACAAATTTAATCTTCTTGTCTCTTTTGGTCAGTCATAACCTCGTCATAGATCTCTGCTATGGTCAAAACCCAATGATCAAGGTTTAAGAAAACTCTACCTACAGACATGCAATTTAAGAAAATATAGGTCATGTGTCTTTTGTCATGGTATTTCAGTCTCTGTTAGGGGGTACTACTAGTTATATTCTAACAAGAAAATCATGCATGTGAACCACAGTACTAGGAAAATCAATCAATCCATCGAAAGGCGAAAGAAAAGGAACATTAGGAAGGAAGAAGGATCATGTTAACATATTACTTGTAGTGTCTACTATCTCTAACAAACACTTAACTCTAGCACACTAACAATTTCCTATTCATGTACACTGGTACCCATACCAACTAATCATATTTTAATATTCATATCTACCAAAAATTAATCCTCCAAATAATCGTCAAGGTTTAACTTCCCGATCAACTTAAAATAAAATGCATATACCTCCTCAATATTAGATACTTCACATCGAAATAAAATTTAATCACTTCTAAAATTTTTTGTAGCCTTAACTATGTTTAGTGAATCAATTTTAAATCCTCAATAATTTAACAACATAAAATCTCAACTCCTTAAAATTCTGAAAATTTAAAAATTCATTTCCACTTTTTAATTTATAACTCCTCAATGTAAATATGAGTGCTCACGGTCTCTAATACTCAAGGTACACTCTATACCTCTATTGTCTAGAACTGTGTACTAAATTTGTACTGCCCGAATCACTTGCACTATTACCTCCAATGATCAAAGTTATCATCAACTGTGTTTTCTTTCATGATTTCAATTTATGTCAATTGGTATATCATCTAATTATCAACACACAGAGTGCTTACTGTTATTAACGTCATCCTTGACTAATCCTTGATATAGAATCGTTAGCACTCTTGGTATTATATCACTAGCTGCATTAATGGATTATCTCATCAAGCTCATTAGACTCATGATCACCTGTATCCTCTATAACACTCATGTTTCTTTACTCTCATGGGTATGTGTATGGTTCCTCATCTCGATGGTTGTATATGTATTTCCTTCAATCCTTTAAAGCCTATTAAACTAATCCGTGATACGCTTCACAACTTCCATTACTAATCCTGATATTTCTCTACTTATGACATCTCATTAAACCCTTTATACATATACATTTCTTTACCTTTAACATTTCTGATATCAATCATCAAATTGGACATCATGCTCCATAAATCCTTAACACAATTCCCCGGATACTTAATCGTTTACATAGATCACTCAATTACATAATCATGATTATCCAGGACGGGTAATTGGCTCTGATACTAACTCTGAGAACTATCACTGATACTCTATACTCTCCTTAACTCTTAGTCTCTAATGACCTTATCCTAGAACCATTGTTACAAGGTATATGCTATGGGTTAATTCTAGGTTAAAGCCTACTGCTCACATGCCCAACTAAGAAACACTTACAAATCACTAGCAACACAGTCAATACTAATACAAGACACAACAAAATCACAAGCCACTAATTGCCATGCTTAACAAGAAATCCTCAAGGAATAGGAGCTCAAAGACTGAATTGAGGACAGAAGGTACCTTTACTGTTAGTAAAGAAAGAAGTGGTGGAACAAAGTCCTGGAATAACAGAAATAGATAAGTCTTGAGATGATATTTTAAGAACCAATTTAGGATACAACCTGATAATCATACACGTCTGTCTGAAATCATGACACTCAGAATCCTCGCCACGCCAGTAAGCATAGATGCGATAAACGATAGGCTTCGTAACTAGGGTATGCACTCTATAATCATGTCGTCTAGAATCTTCGCCACGCCAACCGGTATGGCTGCGAAAGAATCTAAGCTTCATAACTATAGTATGTACATCCAAGTCAGGTCCCTACGTTCTCGTCACCACAGCTAATATGGCTGCGATAAATTCTAGGTTCCATAACCAAAGTAGACGTTTTACCTTTCTCACTGTCCTCATCAATATATGTCATCAGATGATACCATAAATCCTAGTCCGTAAAAATTCATCTCAATTTGAAATCAACCCAACAACGATACCAGGAATTAAAGTTAACAACTGGTCAACAAGAATCAAACTCAACAATGATACCAAGATTTTAATTTAAAAAAACTGCTCAACAAGAATCAAGTTCAGTAACAACAAGCGAGAGCGGACGGAAACAAGGAAAGATTTAAATTGAAAATAAGATTCTCATGGGGTCATCCCAGGAAATCTTTCAAGAATTTGTGATTGAGTATCCTCTCTCATCCTAGTATCCTATGTCCTATATTTAATAGCAGGTACGCAGTAGTATAACAAGGATGCCACACTACTACGACATCGCACATCTCGCGAAGTCAGACCTGCATGGGCCACCACTAAAACGTGTCACGACCCGCACCCGGCTTAGGGGCACGAGAGCGTGGGTACGTCCAGCCTACGCCGCAGCATCGGCGGTAGAACGCTGTCTAGGCCAAGTACTATCTAACAATCTCACGCTAGTATCCAACTCCATAAGGAGATTCGGATAATACTATAAAATTATTCACAACATACTCAATCACAACTACAGCACGATAGGAAATGAAGAAATAAAAGAATACAGCACAAGTCTAAAGACAACAAAATCATACCTGCAATCATTAACTTCCAATCCCCAAGTGTGTCGGAACCAGTCTACTAATGTCACAGTCTGGAAAAATATTTTCCAGTCAGGAAGGAGCAAAGTACATCTCTAAATAGCAGTTCTATATAAATGACATAAACTATGTAGCAGTTCTAGATGGAAACATACCAGATGCATGTATAAGTACGAGAAATGTACAATGAGAGAAATACTGAAAATACTGTAAGTAAATGCAGGAAAAGAAACATATGTCAAAGAGCAAGAGATACTATGACTAAGTGTGTGAGTACTAGCTTTAACATGTGATCGGCTTGGGATCTTGATCAGGCTGGTTACATGTGATTAGCTATGATTCATGGAAGGTCAGGCTAACCGTTGGTTAGCTATGATGCGGGGAGAGGTCAGGCTAATCACACGTAACAGCTATGAGGCGTGGAGATGGTCAGGCCGCACCCGACGTGAGATGTGGGGTGAGCTATGATGCATGGATAGTTGGGTATGATCACATATCTACACTAAAATACTCCCCAAACCCCCGACTGGTATAGTAGATCCAATCATGGTACGCTATGGCACGGGATTCCCTAGGAAGGTAGCAAATCTCCCCGGGAATCAGTGTCTGTACACGCACAAGATAACAAGGAAAACAAGTCTTGTACAAGCTACACCATGAATGAGGAATAACATCTCATGACGAGATCCGCGTATACCAATCCGTGTAACCGACGTGTCGAGAACATGTATATTTACACTAGATACAGTGAACATAGGAGATATCATAAATTAGAAACTAATCAGAGAATGTACTTGCCTTGGGTCCTTAGCTGGTAAAACCAATGTCCTGTTCCAGAGTATCCCCTGGGTAAACCAACAGTCCTATAAACATAACACAAGCAAACCACATTCGCATCAGATGCTATACTAACACAGTCAAAAATACTGGTCTCAGGGCCATGTCAGGCAGGGCACTAGTCAACTAGGGTCATCTAGTAGGGACACGTATATAATATACATTACACTTATATACTTACAATATTTATACATGCACCAATTTAAATGTATTTACAATATATATATATATATATCTTTTAAATACATATTTGATTTACACTAGTTGAACATTATATATGTATACTCATACATATGCTAAAATACCTTTTTAAAATATATATACATATAAATACTAAATTGATTACATATACTAGAAATACGTATTTACGTATATAAATCACTTCGAACTTATTTTGAACAATAATTTCAAATAAAAGTTTATTTATAAAAACTAGAATTTATGTAAAAGCCAATATTTTTCATTTATGGTAAAATCGGTCACCGATCCAATAAACTAATTTTTGAACTCATTTTATTACCGAAACTATATTTTTAATAATAATATAAAATCCAAGATTTATTATATTTAACATAATCAAAAACCTTTTAATTTAATACGTAAAAGTGAACTAATTACATGAAATTTCTATACTAATTACATTAATTTACTAGACTAATTATAATTTCAATTAACTAATTATATAAAATAAACTAATTATATAAATAACTAATTATATAAAATAACTAATGAATTAATTAACTACTAATTATGTAATTAGTTAATTAACTAAACTAATATATATATTACTAAACTAAATTTAAACTAAACAAATTAAATGTTATTAAACTAATTACATAAATTATAACTAATTAAGAAATAATTAATTAACTAACTATATAATTTAACTACTAATTAAGAATTAATTCTGATTAATGATAATTAAGTGATTAGTAGGAATATTAACTAATCTAATTATAAGTAAAACTAATAATACATTAGCTAAACTAATTTGTAGATTAATTAAACTAATTACTAATTAATTAAACTAATCATTAATTAACTAAACTAATTAAATAAAAATAACAAATTCCAAAAATTACTTTAACTAACCCCAATTCGATTTCTCAGAACCGAAGGAAGAAGGGAAAGAGGGAAAAAGGGCTTACGGCTGGGGTTTTCCGGCGAGATCGGCCGGCCAGGGCGTCGGCGTCGTGCTCGGCGGATCTGCTCGAGGCGCAGCGGCGGCTTCGAGGCGGCGCTCGGCTCGAGAATGGCTGCGTCTGGTCGAGGAGCGGCGGCTTCGACTCTGCGAGGCGGTGGCGGTGCTCGACTTCCAGCGGCGGCGGCTTCGGTGGTCAGCGGTGGACGGCGCGGTGGACGGCGCGGTGGACGGCGTGGAGCTCGAGGGCAGCGGCTCGGCGCTCGAGGATCTGGCGGCTGTTCGAGGGCAGCGGCGGGCTGAGTTCGACGACGCGGCGGCGGGATCTCGACGACGGCGGGTGTGCGTCTCGGGCGACGGCGTTCTGTCCGAGGAGGCGGCTTCGTCCCAGCGGCCACGGCGAGGCTCGGCTTCAGCGGCGGGCTCGACGATGTCGGCTCCGGCGGCTAGATCTAGGGTTAGGGTTCGGTGGGTCGGGGTCGATCGTGTCCGAGGCTGGACACGACGGGGGTGTACTGTAGACGTGTCCGGTGTTGGACACGGGTGATGCTGTGTACAGTGGTGGTTGTGGAGGTGGTGTCCGGGTGTGTCGGACACGGAAAAGCTGGTTGTAAAATGTAAATCTGGACACAGGAAAAGAAATGGATATGGTGGGACACCCGGGGTCGGACCCGAGGCCATCACGGCTGACACGGTGATGCTGGATACACGGACACGAGCACACAAAAATGATGTGATGGCTTGTTGGCTTGGGAATTGTGGAGGCTAGCTAATAATTAGGAGATTAGGGTTTTTGGGAATGGTGAGAAGGAGAACTTAAATAGGGAGAAGGGTGTGGGATAAAGGGTTGCGGGTTGGCCCAATGATGAATGGTCCAGAATTAAATATAAAGGGCTTTTCATGTGGGAAGAATGGGGCGTGAATGGGAGACGGAAAACGATAAATTAAATAGAAAAGAAATTTAAGAAAAATGTTTTTAAGAAGCTTTTGATTAGCTACTAATTAACTAATTTTTCAAAATATTAGGAAGTATGTAATTCATTTGTTTACTATCCCAATAAAATCTATTTTATTTTATCAACTAGTCTTTTAAATAACTATTTAGTCAAAACAATAATTTTATGACTCAAGCCAATAAATATTTGAAACTAGAAATATATATATTATTATTTATTTATTTATTTATTTTGTAATACATCGTCATTTAGGAAAATGATTTTTATAAAGATTTTTAAATTACCTTCTAAAATCAGACTTCGTTCAAAATCAAATAAAAAATTTCAAGGAGAAATATTTTATAAAACTTGATATTTTAAAATAAATTAAAATCTAATTATTTTGGAAATTGGAAATCGGAGGTTACATGAGCGGGTGACGCGGGTCCAACTAAGGGGACACAACGCGTATAATTGCTACTAAGATCACGGCGTAAAAGCCACGTAAGTAGGTATCCATTGTGTAAAAGGGGTTGGCATAGAAGCCAAATGTCCGTCACCATGGCATAGAAGCCGAGCAGGCATAGAAGCCGAACAGGGATAGAAGCCGAGTTGGCATGGAAGCCGGGTAGTCGTAGAGACTGAGAGGGCGTTGAAGCCGGATGGGCGTTGAAGCCGAGTGGTCCTAGAGGCCGGATGGGCGTAGAAACCGAGCGGTCATAGAGGCCGAGAGGGCATTAAAGCCGGATGAGCGTAGAAGCCGAGTGGTCCTAGAGGCTGGATGGGCGTAGAAACTGAGCGGTCATAGAGGCCGAGAGGGCGTTGAAGCCGGATGGGCGTAGAAGCTGAGTGGTCCTAGAGGCCGAGAGGGCGTTGAAGCCGGATTGGCGTAGAAGCCGAGTGGACCTAGAGGCCGGATGGGCGTAGAAACCGAGCGGTCATAGAGACCGAGAGGGCGTTGAAGCCGGATGGGCGTAGAAGCCGAGTGGTCCTAGAGGCCGGATGGGCGTAGAAACCGAGCGGTCATAGAGGCCGAGAGGGCGTTGAAGCCGGATGGGCACAGATCCTGAATGGGCGTAGAAGCCTCTGCGTACCGTGCTGATGTGGACGCCTTTAGCCGAAATTACGGCTTTTGAAGATATAATCAAATCTCTTGCAGAGATTTGCCATCATCTTATGTATTAAATGCGGAGGCGTGTTTTGAAGGTCTGCACCCCTTCTGTGCACCTGTCGCAGAGACGTGCCTTGAGAGAAACTGTCACCGCTAGGTGCAATTAGACGTGGAGACGTGCCTCGAATCCCGTACGAAGTGCGGCTTTTGACATGGCAGGCGGTTTGTCCGCTGCGGATCATAAAATTGCTCATGTTTGCCTGTGTAAAACAGGGCAGCATATTCCCTTGTACGCAGAAGAGCGGTTTATGCGGAGGGGACTCCAGTAAGCGACGGTTCGGTGATCTTTTACTAGATCCTCTGTATTAAATGCAGAGATCCGCCATCATTCTGTGGTGCGTGTCCCGAGGGGCCTGCCATCGTTTCCAGCCGTCGTTTGGGTGGTCGTGCAGCACTTTTTGTCAGGAGTCAGAGGTCAGATTCACTGCGTGACTTGACAGGTTTATTTCGGGGAAGATGAAGCGTTCCTCGTACGCTATAACGCTGCTTTGAGAGCGGATGAGTTTTATGCCATGGAGGCGATGAAGAACTCTGTTTACGCTGGAGCGGCCTGGACGTACTGCACTTATGCGGATAGTCCTTTGAGCTTTATTCTTCACGCTGTATTTTAGCGGAGAAAACTCTGTTGTACGCCTGATGGCTCTGAAGGCCTCTGCTTACGCTGCTCTGTATTAAGAGGCTGCGAAGCTCTTCCCAGCATATTTTTCATGCTTCTACATATATATATATATATATATATATATATATATATATATATATATATATATAACCAAAGAAGGAAGAGGGAGAGGAGAATGGGAGCTCACTGTGGGGGAGTTGCTGGCCTGCCGGAGAGGAGCTCGGCTCGGTCGCCGGAGCAGGCAGAATTGATGGTGGGAGGTCGGAGAGTGTACGCAGAGGGAGGAGCAGCAGGGAGGAATGGGGGCTGGACTTGCCGCCGGAGCAGGGAGCAAGGGGCTGCGGTGAGCAGTTGCAGCGGGGGTCGTAGGTGGCTGGCCGGCTGTGGGCTTCAGGTGGGGGTGGAAGTACAGCAGGGAGGAATGGAGCTTGGGGCTCGGCCACCGGAGTTGTTATGTAGTCGGGGTCGGGGAGGGGATGCACAGGAGGATGGGTGATGATGGTTGTAGATGATGGTGGTAGATGTAGATGGAGGTGGTGGTGGTAGTCCGGCCGGAGTACGGCAGGAGGAATGGGAAGTCGGCTGCTGGGTTGGCCGCTCGCCGAAGGGGGAACTGTGGGCCGGGGTCGACTGATGGTGGTGATTGGAAGCAGCGGGGGCTTGCCAGCGGGCTGAAGTTCAGCGGGCGGTCGGAGGGCTGATCAGTGGCCGCCGGAGCACAGAGGAACTCGGCCGGGTGAACAGTATTCCCCCCTTCCTTCTCTTTTGAATTTTGAAATCAAAGTAATAGAAGGAGAAGAAGAAGAAGAAGAAGAAGAAGAAGAAAGGAAAGAGAAGAAGAAAGGAAGAAGGAATTGGAATGTAGCCTACGGTTGATTGAGGGGGATGGGGGCTTGTGAGATGGGGCTACCTAGGTTTTCTAGGGATTAGGGTTTGATGGGATATGACATTAAATAGGGAGAGAGGGTGTGTGAAATCAAGGGTTAGGATTGGCCCATTAAATGTGTGGTCCAGATTGGTCATGAGGTTTCTTCATGTGGGGATGAGGGTGATAATTAAAAATATTAGGGATTCCTCATTGGTTTAAACAAATGAGGTGTTGACAAAAATGCAAATTTGCAAATTACCCCCCTTAAAATTGGGTATTTGCACAGACACATGAAATAACAAAAATTTGGCGGGAGATTCGGTGTCCGGTGTTTTGTAGGGTCAGGGGGCGCTGTATGTTCGGTACGGGCTCAATTAGCAGGGCGCTGGAATTAAATTAGGATTTTTAGAATTGGTTAAAATAGTATCCTCAATTTAATTAGAAATAAATGCAAGTTGTGTTCTAAAATTAATTAGGAGTACATGGGGCCAAAATTAGGTCAGGTCATCAATACCAATAATGAAGTAGACTCAGAACAGGATATTACTCTAATTTGGGCCGCACGAAAAATAGGTCAAGATTGTCTCCAATTTCGATTGGAACGCACAACGATACAAAAATAGAAATTTATTAAATAACGTCCGCGACGATTTTTATGCGGCTAGAAAAGTGCACAGAGAGCATAATTATGAGTTATAAAAATAGCAGAATGGAAGGCGGGCATGTCTAGGGCAAGATGGTGAAATTTGTTGGAAGACAAAAGCTAGGGTAGCACTCCAAATTTCGAAGCAAAAGCAATGCGCAAATAATTAAATAAATACGGTAATTAATTAAAATCTCCAATAAATAAATTCTAGATAAAATAATTAAATACAGAATTCCACAATTTGGATAGGTGTTCACCTACTGGGCTTCTAGGTCAAGTCTGCTAGCTCAAAACAAATGAACACTGTAATAATTATATATTTAATTACACATCACATAATTATTTAAATTAAATATACTATCATGCAATTACTTAATTGTAATTACCATAATATTAAATATTGTAAAAAAGTCAAAAATATCCCTGTTTTTGGAATGTGGTAGTGACACAAAGTGATCGAACGCAGATCAGACTCCTATAGCAATATTTCCCTAGAATCAAATTTTTGTACTCAACATCCTCGTATAGGATTAATTGTACTTTTTTTTCTTGTTTGTAAACCAAAGAAAGGGTTTCGTATAAACCTAGTTTAAATTTTTTTTGTTTATTATCAAACATAAGATGGCGACACTGCTGGGGACTACTTTCTCATCTGACGAGAAAACCATTACTCAACACGATGTTGTATCCGTAGGATCAACAAAGAAGACTTTGGTCGTCCAATTCGAACAATCGGCTTACGAAGACATGCTTCGAGCAGGGGGTAGCTCTCATTCCCTCTCTGTCCAAGACAACAGGAAATTGCGTAAAGTATGGATGTCCCAGACATCCTCTACCATTCATGTGGACTCTCTCTCTCTCCGACTAACAAGGTTATAGCATCTCAACTTGTGTGTCCCGCGCGTAAAACTTTGTCTCTTGTCTGTGATGTGGCAGACAAAGCTTCTGGCAATGCCTCAGTGCCAATCCAGAAGTCTACTCTGTGCCCTGCACGTAAAACTCTGTCTCCCGTCTGTGACATGGCAGATAAAGCTTCTGGCAATGCCTCAGTGCCAATCCAGAAGTCTACTTCGCGCCCTGCGCGTAAAATTCAGTCTCCCGTCTGTGACATGGCAAACAAGATTTCTGATAAGGCCTCAGAGCCAATTCAGAAATTCCAAAAGCGCCTGGCGCATAAAAATATATCTCCCCTCTACAATGAGGTAGATGGTCCTTACAATCGTCGCAAAGGAAAATAAGTGGCAGATTTTCTGACCTCTCGGCTTTTATGCCATCAAGAGAAGAATCTGCCCGCTCTTCAGATTACGCGGAATACTGACGGCCGATTAAGGACCTCCTCAATTTTACGCCAACCTATGCAAAGCGTCAAATTACTCCAAGATAAGCCCCTTAGCATAAAGAAGACTCGGTTCACAGGAACATACGCTCCTCATGGATCATGTGCTGCTCACATGGCTGAATTGCTCTACTCATATGGCAGAGAAAGTATTATGGTTCCTAATCTTCACAGGCCCTATGATAAATGCAAAGACAGAGGTCAGAACCAGGATTCAGTTCCCCTAACTACCAAGTATGGGGAGATCATATGGGAAGTAGCATCAACACCTAACTTCGTCATGACATATGGGCCACATGAAGAATCTATCTTTATTGTTCCACCAACTCGTAACGATCAGCATCGAATAATCTTCGGTCGAATGCGGAATAGACCGATTGTACAAAAAAAATCTTGCGAGTCCGATGCTGGGAAAATACAAATCCATAGATATAGCCCTCAGGCTTTAAAGATTATACAAAGCATGGGTTATGATTTGAAGTTGAAACAAGGCCTCAACTAAGGAAAAGGCAGACGAACACTGTTGCATGGTAATCCTTACTGTCAACAAGCTCATTTTGGGTTGGGGTATACTGCATCTCATGCAAACTCCAAACCTCCAGAGTCTGATCCTGTACAACCAGAGGCAGGTCCTTCTAAATCAACTTCTGTGGACAAATGCCACGATATGCCTGGGGGTAGTCTACCTCGACAAAACAGAGCAGCATCCAAAGTTGGGGGTAGAAGACCTTCTGAGTCCAAAGATGATGCAACTATGACCATCTTCCCTGAAGACGGTACGACTCAAGTATCAGGAGCCCGAAAGCCAAAAGGGATTTTCTCCTTCAATGATGATGACATCATTGAAATCTTTAATATATTGATGAAGGAAAACAAGATTCGGCTACCCAATATTAAATACCCTGAAAAGGCTGGCAAAGTCGATGACCCAGATTATTGTCTCTTTCATCGGTATATTCATCATCCCACGAAAGCATGCTATGTGATAAAAAGGAAAATCTAGGAGATGATTGACGCCAAATTCATCACTTTGTATTTATAAACGATGGGACAATCACTGCAAATTGATTTCACTCTAACGTGACAATTAGCTCCCTCAAGAAGTACCAGATGATGAGTCCTTAAAGTTTCCCCAGCAGATTCTTCAGGTCTAACCCTACTCAGAAAATCACTCCACAGTGAATTCTTCGGATATGAGTTCATGTCCATATTACCTCTGAACTGTTGTCCAAATATTTTTTTTCCAGTTGAGTTTGCCATGTCCAAGTAACCTCTGAGCAAACCTACCGGATTGTTGCTATCGATTAGTTCATGTCCATATTACCTCTGAACTACGTCTCTCTACTTTCTCAAGCAGAGTAAATCCATCACCACAAAAAATGGTCAAATCTATGTTATCCCTGCCCTGTTTTTCTTTATCTCCACTGAGTCATATCTTACCACGTCCTCATTACCTCTGAGTAAGATATTTTCAGAACTTTTCATGTCCACATTACCTCTGGGTGAAGTTCTTCTCTTCCTATTATCACGTTCGCATAACCCCTGATAGTGCTAGTCATTTCAGCTTATTATCTGTACTTAAGGTACGCCATGGGTAATAAGTCCACAACCCAGATGTACAAATCAACTCTTGATTCTTCATCCCCAGCAAGTGCCTATGTGCAATATTTTCTCCTTCAAATTCTTGTAAAAGGCCATCATCTGTATCCAAGAGTCTCGGATATGCAATGGATGGTGGATCCTCAAAATCTCCCAATACAAGCAATCCTCAAGTCTACATGCACACTCCCGCAATGACTATTCAAATCAGTCTCATTAGACGCTAGCCATGTTCATATTACCTCTAAGCTATCGTCCCATCAATTTCACCAGTGGAATAATCCTTTGGTCTATCTTCATGTTGGGATAGACCACACTCAATGAATCACTCCTTAATGAGTTTTTCAGACACTAGTTCACGTCCATATTACCTCTAAACTGCTGTCATAATATTTTTCTCAGGCTAAGTTTGTCATGTTCATATTACCTCTGAACAAACTTTCCTGGTCCAACTTTCGATTATCATGTCCATATTACCTCTGATATCGGTTGTCATCTCAACTTAGTACCCGTACTTAACTCTAAGTACGTCAGTGGTGTTGAGTCCACAAAAACTACCATGTCCATATTACCTCTGGGCATATGTATACCTCCATCCCCAGTGGAGTCATAACTCGAAAGTTTATCATGTTCATATTACCTCTGAGCAAAACCTTTCGAGTTTTTGGCTATCGATTATCATCGGTTGTCATCTCAACATCCATACTTAACTCAAAGTACGCCAATGGTGTTAAGCCCACAAAAACTGTCACGTCCATATTACCTCTGGCAGAGCTTGTCCTAAACTTATTACTTGCACTCTCGTGCACAAAAAGTAATAGGTCCACCAAAAACCTCCCTATGGGAAATCCGCAATAGAAAGGAAATGTTCATGTCCATATTACCTCTGAACTATCCTCATTTTCCCCAACAAAGAGAAAGTCAGTTCATGATCATATTACCTCTGGACTATGTCTCTCCACTATCCCCCATAGAGTCATATTTTACCGCGACGATATTACCTCTGATGGGACTTGTTTAAACTTATTACTTGCACTCTCGTGCACAAAAAGTAATGGGTCCACAAAAACTCCCTTAGCAGGATGTCTTTACCAAACCACAAGACCTATCACGTCCATACTACCTCTGATAGGGCTTGTTTTGAACTTATTATTTGCACTCAACGTGCTCAACAAATAATAGGTCCACCAAAAGATCCTCCAGTGGGATGCCCTCAACAAACCAAATTTCGCACAAACAATCATAAAGAAATGGAAGGTCCTTATATGATTGTAAATGGCACTTACAAATTAGCCAAGTCTAATAAAAAATTTGATAATGGCTATTATCAACGGCAAATCCCTGAAGAAGTACTATACTTGATCTCCTTTGCTTAACGGAGTATGATGAATATCTTATTCCGACGATACCATGCATAAAGGTTAGCTGGATCATATTCTATCAGATTCGTATGACCTCTTAATGGATATGCTTAACTAATTTGTAAATCTATCATATTCATATTACCTCTGATAGTATTTAGTATACAAATTTAGTTGAATTATATTCTATCAGGTTTATATTACCTCTGAATAGATTTACATTTAGCAAAATCTTAACGAAAGTATGTCATGTTAATGATACCTCTTATATCATTTTCATCTTAGCCTATCATATTCTAAAGTGATGGGCCCACAAAGTCAAAAAATATGTCTTTATTATCTCCGAGAAATTACAGGAGAAACAAGAAGGTACATCATTATGGAGGAGCAGTTAAATCCCTAATCTGTCGTGCCAAAGCAGCCATCCTCTCATTCCTGGAGTTCAAAATAGTGCTGCGAGCCTGTTCCAGTCGTGCCTCATCATCGCTCAAGCGAGATAGCTCAGACCGAGCATCAACAAAACTGGCATGGATGACACCAGTACGCGTCAAGTTCTGCTGAGCTATCTCCACTTGGCCCTTAAATACATCACGAGCTGTTGATGTCTTAAGAAGCCTCTCCCTGGCCTGAGAGAGTTCAGCTTCCAAATCTCGAACCCTCGCTGCCTCTCCCTAATATTCGGCCTGGTACTTAGTTAGCTGAGGAATATAATCCACCAAGATAGCCCGCTCTTGATCCATCTCCTACTGCTGTTCCTCAATGGATTTGTTCAGAGATTCTATCTGTTCAGTAAACTTCGCGGTCAAGGAGTCGTACTCGGCCTGAATCATATCATCGACGTTGCCTCGAGATAGTTGCAAATACTCGTTAATGGGTTGTTCTAAACCATTAACTATTTGCTCTAGCGCATTAGCCCTTTCAGCGTCACCGAAATTTCTAATCTGCGCTATAGTGAGATTGGAGGACATCTTCAGAGCATAGAAGCCTAGATTCTTCTCCAGCACCATCGATATCAATGTTTTCAAAGTTATGTAGAATACGCTAGTATACTGTTCAACTAGCATGACATAGCTCGAGTGGACGCTGGGAGTGGCTGCGATATCGGTGAATCCCCCTCCAGGAATGACTGCAGAGGATGTCGCCACATTCGTCGCTTCAACAGATGGTACGACAAAAGAAGAGGCACCAACAACGGTCGAAGTTGCTGGCATGCTCGACAAAGGAGGCACAGTCGAGACAATCGGCTCATCCACCTCCGATATTATTTGGACTGGTACTAGTGGAACAACATCCGAGAATGTTGCGGATGAAAGATCGGCAGTGTCAAAGCTTGCTCCCTCAACGTCGGACACCGCCACTTCATATGTTGGGTCCGTAACAAAGTCAAAGGTTTCATCAATTTTGCCCTCCCCGTAGATGCCTTCACCTACAAAGAAGACAAGAGAAAGTTAATATCAAACTGATGTTAATTTTCCTAAAAGAGGCATAAAGACAACATTTACCCATGGCCGATGGTATATATGTCGCGTCCGAAGCCAGTACAGCTAAATCATTTCTTAATGATGCTAAGCGAGCTGTCATACTTGGAGAAGAGGGTGTACCAACTGACACTGGCAGATAGTCTTCCCAGTCCTCACCAAGATCCACTCGAGACTCATCGGGCAAAATCTCGCTGGAAATACTTACAGACGAGGGAGGGGTTATACCCATTATTGGTCTGGATAAAGGTATGTGGAATCTTACTATGCTCGGCATCGAAGGTGATCTCGTAGCACTACCAGAAGCAGTAGTAGCAGCGATCTCGAGCAAAGAATCTCCGACACTGTCAGCCGAAACTATGGAGGTTCCCTCTCTAAAAGGCGAAGGGCCTCTAATCAAAGAATCATCTCCAACAGGGGAAACGGAAGGCTCGCTCTTAGGAACCCTTAGTGGAAGCCCTTTTTGGACCTCTGACAGTCTTCTTCTTGCGAGGGGAAGGCTCTTTCGGAGTCGAACCCTTCCGTTTCTGGGGGATAACGAGAGGCTCATCTGGCGGAGTTATTATGCCTCTCGGTATTGTCATTAAGAACTCGTCTGCCCCGGCAGTATCCTCATTCTCGTCCGAGGAAACAGACGGAACCTCCTCCCTGGCAGTAGACCTATGGGAGGGCATCCTAAAACTTCCATGCACATCAAAATTGCAATGGAAGGTATTTATGGACGCATAGAATTGCGCATAGGAGTGAAGGATGCGCAACTACATAGAAAGAGAAGTCGCGGGCACAGCAAAAGTTGCACCAGTACAGCCCGTAATAAAGTACCGCCATCCTCTGGCTCCATTAATAAGTCCACCTTTGGACTTAAAGCTGGTAATGGCATTCCCCACATACAGCTGATCGTACCCAAACTGCCTGGCGAACCGACTGGGCAAATAAGGCTCCAGGTAACAGTGGTCATCGCTTCTGTACAGCAAATGGGAAGGTCTAATACAGACCAACCAGTAGAAGGCTTCAGGAGAAAGAATGGTCCTCCCATGGCCCTCATCCTTAAGTTTCTTCCCCTGTTGATTGATATGTACATGGGGGGACGATACAGAAGATCTTCCAGATGTGGGCAACGTTTAACGCCCTCCGGCAATCTGTGACGGTCGCCACGTTCCAAGAGAAATTCTTGTAATTTAACAAGAAGTTATTTCCTGAACCGCTGGCAGGACCGGGAGACATCAACCTGGGGTTGTGAAGAATTAACCATCCCATCAAGTATAGGAATGGTAATTCCACTCGGGGAAATCCTTCACGCTGCATCTCATCTGCGAGCAGCCCATCAATAAGGGCCCTCAGGCCTGCTTGTATTCTATATACCATAGCAGGAAGCAAGCCTAGTCTTGCTCCGAACACTAAACATACTGCAGGCCATAAGGTATTGTGGTGGATACGATCTGTAGACGCTATGCCAGGCACCACCCAGCGGCAAAGCCAGACGGAGAGGAAGCCAGCCAATTGAGCTTCCCTTGACGGAGGCTTGCGACAATTCCTCATATAACTGAAGGCTTATGTGCCTGCAGGGTAACCCTCTATCTCCTCATCAAAAATATGATCTGAAGCCCCGGCGTCTTCGATAAGGTCATCGACCGTATTAGCATTCAGCATACTCAGGAGGTTCAAGGGCATATCTCGGCTATCTACCACCTTGTCTGGCTTAACATTTCTGGCCTGGTGGAAGAAAAGATAGGTGGCCCACTTGTTGAAGTAAGCCAAATCAGAAGGCTCCTTGTAGAAAGTGGTGCAGGCAAGATAGTGACACATCAGCTCCTGATATACTGCCACTGCACGAGGGCTTATATCCCTCAACTCCCTGTTTGTAGGAACGTACTCCTCATAAGGAGTATCCCCCATCGACAGCTTTGAAATCTCTGCCATCTCATGAAGGGCTAAGCCCAACTCACCCAGCGGAGTGACAAAAGTCCTAGTGAGCGAGTTGTATCGCTCCATCAAGGCTAAAAACAAGTTAGGGTTGACAGGAAGCCCAACACTTGTGGTGCTCACAGCCACGAACAAGCCAATACTTTTCAGCTCTGTTTGGAAGTGCTTCAGGGCCCAGGCAGTTAAACTGGCCCATCGAAGATTTCCTGGGCTAAGCCATCCGCTGGTCCGAGGGTTGACCCTGGGGTACATTCCTCCCTGCCCCCATAAAGTCATTGCAGAAGGTCGACATCTGAACCAGTTGGATCAGCGACGTATCCTCACTCGGGACACTACTCGGCAGTAATCCCCTAAAGGGCATAACCGGGCCTGAAGGTCTGCTCATAAAGGCTCCTTGGTTCAATCCTTTATTATATAAGATCTTCCCCGGACGGCCGTGAAGATCGGGAGTCAGAACCCACAACATCTTCCTAGGATATGTGGCGTGGAAGAACGCAGAGATGGGGTAATCCCTGGGCATCCTGGGCAGATACATCACCGTGACCTCAGTAGTAAACACTCAATCCTCCTTCTTGGGCTTGGTCTGGGATTGTTTGTCGATAACATCCCCGAACAAGAAGCCTGGCTTCTTATACTCCGTCTTGTCTATGTATGTCAGGGGCTCCCCATTGATCATAGTCAGCAGCATGCGTTCTCCCTGAGACGCGATAAGGGTTCCCCATTCTTCAGGATAATTGGCTCCAGAAATAGAAAATATCACATGGGACAAGTCCTCCAAATAGTTTGAGCTCAACATCCCGGCAGCAGAGCCCATAACTTCAGCCAAAGGAGAAATCTGCAAGTCTACTACAAAATGCAAGAGAACAAGTTAGTTTCTACACTAGACGCTACACTCTTGCCTTTTCGCCAAAGATTATCAGTCTGAGCTTTTACGCCAAGACTGCAAAAAATTTGAGTCTTACGCTAGAAACTATTTTCTATTTGCGTAAAACTCAAGGTTGGCAGCATCTAACAATCTGAGCTTTTACACTAGATTGACAAAATTTGAATTTTTATGCCGATATTCATATCCAGCACGTAAAACTCAAAGTTTGTGGTAAACACCAAATCTCGACAGTCTGAGTTTTTATGCCAGACTGCAAAAATTTGGAGTTTTTATGCCGACACATTAGGAATGTGCGCTTAATAATAAAACCTCTCCATACATCATCTTCCTCAAAGAGGCTCTCAGTATGAAAGAGGACCTTGCGCGTACACGTACAATGTGTGCGAAGGATTTTGTTTTCCAAAGTCTCTACCTGTAATGTCCGGAGCACAGCTCGACGGCAGAGCGCTGCGTTCCGATCGTGGTTCGTTTAGCCTAGTGGGAGTTGCTCGCTCTTGAGCAGCAGAGTGGAAAGAGGAAGCGACCTTCTTTTCCTTAGCAGTGGAAGTCTGTTTAGGTGCCATGGCGATTCTGAGTTCTCAAGTAAGAGACGAAGAAGAAGGGTTCTTGGAAAGCAAGGGTTTCGTGAAGACAAATAAAAGTTTTCTCTCTCAAGACTTCGGACTATTTATAGAGTTTGGATAACTCTTCGAATCCCTAACCAAATCCGATATTTAATATTCTGTTATGATTTGGGACCACGTTAGCCTACCATTTAGGGAAGACGGACAGTCAGTAGATTCAGAATTTACGCACAGAGCAGATCTATAATTTTTACGCTAAGGAGCTTTTACGCTCGAGAGGCTACAAATCTACGGTTTTACGCTCAGAGGCTATAAGTCTATGGTTTTACGCCCAGATGCTTTTACGCTCACGAGCTTTTACGCTCAAGAGGCTACAAACCTATGATTTCACGCTCAGAGGCTACAAATCTATGATTTCACGCTCGGAAGCTTTTTATGCTCAGAGGCTACAAATCTACGATTCTACGCTAGAAAGCTTTTTACGGCCAGTTACACGGTTTACGCAGAAGACGCTCCTTTTTGGCTATAAAATATTCCAAGTACCTGAAATATACAGAGTTCAGCATTGAAGACGACTCTTCTTGGGTCATTTGAAAGTTCACTCAAAGTCCAGTCGGAATACTTTACAAAAAAAGTTCAAGTACGGCTTGGTCAACAGAAATTTCTCGCCTTTTCCAAGGGATTTTCTGGAAAACCATACGTAAAGATGATGATCTGAACAAGAATTCTTCGTATCAAAGAAGTGACAGTTCAGAAATTCTACGCGACTCCTCGTCTAAAATAGCATGACAGTTTGGATCTTCAACTTAAATGCTAGAGAATTTTTTACACGTTTTCTGTTACGCATAAAAGATGAAACGAGATCAGATATTATTTTATCAGAGTCGGCATAAAATTATTCAGACATATCGAAGCTGCACACTATTCAGACTTCCTCACAGCAAAATATGGCAAATTATCAGATGCGTAAAAGAAGAAAATTTTATTAATCATGATTACATATGATGGAAATCCAGTCTATATGATGAAAATCCTTTTCTACAAAGGGTTTCTCATTTTTATTTAAGATCACACCAAGAATCTGCTGTGCCAGGTTCTCATATTAGTGTAAATCTTTTTCCCGTCTTCTACAGTAGTTAATCGGCTTCCACGGCCGATTAATAAGAAAATAATTAATGGCGGGAGGATACAGAACTTGGCCTGTATAAATTATTCAGGGCCCATCCTCCATACGCCATGACAGGCATGCCCGAGAAATTTTGTTGGGTTTTCAGACCCAACTCAATACTGGAAGACAGGGCCAAACTGCCTATCCTCGTCCAGCGCCATAACGGAAGAAAATACAGCTTGCAAGCTGTGTGGCCAAATAAGACCATTCCTCTCTCCTGGACGAATCGCCATATGAAATTGCTGATTATCCCGAGCAAAGAAAGCTATGATATCCTTCCATGATCTATCGTTGTAGAGGATATTTGCTCGAAGATGCCTCTTTTTACGGCTCCTCACATGCTGGAAGAACATGATCTTCTTCTCTCGCAAGTCAATCCGACGAAGCTCGGCAACCATCTCTCTCTTTGAGGTGAAGGAAGTGTGGGAAGAACTGGTTAACCCATTCGCCTTTATATAGGCAGAGGAGAACGTACCGAATCCCAACAAACTCCTAAAAATCTACCAAGAAATCAGCCTCGCGGAATGAGTCAAACTTGACCGTTTCATGCTTCATTCAAAGTGTTTCAAATTACGAGGAATTTGAAAACTTCGAGGGGGGTCTTGTAGAAGCATGAAAAATACGCTGGGGAATCATACGCGTAAAACTCTCGATATGCAGGAAGCCCGCGTAACACAAAAGTTCTAGCACTGGGTGGCATGAAACATAACTTCAGAGCCATTGGCGTACAACAGAGCTTCAACGCTAGTTCTGCGTAAAATATAGCTCCGGAATAACTCGCGTAATACAGTATTTCCAGACTGCTTCGGCGTAAAAAGGTTGCTACATCGCCATTTCGGTGTAAAACCTATCTGCTTTTAATACAGTGGGAAGTTGTACGAGGATCTCTTCGTATTCCTCGAATGAACCTGTCATTTAAAGCAGCAAACCTGACTCCTGACAAAGAGTACTGTACGAAGATCGAGAGGACGGCTGTTATGATAATTCTGCACAGAGCCCCAAACTGTCGTTTAGTGACATGATCATTGATATAAGACGTCGTTACGCATTCAAGGACTACGCTGCCAATTTTACACAGGCAAAGACGAGCCTTTACGCTCAGGAAGAGACGAAACCAACTGCCACTTCAAAAGTTGTTCTTCGTACAGAACTCAAGGCACGTCTCTGCAGTTAATACGCGAGATAGGAGCAGATCTCTGCATTTAATGCACGAGATTTGGTTCTACTTTCAAAGACTGGGTGAGCTATAATTAGGGCTAATACGTCCACATCACCATCCCCGCACATTACGCCAACCAGGCTATTTTCGGCTTTAGGAGCATGCCATACGCTATCTCCTTGAAATACGCCGACTCTAGCTATATTTGTAAAGCATCAAGCTTTACACAGAACTTGGCTTCCACGCCAATATGACAGCTACTTGGCTTCTATGCCAATTTGACAACTATCCGGCTTCTACGCCAACATGACAGATATTTGGCTTCTACGCCAACATGACATCTATTTTGGCTTCTATGCCAACTTGACAACTATTCGTCTTCTACGCCTATTTGGCTTTTACGCCATCAGAACAGCTATTTGGCTTTTACGCCAACGGGACAGTTATTTGGCTTTTATGCCAACCATCTCTACGCGAGGAGCAGTTATCTATGTGGCTTGCATGCGGTGATCTTCGATGAGCGATTATACGCATTACCTCATAATAGGACATGCGTCACATGCCAATTCAAGAGATCATTCATACGTGGGTAGCAGTTATTATAACCGCCGCGTAAAAGGTGCAGCTCTCTCCGCTGTTCGGTTTATACGCCGACTGTAACCGAACTCTATAAATAGAGACCTCCGGTCGTGGAGGTCAGGGGTCGAAGGGTGGAAGAGTCGAAGAGCAAAAGAAAAAAGGTAGAAAGTCGAATATTCTTCAAGAAAAGAGAGTATATCCAGAGAGTATTTTGGCAACGAGAGTTCAATCCCTCCTGCAGTCTTTAAAGCATCTTTTTCGTCTTCTACAGCACTTCTTCGTCATCATGTGGTCCAAGGGACAAAGTGATCGACTGCAGATCAGACTCCTATAGCAATATTTCCCTATAATTAAATTTTTGTACTCAACATTCTCGTATAGGATTAATTGTACTTCTTTTTCTTGTTTGTAAACCAAAGAAAGGGTTTCGTATAAACCTAGTTTAAATTTCTTTCGTTTATTATCAAACACTAGTGACTAGCATGTATCGTCCATATTTTAAGTGTGCTCGATAAGCAAGTCAAAAACTTCCTATTATAGTGGACCTCCCAGAGACAACAAGAACTGTAACTGCCGGAAAGAAAGACGTATTGTACTAGTCCTGGCTAGCAATGGTCTTGGGCCGGAAGACAAGTTCATCGTAACCACCTACCTTAGCCATGATTCATCTCGGTCGAGCGATACTCCGAGCGAGCCTCTGAAAACCTAAGCCGAACTCCTGAAGGGCCAAGTCTGGAAATACTTTTGCTCCAAATGAGTATTCTCGCTGAGCAAAGCGGGTCGGGACGTTTACACTTTTGCCGTTTGAGTCGGCAGTCTGCTTGAGCGGAACGGATCGTTACATTATACACCACTCAGAAAAAGTCTCATCCTCGAGACTTCCTGAGCGCAAGCTGTTCTATCGTACTATCGGATCTATCCCAAGCGTGTCAATCGGTACCACTAAATCCGTTCGAACATAATCTCCTACTTGCTCCTTACGATGTATTACGTGTATGCTGAGTCGCTTTTATTTATGCCTTAGCGCGAAACATATAGCTTAACGCAAGGTCCGTTATAATCCATTATGAATAACAATCTAAGACTGAGGTAAACTTAAATAAGTCATTATACTTGTTCATGCAGATATTCACTTGCACTAGCATTCGAGATCAGCATATCGCGAGTCTGGATCGTGCACATATTCAAAGCGTCCTTCAAACATATGCATATCAACCAACTTAGCAATAGCAAAGTCTTAGCACTCGAGTTTCACATATCATTGAGTCTCGGATCGTGCATACGTTCAAGGTGTCCCTCAAACATATGCATTTAACCAAACTTAGAGATAGTGAAATCGGACAAGCTACTTGCGATAATCTCAACAAGGGTTCTCGTTTTTACAATCACAAGGATACTTCCGACAGGGTCAATCACATTCTAAGTTATTCCAATCCTACCAAGTATTTGCACTATCGTTAAGCACAATCTATCTGATTCAACCGATTAGCATCCATCCATTTGGGTCAAACATAGCACACGTTATTGTTCCTAGTCTAACTCTAAGTCTTGCTGTCCCAGTTCTATGGCTTATTCCAACAATATTGTAAAGTCGGTTACGCAGTTCTTTTACTCGACATAGGGTCATCTACCTAATTACTATGTCAGCTCACAAGGTCATAGGTACAAGTTCAAGCACACGATACATTGTGCAAATTCGTCGCATGATGCTCGTCACAATTCCTAGGGTCAAACAATTATTCATTTGCACGGGATATTCTACCCAAGCTCGTTTCACTCAAATTTTTAAACATCGAGTACGGATCATCCTACACACAATAACATATTCGTTTGCACGGGGTTCAAGTCCGTTCAGTAAAATCTACGATATCCATTCCAAGTCTAGACCACCAAGCCAAAATTTAATTCTAAACCTTAGATTATAGTTCCAAGTCATCCAACCTAATTCACGTATTCGTTCACAAAACCATCAAGCGTGATTTATTTCAGGTTCTAGGTTAACTTATCCTGAAATATTTTTGATTTTTCTTATATTTCCAAATCGTCTTATTGTGTCGAACCAAAAGTCAAGACGATCTATTAGTTGTCACGCTCCGGTCTCCCGTAAGTTTGATCACCCTCGTTGGACGTGAGATCACCACGCCAATGCTCCTACTGGATAATCGTCCTAATCCGGGCGTGACGCATGTACGAGCATAAAGTTGCGCTCGCACAAGGCAAAAAATATTTGAATGTTATGGTTATCTTTGAAATGATCGAGACACCTTATCCTTTTATTTTTGCTTCATCCTAGTTATATATAATTATCCACCAAGTCAAGTCTGTTCATGAAGTGATTATAATTCGACTAGGAGAATCATCCAACTTTAATGTTATCATTCAGTAAATCTATAGTCTACTTCTAGCATTCCCCGAGCAACTAGTTTCAAATATTTAAGCCAAGTCTATTCTATCTTTTGACATGTTCCATTGATCGAGTTCGTTTGGAATAATCACCGAACATGTTCCCGTGAGTTTGATCATCTCTGCCGTACGTGAAATCACAACGCCGGCGCTCCCGTAGGATAATCGTTCTCGTTGGGACTGATTTCGAAGGATATCGTTCCGAACTAGATTTCAAGATCGTTCTTCCAAACTCCAAGTCAATTTTGTTATATCTTATCTCTTTCATCGAACCACAATATTTCTTTTTCGGGCTAAATTCTATTCGAGCGATATTGTATTCAAGTTTAATTCGTTTATTTCAATCTAAAATTGCTCGCACGATACTCCAAGTTTCCAACAAGTTTCCTTAACCAAGATATCGATTTCTATTTCTGTGAATCCCTATTTGATATAAGCCTTATCACTTATTCAAGACATTCTCCAATTGTTCAATCTGACTATCACATGAGACCTATGAATTCGTTTGGATATTTCTAAATGATCCATACACCACTCGAAATCAAGTCACCCAATCAAATCCTCAATCGATGTTCGCATCAATCGCTAGTATATTCCCCAAGTTTTTCTTAGAATTCTTCTATGATACTTCAGTATCACCTGATAAATCTTAGTCTCGTATATATATATCATGTTGATAGTCATCCAAGTAAACTATATTCGATTTGTATCTTTCGACACCAAATACCGTACGAGTTATTTCCCAAAATCCAAGCACGCTCTATATTCGTCTTAGCGATAACCTGATAATGTTTCTATCAGTTGGTCATTTATAAACCTGACTTGTCTTTTATCTGAACGATATCCCAATCTTGTTTACAACTTAGCTTGCACCAAAGGGTCTTGGCACGCAATAGTCTACACAACTTAGCCGAAAGCTTGTGTGCATAGCTAACAGTTCGGGCGCTATTCGATTTCGCACACTAACCAGTTGGGTAATCACGTATAGGCATTCGGGTTTGCATATTTTTTGTAATTATAGCATGAGTCTAATCCCAAAGGGTCTAGCACAGGTCGACAAAAAGGCCTTAATATCACAATCTTGTACAAGCAATCATATCATTCATATACACTTTTTAAAAGTATTTAGACTCATTGTTTGGAATATTCTAATGGGACATTGAGAGAGAGCGTATGCACATAACCTATTAACGAGCTTTCGAAACTAAGAAAATCAAAACGAAGTCCAAAGGCGTAAAGCCATGCTCTGATACCAATATGTCATTCTCCGATCTCCCGCAGGCTAATCGGCCATCCCCGCTAGGAATGAATCACCATGCCGGCGCTCCAGCGGAATGATCGCTTGACCCATCTGGGCGTAATGCCGCACAAGTGTAAGACGCGCCCGTGCAAGGCCGTGGTTCATGCAGACAGTAAGAGCTCTAAGCCAAAAAGTTACACAGATTGTTCGAGTACAGCAAAATTATAAACGCATAGGCGATTGGTAATAATTTTACAGAGTCGTCGATAGCAGAAGCATTGAATAACACAAGTATAAAATTAAGCAAACTCTTTATTGATATGAACAAGTGTTACAGGCGGTGTTAGGCCAAGATTACAAGTCGCTCAAGCCTCTCTCTATGAAACAGTAAAAGTGTGCCAAGTGGCTACATTTATGGAATGATGTATAGGCGATGTTCCAACATTATGTCTTGTATATATGCTTCAGTTCCGGATGCAATGCTCCAAGGCTTCAGAGTGAACTCCACGCCTTAGCACGCATGAAGGAGACATCCGCAGCGGACGAGGTTCTCCCGCACCCTGCAAGCAATCTTGTGGGTTATCAGTACATGAATGCACTGGTGGGGAGGCTACTCGCCCGCTCGATAAATCCAAACACGTTATATAGGTTATGTGCACCATCTATTTAGTTTTCTTTCTAATCTTCCCTTAGGATCAGTTTTATAGCAATGTTGAATAACCAATCTCGTGTGATAGTGCGCCATACGATATAAGAGAAAATATGGCGAGACTTACCAACTTACCATCCGTCCTTCCATATCCAAGGCAAACCAAGTTAACTCAAACACTAGTATATATATAATAAATCCGGGGGCAATAGCATATGCAACATAAGTATTGTGCACGAGATTATGTTCCGGGTGCATAAGTTATACAGATTATCCAGGCATGTTGCAAAGGATGTTCCAGTGTTCAATGGATTGCTCAGGTTGTTCAATTTGTATAGATGTCTTATACTCATATTGTCTAGGTATTTCAGACTATTCTCGATATGATGCAATAAATCGCACGCAGATTGCTGCTAAGCAAGGATAACTTATATATATGAACATGAAGTCACTGGCATAGCCATAAAGGATGACGCATAGTCTCGGACAGAGATGAGGCATAACGAAAGAGGCATTGGGTGTTAGCCATCATCCCGACCAAACATGGTAAGACTACCGTAGATCATGGGGTCAGTCGGGTATCCAAGTGTAGGATACACTACCAAGGGCCCGACCACCGATAATATTGTGTAGCCCCAAACCGTGAGAGCATCCTACCGATTTGGTCATACAATACCCTTGTTCCTCCAAGGACGGTACGATCTCGGTGCCCCGGTGATCGTCCGAGGAATCCATGTTATTACCTCGTGCACGAGTTATCCGTGACCATGCAATTCTCTAAGGTTTCAGATTCACGGGATTTATGATATTACATGTTGATTCTTGGATTCTTGGATTCATGATTCATGTTCAGTACGAATATGCTCTACGAGTTGTAATTCTTGGATTCATTGACATGGTACAAATCTCTTGGTTCGGGAACTACCTTGGAGACCTAACGGTCCCGGATACTTTCAGGCTTACACTTGCACGAAATGACTATTAGATAGTCTTTCGGGGAGAACTAAATGAATGCATGACATAGATAGTGTTACACGGTCTAGGCAAGGGTTATGCGATAAGCATTGAAACGAGACAACAACTACAAGTTAATATATAAGCAGACAAGCATTACATTCATATAGAACATAAGCATTTACTTTGGCACGGGTCTAAGGGTAAGGCGAGGAGTAAAACTGTAAAGGGACATACCGAGCAACATACTCTAGGGACGTGCTGTATAATCGAGTGATCAGTGCACTACGAAGAGTATATATATATCGTTCTACTCGAGGCATAGCGAGGTCTAGTTGCACAAGGCAAAGGTAGCATACAAGGGTCCATATATAATCTAAGTTTTATTTTTATGTTCTAACACAAGCAATACAAGTTGCAATTGTTCCCTTAGCTAGGTGCGTTATATTATTTATTAGCATGCAGGGGTGATTCACCTAGCGACTAGTATGTATCGTCCATATTTTAAGTGTGTTAGAAGATAATTTTATCGTAGCCACCCACCTTAGCAATGTTTTGCCTCGGTCGAGCGATACTCCGAGCGAGCCTCTGAAAGCCTAAGCCATAACTCCTGAAGGGCCAAGTCTGGAAATCCTTTTGCCTCAAACAAGTATTCTCGCTGAGCAAAGCGGGTCGAGTCTTTTGTACTTTTGTCGTTTGAGTCGGCAGTGCGCTTGAGCTGAACGGGTCATTACATTACTATCCTCAGTGCATGCTCGATTTACTATGCATGCAAAGTTATTGATAACTGAATGCAACTGCCGAAACTGTATCTGAAAGTTGCTCTCCTTGCTGCTGATAACTACACTCGATGCAGTTGCTCATCTCTGTTGTACTGTGCAGTTACTTGTTGTTGCTGCAGACCCTTCCATAGCTGCCACTGCTCGATGTACTGAAGGGTGCCCGAACTTGCTGCTACTGTGAAACTCGTGCATACTGCCTACTGTATGAGCTGCTGTTACCTCCCCCTTGCTGTGCACATTAAACTGCACACTGCTCTCCCTCTGTTCTTCAGTTGCCCGACCATCACTCACACACAAACATGTCTATATATATATATATGTGTGTGTGTGTGTGTGTGTGTGTGTGTGTGTGTGTGTGTGTGTGTGTGTGTGTGTGTGTGTGTGTTGATATATATATATATATATATATATATATATATATATATATATATATATATATATATATATATATATATATATATATATATATATATATATATAAACATACACACTTACACTTATAGATATAGTATCTCATATATACTTATACACATAGACACATAGCTATATATATACTTATGTATACTATATACTATAGATACATACACATTACATATATATCATACACAATATCTTAGACATATATATATATATATATATATATATATATATATATACACACACACACACAAGTCACATAAAATTGAGGGGCAATGAAACAAATATGTGGAGTGCACCGCACCCGTATCACACTCTTTCTATGATACGCTTATGATACGGCTCTACCACATAACCAAATGCATCCCAAAGGATACGAGCAAGTCTAAAATACTAATTATACACAATAAAAATAATAATTAAATTAACTACGTGTCCGTGTCAAGATATGGCATGCACAAACCCTGTGTCGAAGGAAAACCCCCAAAAATAATCCGTATCGCCAAATTGACGGGATACAGCCTACACGTATCCAATTATGGATATGCCAATAGTCACACACAAGCAAAAATATGTCAATTTATTTTAATTGACCAATTGACAAACACCATATGTGCCAATCTCGAAATTCTTTCAAAATTGACACAAAAATACTCATAATTTCTTCCATAGGTCTTCTATGAACCTAATTTCAATTTCTATGGGTAGCCTATGCATGTGGGGTAGTTTCTTATGATTAAATCTCATATTTAGAACCTAATAAGAGAAAAAAACTAAAATATACCTATTGGGAGATGGATTCCCAATAAAAATTCCTAAATGATGAATGTACTCTCCTCCTTGTAGATCTTGGCTCCCTCCTTGTAGATCCTTGCTTCTTTCTTATAGATTATTATTATAGTAGCCTCCAATGAAGAATAGGAAAGGAATTTAAGAAGAAATTTAGTAAGGAATGGTGAGGGAATGAAGAAATTGGAAAGGGGGAATTTTTTACATATAATTGGAAATAAAAAATGAGAAGAGAGACTCTCTCTCTCTCTCTCTCTCTCTCTCTCTCTCTCTCTCCTCCTAAAGGTGGCCGGCCCTAGACCCTCTCCCAAGAAAGAATAAAATGACCAAAATACCCCTTGGGGGATCTCATGAAGAAATTAATTAAGGAGGAAAGGTTCTAGTCTAATGGTTTCACTAATTAATTCATCCTCATAATGAATGGGTATAATTATTGGGCTCAATCTAAACTAAAATTAAATGTTTAGTTCATGAATCTAAACTAACTAGTTAGGTCCACTACACAAGTCTAAAAATAAATATTACATCTAATAATAAATAAATAATACAATAATTAAATAATTACACATGCACAATATTTAACATAATACTCCTAAAATAAAAATATCTATGTTAAATTACTAAACTACCCTTGATTGAAAATATATGATTGACAGAGTACATGACGTGTTCTACATGTCATAGCTAAGACGGTATGTAGCAAACCCTAGTCACGTACTAGATCACTCAGAGATCGAGGTTGGTCCGACTCTCAGCTATCCAAAGCAGCCAATAGAGATTTTGGATTGCAGGAAGAAGGTATTGCGGAACCAGATTATTCCTTTGGTTTGTGTCGCCTGGAGACATCACTCCCCAAGGGAGTTAACCTGGAAGAGGGAAGAAAAAATGAGCGAGCAATACCCGTATCTCTTTGAGCCTTGAGGTATTGTTCTTATTATTTTGATTATGTTCTTGTGCTAGTTTAGTTCAATTTCGAGGACAAAATTTTTTTTTAGGAGGGTAGAGTTGTCACTACCATATTTCTAGAGTAGGAGCATTTTTGTTATTTATAATATTATATATATATTGGGTTTATAGTTATATAATGTGTACTCTATATATATTATAATTATTAATAATAATGGTTACTGGACTAGACTTGCTGTGAACATGGACTTAACCTTAGACTAGTCATTTTTGGACCAAACTAGTCAATTTCCTTCATTAATTAGAAACTAGTTAAACCCCTCATTAGATTATAAAAATCCCACTAATTAAACTACTCTTTATGACAACCATAGAAGGCATATTAGATATTGTGCATTAGCTAAACCTAGGATTTCACTTGGCCGGCCCTATATAGGAGAGGGGGGGCCTACCTCAAGTTTTATTTAATGTTTATAAAATCCTAGATTGAGTTCTTCCCCAAACTCCCTCATTCTTCCACCAAATTTTAGAAAATCAATCCCAAATCTCTCTAATTTTACTCATCTAAGAAGCCTAGAAGCTAGGGTCTCAAGGAGCATTAGAGGAGAAGAAGTTTGGCTAGAGAATCCTTGGTTTGCATTAGGAATCAATCTCCCAAGGGATAAAATTCTGAAATCTCTCTTTTAAATTATATTTTATTTAATTTATTGACCATTAGAAGCCCACCCATGGTTTAGGAATAGCCACAAGAGGAGAGAATGAGTCTCTATTTGTTTTCGTAGTATTTTCTTCAGGAAGTTGTGTTCATAATTGGGATTTTATGTTTAAGAATATATTTTCCCCTATTTTTTCAAAATAACTAATCATATTAGATATATATATATATATATATATATATATATATATATATATATATATATATATATATATTTTATATGTGTATATGCCATTAGTTGCATATTGGGGGGTTTGGCATAAAGATTGACTGTGTATCATGAGTATCTTGTTTGTGCACTCAAAGTATTTGTTGAAATGATCAATAGGGTGTTCGCCTACCCATATTATCATATTTGTGTGTTTATATATAGTATTAGATATATAAATATATGTATACGTGTTTAAGTGTGTATTCTAGTGTGTGGTGTACTTGTTATGTACTGTCGGGTTCATTATAGGGACACAGTGGTATTTTATGGTGTGTGATGTGTACATGGGATATGGTGCCATATACACTGTGCTGTCAGTGAGAGGTTGAAGTGCAGCATAGTTGGGAAGGGTATCAGAGTTCCCATGTGTGTGTGTGTGGTGTATTCTGAAGTATGAATGTGTGATCAGGGACTGGGGTCGGGATAGCATCAGTATGTGTGTGTATTTTAAATATATTAGTATCAGCGAGAATTGGGGGTACTTGTAAGTATCAGATAGTGTATCATTTGGGGACTACATTAGAAGGATCATTGTTGTGGAAGCACTGCTTATAGTAGTGTTGCAGTAGGAGATTATGTGAGCTATATTTACAGTAAGATAGAGGGTTTGGTGTGTTGCTTGTATTAAGGGGTGTGGCATTATAATTGTGTAGGAACTATGTCTAGTTTGTGAGTGTGTCTGGTTGGGGTAAGCAAAGGAGTGCACCTGTGTGCATTATAATGGTATAATCGGGTACTGTGTTGTGTTGGTATCAACAAAGATGGGTGTACACAGTGCAAGGTTATTTACCAGTCTAGTCACTGCAATGTTGTATCAGTACAATATCGAGTTAGATATGTCCAGTGTACCCATTGACTCATACTTGGCAATATCAGTAACTAATTGCAGTATGTATCAGTCTTTTGAGTGATAGGTTAGGCTTGAGTGCTAGTTGTTATAGAGCAGCTGTGGTGAGAAGGTTAGATGTGCTTTTTGATGAAGGTGTATACTGCATTGGGGTATTCCCAGGTGAGCAGTGTAGTGACAATGTGATGTGTCTATGCTATACTTAGTGTATGTTCAGGTTGGGGAATCGAGCAGTGGTGGCAATGTGCAAAGATTTGCATGAGCCAGTGTGTGCATGCAGTTGCTCAGGAAGGAGCCTGCATAGGCCTAGCAGCAGGTAACACTCAGTTGCACCTGGGTCTTGCTCGAGTGCAAGTTATAGTAAGGTAATGTTATGCTATGTTTGCGTTAGGCATTGCATCTAAGGTAGTGAAGTGCTCTGATGGGGTGTTATGTGTGCATAGAGTATTAAGGAAAATCAGTGTTGTATATATGTAGTATATTTTACTGCAAAATTTGCAGTAGAAGATGTTGCAGTTTCCTGCAGTGGGCACCTAGGCAGTGCAACCAGTGTCAGGCCAAGTCAGATACTAAGGAAGTTGGGATAATCTGATTGTGTATTCTTAGGTGCAAGGTTATCAAGTATCAATGTGAGATTAATGTCAGTTAGCTGGATTGTGTGGATGTTAGTGAATGTTCTGAAGGGTTGACACCAAGTTGTGATGTAGTATCCTCTAGAGGAGTGACTGATACCTGATAGTATCAATAGGGACATGCCTATGTTTTAGGGAATTGGCTAAGGGTAACTATTAGATACTAGGATATTTAGATACACTAAGTATTGGGGATAATTATTAAGCTAGATACTAATGAATATATATATATATATATATATATATATATATATATATATATATATATATAGTATCTAGTATCTAGTATAATTGATATTAACTAAATATTAGTAGTAATAGCTAGGATGAGCTAGGGTATTTAATATTGATCTAGGAAACCTAGTATAGCAAGATATTGATCTAGTTTAACTTCCAAGATCTAGTTTGGATCTAGAAATCACAAGTTCACCTAGATTGGCTTAACTTTTATTTCAAGAATTCTAATTGACATTGATATTTCATCTTTAGGTCTTGGTGATTCCATCTTGGACATCGATCCTCATTCGTTGCTCGGGACCATAAGCGAGTACATTCTTTGATAGTTTTTATTGTGTTGATCCTTACTATGATTCTAGTTGTAGTGTATACTTGATTTTGACACAGTGGATACACGGGCTAGTATCATTGATACATGTTATGAGGATTCATGGTTGGAATCTATCGTACTAGCTGGGGACGAAAAATATTAGAAAGTTATGTGATCATACCCCACCTTATATGCATCATAGCTCACCACCACACATCACGTAGGGTGTAGTCTGACCATTTACATGCCTCATAGCCTGTTATATATGATTAGCCTGACTTTTGCTCACATCATAGCTAACCAGATGGTTAGTCTGACTTCACATGTATCATAGCCAATCATATATAACAAGCCTGATATAGTCCCAAGCTGATCAGATAGCGAACTGATATTTCATGGCACTTAGCCAGTATTCTATTCTTGTTCCAGTACATTCATTACTAGCATTCACATATATCTGTTCACTGCTAGTTAGTTCTATATGATGATTACATGTCTCTCCAGTATTCCTTATCTTTCAGTTTTTTTTATCATGTATTTTCTTACACTGTTTTATAGTTTTTATCAATATAATTAAAATTGTTGATAGTGTTTGTGCTTCTCTCTGATCCTGACTGGATAAAATTTTCAGAGGATCTTAAGGACTTTTGTCCTACCTATTATGGTCCAAGAGTATATGGCGATTATATCCCGGAGATCCCAGAGGATCTACTCCATATAGAAGAGATACCACCCGCAGTTCTTTAGACATCACTTAGCCTAGTTTATTTATGTATTAGATTATTCCAAATTTTGAGACTTGAGTTGTATTATGTTGAGACTTATTGTGTTGAGATACCTAGACTCTTAGACTCTGTCTTATTGAGACATATATTCTTTTGCCTCTCGTATTTCTTTACATCTTTATCGTGTCATTTACCTTCTTTATGGTTATTGTGGTTGAGTATATTGTGAGTTGATGATTATATATATATATATATATATATTCATTTTTTTCTGTTTGGAGTTGAGATACATTGACAGGTTATGATATTATATATTGTGTGAGATTGATAGCTATATTGACCTGATAATGTTCTACCGTAGATGCTGCGGCATAGTCTAGACATACTCATGACTCATGCCCAATTTTTGGATATGGGTCATGACATGTTGATCTTGTGCATTAAAATATGAGGATTACAGTCCTAGCATATCCTCATAGCTGTATATGAAGACATCAATATACTCCCTTATAAGCTGGATAAGGGATTTATGATATTCTCCAGAAAAACTTTTACTGATGAATATAGGCTTAGAGGAGGACTCATCGCCCAAGTCGACTTGTACCACTTCATCTTCGGTGAAAGGTTCTCATTTCCTAAAACACAACTTCCACTGAGACTCTAACCTTTGAGCCCAGGGTTCAACTTCGAAGAGCTCGAGTGTTTGATCATCATCTTCAATCTGGTCCACTAACGTCGTGTTGATAGACAATGCTTGCTTAAATATGTTGTTGATACTCGCATTGGAGTCCCAAATAGAAAACCTTGAGGTGTGGTAATGCATCTCAACTTCTGCTTATGAACATATGGGGATTTTCTGAGGCGTAACATATTCCACATCATGACCGGTCCATTGATAATACGTTTCTGGCTTGCCTTTGGGATCATAGTAACGTAATGGCCGATGACGTCCTTCGCCATAGTTTAGGCTCTTGTCACTCTTCAAGTTGTAACCCATCCTCTGGATGATGTTCTTGGCTTACAAATTGTAATGGTAAAGCTGTATTTTGCCTTTATCAGGTTCTGGTTCTTCTGGGAGAAGTCTCGGCAACCTTTAACCCTACCAAATATCATAGGCTATTCCCTCTTCTTCCTTGCTGGAATTATAAAGTAGTCACCTATATATGTGAGTATCTTGTTAACTGCATACATGGTCGTCAATGCCATATGCAAATATAGACCTAGGCCATGCTCTTAAGAGTACATGGTACTCATGTACTCGATATCTAAGTAATTCAAAGGTAACCCTTTATTTAGAAAATAAAATATCTTCTCACCATGGATTACATCATCAAAATAAGGAATATTAGTCTGAAAACTAATATATTCTTCAAGCTCGTCAATCTCGGTGTCTGCCATCAATGCCAGAGGTGGATCATGAACCTTCATATTGGGGCGACGAAGATTGATCACCAAAGGTTCCGACATCTTTATATACCAGGGCGATTACTCTTCAGTAGGCGATTCAGCCTTTCTCTGCGAGAAGCTTTACGAAGATTAATCGCAAGAGGCTCCACAGCTTTCTTGTGAATCATAACAACCAAGGGGGTTGGAGTATTGGAGGCACGTCCTTTTATGCGGATCCTCAAAGGTTCATCAAAAGCAGAGTCTTCTTTGGCCTCATCATCAGCGTCAATGTCTCCTTCTTCTTGGTGCGTTTGCTTAGAAAGCACCGAGTCGGAGTAATAGGCTTCAATACCTTTGAAAGCATCGACATCAGCAAACTCGGTCCTGATGACTCCGTCGCTATCGACATACTTCGGGCACTGATAAAGATTCAAAGGTACAATCATGTGTTCATGTATCCAAGGATGTCCCAGTAAGACATTGTAGGATATATCTACATCAGTGATGTAACAAGTGACCTTAGTCCACAGATTACCTATCTAACACTTTAGATGGATCTTGCCCAGTAGGTAGTTTCTTCCTGCATTGAAGCCGTTGATGGTTGTATTGATGACCGACAGTCGGTGCATAGGAATTCCCAAGGTTTAGAGCAAACTTCGAGGAATGATGCTGAAAGACGAGCCTGGGTCGATATGCATTCAATCCACCTTGATGGCAATGATATAACCTGTATAGTACAGGGGTCTATCGTGCCGGTTATTCTTCAATAGCCTGTCCTGCTGGAAGAATGTTATATTATAAATATTCTCTATCACGTTGTGGAAATAGGGACATGCAGCAGGGTTCTCAGTTGGCTCTCTGATTTGAGTCAAATAAGAGTCAGCATATTGTAATGCTTCGCTCAGAGCCTCTCAGGTCTCGTTGCAGAGACGAAGGAGCTCGAAAAGTGACAATCTCGCAGGTGTATTAGCAAGTTGTGCTAATATATCAAAATTGTATGATTTATTTAACCCTGGTAGAGAGTTCTTCTTCTGAGACTTGTCGAAATGATTCTTCTTTTGTTTCTATTTGTCCGCCACAGTAGGCTTGGACGGACCTTTTTTAGGTACTAATGGAGCAGCTGGTACGGCGGCTGAAGGTGTCGCATGTCACGACCCGATTCCGTAGAATCGTTGGGGCATCCCCTGAATCGTGATGCCGTGCAGGCCTGGGGTTGCACCCGCACAAGGCTAAAGTATTTTGCATAACGAACACATATTCAGAGTACGCAGATAAATTAAAACACATATTTGAAACATAGAAAAGTTCTCTTTATTGAAAATGAATATCTATTACAAACTCTTGAATGAGTCAGCTAATTTGCCGCACGGGCTTACAAAAGTGTTGACTCAAAATGAGATAGCAGTCATGTACATTACATCCCTTAACTAAACATCAAAATGTATAGACCTCCGGGCTGGAGGACAGCTTTGCCACGGAGCTGCATTTGTGTATGAAGAGTTGCAAGCTTCTGCCTTCAAAATGCTTTAAAGGGGCGCGATGAAGATGCGCCAACAGCTGGACTGGATCGGGAAGACGACTTCGGCTCCTCGCTCGGTTCGCCTTAGTGCGGAGAACCTGTTTCAACGAGGGTCAGCATGTCAAAACATATTGGTGAAGGTGAGCTAATCGAACTATACCAATCAACACGTTATTTTAATAAAGCATGCATATTTTTGTGGGTTTCTATCTTGCCTTAGTTCATTTACAAGTAAGCAGTATATAGAATTTACTGAAATGAACTTGCCACCATTCGGTGGCTTTTACCTTCCCGTCTGAACCACCTGCACAATACTTACCATGCCTTCCCTGCCACAAAGACACAAGTTAGTTTGCAACAGGTTTAAATATACAAGATGATCACTAGCGTATGCCATAATGGACGATATAGTCTTTGACAAGAATGGTATGCAACAAAAGTACAAGGGGCGCTGCAAGCCATTCTGCCAAGAATAAGAGACTAAACAATAGGTCTCGCCCGGACCGGATCGATGCCAGTGCCCCAACACCGTCCGCGAAACCGTTACCCTGTGCACAAGTTGTCCATGATTTTATAATATGTTTTCAAGTTAACAATTTTGTAGTTGAGGCAACAAGAGTACAAGACAAGCAAGTACAAGACAAGCAACAATATATGATCTATTCCCAAACGAACAAGCATGCAATATAAGCAATCGTTCACAAGTTCAGTGACAAGCAATATAATCCAAGTCTATTCCCTTTTTATCTTGGTATCTTTTAGTTATTACTGGTATCGTTTGATCGGGGAAACTAGAATGCAAGAGTTTTAGATGTGAAGACTTGGAAGCAGGGCTAGCTAATCGGGATGGTAGCCATTTACTTAGTTGGTTGGAAGAGAGAAGGAAAGTGGCGCTTCACGACTCCGCTCGCAAGCCGCCTACTGCTCGTTCACCTGTATTGCACGAACAGCTCGATCAATACTTCTTCCTCACTTTCCAATCTCGGAATTGAAGTGAAATTTAATGAACAAAAACAATAAAATCATCGAAACCGTTCAAGAAAACCCAAGCAAATCCAAAACTAACTCAAAGTACGAAAGCAACAAGCGACATCAAAATTCGAGGCAATAAAAGATAACAGCGGAGAGGTCCCTCCTGACTCTGCCGCTAAACCGATCTCGGGGGCACGGTCCACTGAATATGGGAATCGATTCTGAAGAAACAAATCCATAACAGGGACGAGTTCTTGTTTTAATCTATCCTGGTCGAACGATACCATCTTGTATTTCTTAGCCGCGCTCCTGGAATAGGAGGAACGGGGCGCTACATCCTACCCAACTTATTGGAAGTTTCGTCCATGAAACATAGCAATAGAACCTACCGTTAGGGATTATTACGTTCGGGACGACGATCATGACGCAGCGGACAATTATGAACTGTATGGTTTGATTCGCCACAGGCTAGACATAACCCAAGTTTTAGGCGACATTTGTCGATTGTGTGCCCCAGCTTTTTACAGAAGTTACAAGGTTGGTTTGCTTTCTGCTTCCCACCGTCATTGTGACGCTTTACAGCGTTGTTTTCTCTCTCATTGCTTTGGCGTTTGTGATTGTAGGTATGCACAGCGCCGGCAGGAACATGAGGATACTGCGGTTCAAGAGATAAAGTATGATTCATAACTCCCCGTATGGTCTCGTACTGATAAACGACTACGTGCGCATGGATGGCAGGGTGTAGACCACCTTCAAACCTTCTGGCTCGACTCGCTGCATCAGGTAAATAGGCCCTAGCGAATTTGGAGAGACGGTTGAATTCGGCGGAATACTGTTTGACTGTCATGCTGCCTTGCCTCAGTTGCACGAACTCGTTCTCCATCTGACGTTGTACTGGAGGGGGTATAAACTCCTCTTCGAACGCGGCACGAAAAGTCGTCCACGAGATCGCCTCCTCTCTGTGATCAAATTGAAGAGATCGTCGATGCACGTTCCACCAATGGTGCGCGTTGAGGTGGAGCTGTAGTTGCGTGCAGGTGACACGCTTCTCTTCGGGGACCTCTAGCAGAGCAAAGTGGTCTTCAAGTTCGACCAACCAACCTAGAGCTACGACTGAGTCCTCAGTCCCGTTGAATGGAGTGTTGTAGACTTTCTTCAAGTGGCCAAAGTCGAAGGCAGTCACTTCCCTCGTCCTTGGAATTTGTGATGTCTCTACTTCAAGCACGGGCTGTTCCACCGGAGTCGTTGTTGTTGCAGTGGAATGGTTGGAAGCCAAAGTCTGAACGATCTGTTGCAGGGCATCTACCTGCTTCTGTTGGACTGAGAATCGAGCTTCTATATTGTCTTGAAACTTGAGCTGACTCTCCTCCGCTCGCTTCTCGGCCCATTCGTAGCGAGCCTCGTCTCTTTGTTGGTTTGCCTCCAACATCCACAATATTTGATGGATGGGATCGATGCTTGGCACGGATCGCTGGCTCTCTAAATTTCCTGAAGTGTCCGAACTACTTTCTTGGCCTTGCATTTCGTCCGGTGCTAGCGCTGCAGATTGTGCTGGAGCCATTTCTTCAAAAGAAGGTAAATTATATTAGGATCATAATGTATTATGGACTTATTGCATGAACGTATCTTATTTTGGCCTAGTGAGTTCAAGAGTTCGCACAGGAATTTGATCGTTAAAGGAACTTTTCCAGCACAAGAGTCTAAGGAACTTGAATCTGTGCTCTGATACCATTATGTCACGACCCAATTTCGTAGAATCGTTGGGGCGTCCCCCGAATCGTGATGCCGTGCAGGCCTGGGGTTGCGCCCGCACAAGGCTATAGTATTTTGCATAACGAGCACATATTCAGAGTACGCAGATAAATGGAAACACAGATTTGAAACATGGAAAAGTTCTCTTTATTGAAAATGAACATCTAGTACAAACTCTTGAACGAGTCAGCTAATTTGTCGCACGGGCTTACAAAAGTGTTGACTCAAAATGAGATAGCAGTCCTGTACATTACATCCCTTTACTAAAAATCAAAATATATAGACCTCCGGGCTGGAGGACAGCTTTGCCATGGAGCTGCATTTGTGTATGAAGAGTTGCAAGCTCCTGCCTTCAAAATGCTTCAAAGGGGCGCGATGAAGATGCGCCAACAGCTGGACTGGATCGGGAAGACGACTTCGGCTCCTCGCTTGGTTCACCTTAGTACGGAGAACCTGTTTCAACGAGGGTCAGCATGTCGAAACATACTGGTGAAGGCGAGCTAACCGAACTATACCAATCAACACGTTATTTTAATGAAGCATGCATGTTTTTGTGGGTTTCTGTCTTGCCTTAGTTCATTTACAAGTAAGCAGCATATAGAATTTACTAAAATGAACTTGCCACCATTCGGTGGCTTTTACCTTCCCGTCTGAACCACCTGCACAATACTTACCATGCCTTCCATGCCACGAAGACACAAGTTAGTTTGCAACAGGTTTAAATATACAAGATGATCACTAGCGTATGCCATAATGGACGATATAGTCTTTGACAAGAATGGTATGCAACGAAAGTACAAGGGGCGCTGCAAGCCATTCTGCCAAGAACAAGAGACTAAACAATAGGTCTCTCCCGGACCGGATTGATGCCAGTGCCCCAGCACCGTCCGCGAGACCGTTACCCTGTGCACAAGTTGTCCATGATCAAACAATATGTTTTCAAGTTAACAATTTTGTAGTTGAGGCAACAAGAGTACAAGACAAGCAAGTATAAGACAAGCAACAATCCATGATCTATTCCCAAACGAACAAGCATGCAATATAAGCAATCGTTTACAAGTTCAGTGACAAGCAATATAATCCAAGTCTATTACCTTTTTATCTTGGTATCTTTTAGTTATTACTGGTATCGTTTGATCGGGGCAACTAGAATACAAGAGTTTTAGATGTGAAGACTTGGAAGCAGGGCTAGCTAATCGGGATGGTAGTATAAACCCCCTGATTTTCAAGAATTTTTAAATTAGGATTTTTCACAATTTTCTGGAATTTTCTGAGAATTTTTTGTAATTAAACTAAGATATTTTAATTATTAATTGATTTTTAAATGATGTTAAATAATATTAAAATATTATGAAAATAATATTTTATGGTATAAAATAAAAAACCGGACATAGGGTAATTTTTCAGAAATTTATTGGACCCCGGATGGATTTTTAAAGCTTAAAAACTATTGATTAATTTAACCTAATTAAATAAACCAAATAATAAACCGAACCGGACCGGCCGGTCTACCCGAACCGGCCCAACCCACTTAGCGGGTCGGATCCAGGTCAGACCCGACCCGCTTGGACTAGCCCGACCCGACCCGCATTTTGTTTTGGATCGGGCCGGATCCGCAGACCCGACCCGACCCGTCCGCCTGAACCCGCTAGCCCTCTCTTCTCCCCCAAACGAACGCCCGACTGTTCTCCTCCCCTCCGTCGGCCGCCGCCGCCCGTTCGCTTCCCCGCGCCCCTCCGGCTTCCCGAACGTCCGCCGCCGGACCCTCTTCCTCTCCCTCACCGGACCACCCCACCAGCATCTTCCTCCTCCCTATAAAAGCCGACGAACCCCTCACTCGCTGCTCGACCCGACCTCGCCAGCTCCGCTCAGCCCTCCGGCCCCCCTCAGCTCTCAGCAACCGGCCGCTCTGCCTCCCTCCAGCCACGCGTTCCGGGCAGCCTCTACCAGCGCTGCCAGCTGTAAAACTCCCTTCCTAGAAAATCGTAAATACCCTTTTATTTATTTATTATTAATTAAATTGTAGTAATTAGGTCTAAACAGGAGAAATAGATTTTAATAATTTTTATGTTAGGTGTTCGGGCACTTAGATGACTTGTGGGACCATCAGAAATTTTTCAGAATTTATTCCATGTAGGAGACCCCTTGAGCAGTTGCTAGCCTAACGATGTGCAATACCCTATTATATAAATTTTCTTATGTGTGAATATATATATATATATATATATATATATATATATATATATATATATATATATATATATATATACAAATATATATATGTATATATATATATATATATATATATATATATATATATATATAATATATATATATATATATATATATACAAATATATATATGTATATATATATATATATTTAAAGAATGAAAGGAAAAGAAAGAAAAGATTTAAGTAAAAGAATTAATTAAATAATAATACTAATAATAATAATAATAATAATAATATTCCTAATAATACTAAAGAAGCAAACTCTTAGCAAACACTATGCCCACGAAAAGCACAGCAACAATTCCCTCTTTGTAAACCAAAAGCAGCAATTAGTATATGCGCGCCCCTTCCCCCGACCTAACCTATATATATATATATATATATATATATATATATATATATATATATATATATATATATATATATATATATATATATATATATATATATATATATATATATATATAATATCTCTTCAAAAAAACCATAATCTAAATCTCCAGACTTCCTCTTCCCATCTAGAGCCGTCACCGCAGCCTGAGAAGCCCCGCCAAGCCATCCAACCATCTCGTCGACGCCGACATCGCGAACTGCAGTCTCCCACTCGAGGCACCTTCGCTCCGGCGTATTTTTCCGTTGACTCGCTCATCCAAACGTTGTTCCGTTTTCATAGGTATGATCTTCCCTCAACCCTCTCCAGTATTTGTTTTATAGTCAACCTCGGAAAACGTGTGCCCCTAGGTGAAAAACAGCGTCCAAAGTTGGACGAGCAGACAAAATTCTGCAATCGCAGAATTCCAGATTGACCACCCATATTGCCGAGTTCGTATCTCCCACCACAGATATCCGAATTCGGTGATTCTTTTTTATACCTGTAGATTACATGACCTAGTTTATTTTCTGTATAATAACCTTGTACTATTAGTTGCTGTGGAGATAATTATATTCGTCACAAAACTGTGCGCACCCACTTTTTCCGGTTTTCCAAAAGTTGGAGATCGGAGCGCGCCCCGCCAAACGGGACCGCCCCGCCGTATGCCAAGTGTACCGAATGGTGCACACAGCATAATCAGACACGTGAAAATTCGTGGGGACTGATTCGGACGCGTGTGCGCGCCGGAATCAGGCCGTATCCGCAGACACATTTCGTGTCGCCACTTTTGTGGAACTCGCGAGTATTTTGTGCACGCTTGTCAGATTGTGACGAAACTTGCGCCACTGGACTCGTGGTAATGCGCTGGTCCTGTGACCCAATTTTTACGCATTTCTGAGATGGTTGACCAGATCGCCAATTGGCGGGCCCCACAGTTGACTTTTGGACCAAATTTTGTTCGGCTCATCGGAATCCAAATTTGGACATACCGTTGGGTTCGTATTGACATCTAGAGTTGTTTGACCTATAGTTTGTCCCATTTAGAGACTGTTACCCTCGGCACGCTTTTTTGTGCAAAGTGGCCCACACGTGGACCCCACTTTTATCCGAAATTACCGTTTTGCCCCTGTATCCAAATTGGACGAAAGGGAAGTGCTTTTTAGCTATTTTGCTCATTCTAGAAATATTGGTGATATTTATTTCAGCATCCGGAGACATTTGTCCTGTGGACATAGCTTCTGGTCCTGTGTACTGGACATCTGGACGTAACATTTTTGCAGCTTCTTGCCAGGCAAGTATACCTTGCCATTGTACTGTTATTTATATTCCATATGTTGCATGCATCTTTATTTTCTGTCTTTAGTTTATATATTTTAATTGTTATATAAAATGCTGGCGACGGTGACGTCGCGATATATTTTTATTTATGTATTTGCATTGACCTTGTTCATGAGACTACCCCATTATCATGTAGCACCATTAGGTTCATTGGCCGTGACACAGTGGTTACACGAGTGTGAGTCTCATATAGATCACGGACTGCGTGACAGGTCTGGCCTCTTGTACGTATGGGCCGTGCGTTAGGAATAACTGCTGTTAGAAACATTGCATGCTAGTAGACTTGACAGTTATTAGAGGTCCATGGACATAGCTTATTGTAGTACGGTGGTCCCACCCTTGTCCTTGTTTGGTTGCAGGATTGGGCTAGGGTACTAAGAATAGGCTATGGACCAAATCGTGTCATGGATGTGACATGCTTAGAGCATAGGGTGGGGAGAACAACAAGTATCGCATTTGAGCTCCTTTACACTTTTTTTGTGAAGCCCGGATTCTCCGCTGGAGATACGGGTGATGATGACCCCTATATATTATGTACTATCAGGCGGGCCACCGGCGTTCAAAAGACGACGTGCCTTTTAGGCCCCTGGCTCTTCAAAAGAGAACCATGCCAAATCCCAGTTTTCAGCCAGATAGCTCACTTGTGGGGAAAGGTGTTCTTAACTGTATTCACATAGATGGTTAGGCGACCCATTGGATATTTATTTCAGTACTTTATTGGCATGTGTTTAAGTATACTTGTTATGTCCCTCTGAGGACCTGGTCCGCTGCCAGGTGTACCTGTTCTTGAGTATTGCAGGAGCACGAATTTGGAAGGATATAGATGCTCCGTGGATGTCTTCTCTTCGAGCCGTGATTGGTAGCTGGTACTTATATTGTTTGAGTGAGTTATACTTATATTGTATTTACTTTTCCCATTCGAGTTGGTAGTGGATTTGTTTCCACCCAACTATCATTCTTAGATACTCCCTATTGAGATCTAGTTCATAGATACTGGTTATTTATTTCTATATGATTTTGGTGGATGAGATTTAGATTTTACCCTGTGACTTGTATTATATTTTATACCACTTGTGGATTTTATATTCATATTACAGCGTACGTATGGATTTGGTTTCCATATATTGGAGTTGCCATATCCATGCGGCTGGCATGCTTACGTGTCCTAAGTCCTACGTATTTTTGGGACTGGGGCGTGACATGTGACATGCTTAGAGCATGGGGTGGGGAGAACAACAAGTACCGCATTTGAGCTCCTTTACACTTTTTCTGTGAAGCCCGGATTCTCCGCTGGAGATACGGGTGATGATGACCCCTATATATTATGTACTATCAGGCGGGCCACCGGCGTTCAAAAGACGACGTGCCTTTTAGGCCCCTGGCTCTTCAAAAGAGAACCTTGCCAAATCCCAGTTTTCAGCCAGATAGCTCACTTGTGGGGAAAGGTGTTCTTAACTGCATTCACATAGATGGTTAGGCGACCCATTGGATATTTATTTCAGTACTTTATTGGCATGTATTTAAGTATACTTGTTATGTCCCTCTGAGGACCTGGTCCGCTGCCAGGTGTACCTGTTCTTGAGTATTGCAGGAGCACGGATTTGGAAGGATATAGATGCTCCGTGGATGTCTTCTCTTCGAGCCGTGATTGGTAGCTGGTACTTATATTGTTTGAGTGAGTTGTACTTATATTGTATTTACTTTTCCCATTCGAGTTGGTAGTGGATTTGTTTCCACCCAACTATCATTCTTAGATACTCCCTATTGAGATCTAGTTCATAGATACTGGTTATTTATTTCTATATGATTTTGGTGGATGAGATTTAGATTTTACCCTGTGACTTGTATTATATTTTATACCACTTGTGGATTTTATATTCATATTACAGCGTACGTATGGATTTGGTTTCCATATATTGGAGTTGCCATATCCATGCGGCTGGCATGCTTACGTGTCCTAAGTCCTACGTATTTTTGGGACTGGGGTGTGACATATTTTTGTGGTGGCCCATGCAGGTCGAGAGCATATTGTCTCGGTTACGTTACTGTACCGAACAAGCCTGCACCTAGGACTAGAGTATAGGATCTCATCCATAATTGACTATGACTCATCTTTCTTCTAATCTGTTCTATTTGAATAATTGCATCCTGCTTGATTCCTGTACTCCCATAATAGTTCTTTAAGTATAGCCTTCTCCAAGAATATAGAAGTTCCTGTTGTTAGATGATAATTGGAGTAGCACACCCATTTAGAATACAACGAGATTATAGATACACCACTAAGTTTAGAATATCTAGCGAACCCCAGAATCCTTTGTCCCTATAATTGGTTTACCATCACCCGGATGTATTATGAGGACTTGAGAGTAGTATAGACACTACTAGAGTTAGTTAGAAGGTTACCATAATGTTTGTCCCTAGCATTGAGGAACCTATAGAAAACAAAAACTTAATATTTGGACTGAACCTAACCTTCATAGTTAGATGATATTGGAACTATAAACTTATATCATTATCTTGTTATTAGCAGACAGCACCCTAGGAAGCCTAGAGGAATGTAATCAACACTTCTCCCTTGATCATACCCCGAACATAGCAACCAACACCCCACTCCCCTTAGAGAACCATGATGCTATCTAGAGCCCTCTATCTTTATTTTATATTGTTTCCCTGCGAATGTAAGCCCCTAATTTTTCAAAAAATATTAAAATTGGGATTTTTCATAATTTTCTGGAATTTTTTGGGAATTTTCTGTAATTAAAATCAGGGTTTTGAATTATTACAAAATTTTTAATTGATAATAAATAACATTAAAATATTATGAAAATAATATTTTTGGGTGTAAAATGGAAAACTGGACTTAGGACAATTTTTCTGGAATTTATTGGACCCCGGATCTATTTTTAAAACACCTAAAACAAACTATTTACTTAATTAGTTATTAATTATTAATTATTATTATTATTATTATTATTTTATTCCTTAAATCCCAGCCCACGGCCCATTGGGCCGGCCCGGCCCAGTCCCCCGCGGCCCGTCACCCTAACGGGTCGGGTCGGGTCCGCTTGACCCCGACCCGCCCGGACCCCGACCCGCTCCCCAGCCCTCTCCCCCACGACCCGCTCCCCGCTCCGCTCCCGCCGGCCACGCTGCCCGCCGCTCCGCCCGGCCAGCGCCACGCGTCCCCGCGCCCCCGCGCTAGCCGCCGCTCCGCCCGGAGCCCCCTCGCCTCGCCACCCCTATTTAACCCCCCCACCGCCGTTGCTCTCGACCACGCCACCGCTGCCCGACGCCGCCACGCCCACCGCCACCGCTGCCCGACGCCGCCACCGCCGCTATCCCTCTCCCCGGCCTCCTCCTCCACCGTGCCCGGCCCCCTCGACGACTGCCTCCGGCTCCCCCTCAGCAGCAGCGGCCGCAGCAGCCCGCCGACGGCCGCCCCTGCCGCCGACGGTCCCCAGCCGCCTCGCCGTGCCCCCCCGCGCTGCCCCCGGCCCCCTCCGCCTCTGTCCGGCCGCCCTCCGCCGGAGTCCGGCGAGAAAACCCTAAACCCTAATTCTTCGTGTCGGACACAGCCTGTGTCGTGTCGGACACGACACAGACACGATTTCAGCCCCGGTTTTGAGCCCTGTTCAGGTACTCATAACTTTCGCCTCGTAGCTCCTTTTTTAATTCCGTAAATTGCGTTGTGAAGCCTGTATGACCCTCTCGGTGTCCGGATAAACTGTTCGGGGCATCGCGTCCTGTGGTGATCGCACACCGCAATCCAAAAACAGAAAAAACCAGACCCTGTTTCACCCCGGAACTGAGTGCGTTCCGCCAAACGGGACAACTTGGTCGCGTGTGGTCTTCACAGATACGTGCGCGTCGTCGATACGGATGTGTGAGATTTCGTGGAAGCTGATTCGGGTATGCGTGCACACCGGAATCAACGCGTATCCGCGGACATCGCCCCGTATCCGCCTTTTCTGTAATTCACCCTAACTTCGTGCACACACGTCGGATCGAGACGAAACTTGTGCCATCGGACTCGTAGCGATACGCTGGTCCTGTGGGTCAAGTTTGGTTCGATTCTGAGAACGTTGACGAAATCGCGTGTCGTGGGCCCCACAGGCCCCGCTCGACGGACGATTTCGTGATCGGCTCATCGGAATCCAAATCTGGAAGTTCCGTTGGGTTCGCATCAGCGTTCCTGACCTATTGACACTAAGTTTGGTAAATTTGGAGACCGTTGACCCGGACACGTTTTTCGGTGCAAAGCGGGCCCACCGGCGGACCCCGTTTTGACCCGAAACTGCCGTTTTGCCTTTGTCTCCAAATTGGACCCAAGGACAGGCGTTTCTAGCTATTTGACATCTTCTGAGCGTGATGGTAATGTCTATTTTGGCTTTTGGACTCATCTCTGGAAATTTTCCCGAGACACCAAACTATTGGATCCAAACAACAGGCAAGTACCTGCACTTCAAGTTTAACCTTTATATTGTGATAAATAAATTCCCTGCTTAATAGTACCATTGATGATCATATGTAGAGTTAGAACATTGGATTTCATGTCTTGAATAATATATTTCATGTCTTGCTTTTCATGTCGGGTGGGAGAATACTAGGAGGCATGTAGTTTACCTTTCCCCTTGTCGTGACTGCTAGCTGTTGGTACGCGACTGTACCATCAGCCTTATTCCTGATTGTTCCTGACTGCTAGTCGTCTATGACGGCCTTATTAGCCTTGTAAACCCCTATATGCCAACTATGTATTCTAAATACACAAGTTCACGCACATAGTTCCTGTCTTGTTGCAGTTCTTGTTGTCTTGTTACAGTTATATTTCCTGTCACATTTTTCCTGTTTTACTCGTATTTTTGGTTTATAGCAATTAATTATACTTTACTTCTAGTCTTGTTTTATAGCATTATTTCTCAGTTAATTTCACTATTTACTTACGCATATTCTCAACATGATGCTTAGTCAGTTATTTTCTACCTGTCACAAATATTTAGCTTAAATCTTGTTGTGCATTGTGTACTTTGCTCCTTTCCTGACTGGATCCATTGTTTAGGCGATGATGAGAACCTTGCCCCTACCTATTATGGACCCTATGATCCAGCAGGTGATACAGTTGCAGAGCCGGTTCTCCCCCAGGAGACTACTCCTGCAGAGTAGTTAGCATTAGTTGTTTATTTCCTTTCATCTTAGTAATCGGGTTTGTCCCCGATATAATCTATGGTTCTGTAATAAACTCTGGATATGATTATCATATTCTGGTTATAAAATCTTAGCGTTCTTTTTCCTGCTATTTTTCCTTGCCTATTTAATTATTGTGAATGAGCTAGATTTATTACCTGTGATTATGCCCTAGACAGCGTACTACCGCCGACACTGCGGCGTAGGCTGGACGTACCCACGCACTCGTACCCGAATATCCGGGTGCGGGTCGTGACACGTTTTTGTGGTGGCCCATGCAGGTCAAACGACTAAATTGTTCGGTTTCAACTTAGGGACCGAACAGGCCTGTAATAAGATTGAGGATTCTAGGAAAAGCTCATTCACAGTATAGGGTCCTTATTTCAATTCTTGATATCATTTCTGCTCAATTATCCTATCGCCTTTGATTTCCAAGTATTCTATTCTGATTCTCCTATCCCTTAATCTTTCAGAATGGTTCAGACGAGAAACACAGTAGGAGGCACATCAGAACCAGCTGAGCAGAATGTGCCCGAAACTCTTGTACTCCTGCCGCCTCCATCTGTTCCGGCAGTTACTCTAGATGGGGCACAGCTACTCGGAGTGTTCCAGGGACTAGTGGAATCCTAGAAGGAACAGACTGCACTTCTGCGGACCAGCCTCTCAGAAGCTCTTAGGTCCCAGGAGTCGCCACACAAGAGGCCAGGGAGTGCCAAAGACTTCAAGAACCTTAAACCCCTGGAATTCTATGGAACTGAGGGCAATCTCTACGCCGATGAATGGATAGAGAACGTAGAGCGACTCCTGAAGACTGCTCGGGTCCCTGATGATCTCAAAGTGGAGTCCGCAAGCCTGCAACTGTTCGACATTGCTCGAACCTGGTTCAGAGATGAACCCCAACTATCTGCTCCTGACCTCACCTGGGAGGACTTCAAAAGGCTATTCAAGGAGAAATTTTATCCCGAAGTGGCTCGGGAAGCTCTCGAAAGCTAATTCGAGAGACTGGAACAAGGTAACATGTCTGTTGATGAATATACTGCTGAATTTAGCAGGTTAAGCCACTTTGCGGAGTACATGGTTCGTACCCCGGAGGACAGAGCCCGTAGATTCAAGAAGAGGCTGTCTCCGGATATTCGCCTTGCTGTCACCACCAGCCGAGCCCGCACCTACGAGGAAATCTTAAACGTGGCACAAGGCGTTGAGAGAGACATGGGGCATAAGCTAAAGCGAGAAAGAGATACCGGAAATACGGGACCCAACAAATGCCCTTTTCAACAACAACAACAGCAGAGGTCCCCGCAGCAAACCCAGCGTCCTCTCCCTCGAGCCACAGCACCCCAACACCAAGCTCAAGGACAGAATCAACGAGTTCCCACTTATGGCTTTTGTCAAAAACAAGGTCACACCTGGCAAGTTTGTAGGAAAAGACTGGGTGCCTGTCTATATTGTGGATCAACAGAACACCAAGTGAGGGACTGCCCCACTGCTCCAGGACGCGGACAAGCTTACGTGATGACCGTGGAGAACGCGCAAACTCTGGAAGCAGCTAATGCGCGTAAGTGATTCGTAGATACCTTTTCTAGCATTGTTTAGCTCATGCCTATTGGTTCGTGACCTCAGCCCCAACCTAGTAATCTTGAACTTGCTAAATACCTGGTATGCTTTTAAAATTTGATAACTGTTTTAGAGACTTTTTGCTATTGTGCTTATTTTGTGTTATTTTGTGAACTTCAATAATTTGTACCTCCTTTCATCATTATCTAGCGCACTTAAATTTTGCTGAACTTGACATATACTGCTATTTTATAGCTTAGTTTTGCAAGCTTACCTTTATCGGGCTTGTTCAGGACACATGTATTACTGAGGCCTGATCAACCCCACTAATACAAGTGTCTACTCAGAATCAGTGTACTACGGTCTGATCAACCTTAGTGCATTTTGATTCGCACTTCGCACGACTACCTTACGTGGATTGAGAGATATAGTGACTAGTATACTTGCCCCTAAAAGTGTCCGAGCATATCGTATCAGTTACATAACCGTACTAATACGAGCATGCGAATAAATGATTACCAGAATAGAATCTCAATCCATAACCGCCTGACAATCCCCATTAGAATTCTTTAAACGCCTTGATCCCTATACCTCTGTTCTACCACCTCGCCCTTAAACTCTTATTATTGATCCTCGTCTTCCCTTACTTCGGAAAAATAAAATCCTGTGTTTGATATAAGTTGCATTGTAGTGTTAGACATACCCCTCAGACCGGTCAAATTGATGTTAACCCTTTATGACTAAGGCAATACCCTAAGTGATGTGTTTTGTGTTGCAGACTTAAAGATTCAATACCATGATTTATTAAGTTGGGACCTAGCTTTACTAGTTGTACAGCCTTAAAGGATATGGGTAAAATTCTAAGTTGGGTAGCGACCGCAATGTTCACCTAAGAGAAACCCGTTATACTGTGACCAAGTGAGTTTGGACAGAGAGAACCCTGCCCTAATTTAAATTTCGATGACGAAATTTTTATAAGTTGGGTAGATTGTAAGCCCCTGATTTTTCAAAAAATATTAAAATTGAGATTTTTCACAATTTTCTGGTATTTTTTGGGAATTTTCTGTAATTAAAATCAGGGTTTTGAATTATTACAAAATTTTTAATTGATAATAAATAATACTAAAATATTATAAAAATAATATTTTTGGGTGTAAAATGGAAAACTGGACTTAGGGCAATTTTTCTGGAATTTATTAGACCCCGGATCTATTTTTAAAACACCTAAAACAAACTATTTACTTAATTAGTTATTAATTATTAATTATTATTATTATTATTATTTTATTCCTTAAATCCCAGCCCACGGTCCATTGGGCCGGCCCGGCCCAGTCCCCCGCGGCCCGTCACCCTAACGGGTCGGGTCGGGTCCGCTTGAACCCGACCCGCCCGGACCCCGACCCGCTCCCCAGCCCTCTCCCCCACGACCCGCTCCCCGCTCCGCTCCCGCCGGCCGCGCAGCCCGCCGCTCCGCCCGGCCATCGCCACGCGTCCCCGCGCCCCCGCGCTAGCCGCCGCTCCTCCCGGAGCCCCCTCGCCTCACCACCCCTATTTAACCCCCCCCACCGCCGTCGCTCTCGACCACGCCACCGCTGCCCGACGCCGCCACGCCCACCGCCACCGCTGCCCGACGCCGCCACCGCCGCTATACCTCTCCCCGGCCTCCTCCTCCACCGTGCTCGGCCCCCTCGACGACTGCCTCCGGCTCCCCCTCAGCAGCAGCGGCCGCAGCGGCCCGCCGACGGCCGCCCCTGCCGCCGACGGTCCCCAGCCGCCTCGCCGTGCCCCCCCGCGCTGCCCCCGGCCTCCTCCGCCTCTGTCCGGCCGCCCTCCGCCGGAGTCCGGCGAGAAAACCCTAAACCCTAATTCTTCGTGTCGGACACAGCCTGTGTCGTGTCGGACACGACACGGACACGATTTCAGCCCCGGTTTCGAGCCCTGTTCAGGTACTCATAACTTTCGCCTCGTAGCTCCTTTTTCAATTCCGTAAATTGCGTTGTGAAGCCTGTATGACCCTCTCGGTGTCCGGACAAACTGTTCGGGGCATCGCGTCCTGTGGTGATCGCACACCGTAATCCAAAAACAGGAAAAACCAGACCCTGTTTCACCCCGGAACTGAGTGCGCCCCGCCAAACGGGACGACTTGGTCGCGTGTGGTCTTCACAGATACGTGCGCGTCATCGATACGGATGTGTGAGATTTCGTGGAAGCTGATTCGGGTGTGCGTGCACACCGGAATCAACGCGTATCCACGGACATCGCCCCGTATCCGCCTTTTCTGCAATTCACCCTAACTTCGTGCACACATGTCGGATCGAGACAAAACTTGCGCCATCGGACTCGTAGTGATTTGCTGGTCCTGTGGGTCAAGTTTGGTTCGATTCTGAGAACGTTGACGAAATCGCGTGTCGTGGGCCCCACAGGCCTCGCTCGACGGGCGATTTCGTGATCGGCTCATCGGAATCCAAATCTGGAAGTTCCGTTGGGTTCGCATCAGCGTTCCTGACCTGTTGACACTAAGTTTGGTGAATTTGGAGACCGTTGACCCGGACACGTTTTTGGTGCAAAGCGGGCCCACCGGCGGACCCCGTTTTGACCCGAAACTGCCGTTTTGCCCTTGTCTCCAAATTGGATCCAAGGACAGGCGTTTCTAACTATTTGACATCTTCTGAGCGTGATGGTAATGTCTATTTCAGCTTTTGGACTCATCTCTGGAAATTTCCCCGAGACACCAAACTATTGGATCCAAACAACAGGCAAGTACCTGCACTTCAAGTTTAACCTTTATATTGTGATAAATAAATTCCCTGCTTAATAGTACCATTGATGATCATATGTAGAGTTAGAACACTGGATTTCATGTCTTGAATAATATATTTCATGTCTTGCTTTTCATGTCGGGTGGGAGAATACTAGGAGGCATGTAGTTTACCTTTCCCCTTGTCGTGACTGCTAGCTGTTGGTACGCGACTGTACCATCAGCCTTATTCCTGATTGTTCCTGACTGCTAGTCGTCTATGAAGGCCTTATTAGCCTTGTAAACCCCTACATGCCAACTATGTATTCTAAATACACAAGTTCACGCACATAGTTCCTGTCTTGTTGCAGTTCTTGTTATCTTGTTACAGTTACATTTCCTGTCACATTTTTCCTGTTTTACTCGTATTTCTGATTTATAGCAATTAATCATACTTTACTTCTAGTCTTGTTTTATAGCATTATTTCTCAGTTAATTTCACTATTTACTTACGCATATTCTCAACATGATGCTTAATCAGTTATTTTCTACCTGTCACAAATATTTAGCTTAAATCTTGTTGTGCATTGTGTACTTTGCTCCTTTCCTGACTGGATCCGTTGTTTAGGCGATGATGAGAACCTTGCCCCTACCTATTATGGACCCTATGAGCCAGCAGGTGATACAGTTGCAGAGCCGGTTCTCCCCCAGGAGACTACTCCTGCAGAGTAGTTAGCATTAGTTATTTATTTCCTTTCATCTTAGTAATCGGGTTTGTCCCCGATATAATCTATGGTTCTGTAATAAACTCTGGATCTGATTATCATATTCTGGTTATAAAATCTTAGCGTTCTTTTTCCTGCTATTTTTCCTTGCCTATTTAATTATTGTGAATGAGCTAGATTTATTACCTGTGATTATGCCCTAGACAGCGTACTACCGCCGACACTGCGGCATAGGCTGGACGTACCCATGCACTCGTGCCCGAATATCCGGGTGCGGGTCGTGACAGCGACCATAGCGCTCGCTATTTTGCGACGGCTAATTACGTTCCTTCTCTTCATCTTTCAACTCGTGCCATCTGACACTTCGGATAGTAGGCCAAGTAAATTTTATTCTTTGTTAAGGGCTCATAGTTTGCTAGGCTTATAGTTGTAGCCTTGAGTGTGAAATTTTATGCTTGGTAGTTAGAACTTGATAAGTTTAAGTTGTTTTGTAGATTGTGACCAATGACTAACCCTTAGTTTTTAAATCGTGTAATTTGTACCCTCACCTCGATACAAGTTAGACCCTTCCTCCTTAACGGCCAGTAACTCTTCTATCTTTACCATTGACACTTGCTTATAAGTGCTATGACTAGGACTTAGGATGACCATTACCTACATAAAAAGGATACCCTAACCAATACCAAGATTTTCCTCATATATCCTAATAAGAGTTTCTGCTCTATTTATATGTGCAAGATTAATGTGTAGGACCCTCTTAAGACTGTCACCGTATTAGTTTAATTCTTATAAGTTGGGTAGTATACCTCACCACCTAGTATCATATAGCCTTGTGATCCATTGATGAAGTATAACTGAATGGCATTAATTGTATGCTAACATAAGATGATAGTGTTTATTCAGACTATAGAACTTAGAGGCTCATACCCCTACTTTGTCGACTATCGACTTAGACAAGGAATTAATATGACAACTGTAGAGATTGTGTAGTCTTTCATTATTATTGCTTATTTTGCTTTTGTTTTTGTGAACTTGAATTGTTATGAACCTTCTTTCATCATAATCCAGCGTTATATTTTCTGTACTACCTTGACTTATGCTGCTATTATAGCCTAGTTTTGCAAGCTTATTCTTTATCGAGCTTGTTCATGACATGTATTATTGGAGTACTACACTAATACATTTCAGAATCAGTGTATGAAGGTCTAGCTAACCTTAGTGCGCTCGATTCGCCCTTCGTAACGCTACTTTACGTGGATTGAGATATGTAGTGATTAGTAGACGAATATACTTGCCCTAGACATGTCTGACATATCGTATCGGTTACATGACCGTACTAATACGAGCATGTGAATAGGAACTACCAAAATAGGATTTCAATCCACAACTGCTTTGACAATTCCCAATTGAATTCTTTAAACGTCTTGATCACAATACTTCTATTCTACTACGCTGCCCTTGAACTCTTTATTATTGATCTTCGTCTTCCCCTATTTCGGAAAGACGAAACCTCGTGCTGGGTATAAAGTTTGATACACAGAGAGTACTAGATATACCCCATAGGCCGATCACATACTTGAGGATTATTCTTTCGTAATTAAGGACATATCATATGTGATATGATCGGCGTTGAAGTTTCGAGGATTGAACGACATGAGTAAATAAATTAAGGGATATTTTCTTAAGGTATATAGCCTTAGGTGATAAGTGGGTAAATTCTAAGTTGGGTAGTAGTGCATTGTCAACTCGGGAGGAATTTCTTTTAGATTATGATCGAGTAAGATTAGATTGGGAGAGATTCAAGCCATTGTAATTTTGAGAAATTTAGAAGGATGAATAAGATGATGAGGATCAATGAATTGATATTGAGGACCCAATATTTATACCTTAAGTGCATGAGTTAAATTTCTGAACAATGAAGGTAGAATCACCAATTTGAATTTAAAGGATAAATATAGAAATTCAGACTTGAATATTGGTGGACTGCATTTAAATTATTTTTTAATTTGGTGAATTGAATTAAGAATTAAAATTTTGGTTGGACGACCTATTTGAAATAATGAGGGTGTGAATGGAATTTAAAGAGTTGAGGCATACAAAATTTTATAAGTAAAAATGGGAATATATTGGACTCAAACCACTTCTAAAGGAGATTATGATAGTTAGAGATCGTGAGGTAAAAGTTATATGAGTATGTAAATCTTGGAGATGTTATGTGGATATGGATAATTTGAAACAAGGGGAGAAGAGATAACCATAGGTTAAATTTTGATTGGAGCAGTGGTCATCCTAACCTAGAAATGATTGCAATGGATATGAATAGGATTTTAGTTATCGCAAGAAGATTATGACTGACTTGCCTTATTGTACATAAAGGATTAACCGATTTTGCCTTATTTCAATTTTGAGGACGATATTGTCTTAAGTTGGCTGAATTGTGAAACCCCCTCACCTAGGAATTTGACCTACTCGGCTTAGATAGTGAGACTGAGGCTAGCATGAATCCACTTAGAAATAGAACATGATATTTTATTTAGTTTTATAACATGATATCACTTGATACGCCTTACCGTGCTCCGATAATTGGAGCACTACAGTAGCCACTGCCTTCCTACAAATTCTACACCCTTATCCTAGACATGCCCATCTTCCATTCTCATCTTTGTACAATTTTCTAATTGTTGGACGTTTTTATGCAAAAGAGCATTATGTGACCACACCATTGGACATGACACATGAAGAAACCTATTTTCGCTCATATAGATTTTTCCATGATTTTTTTTCGGGATGTGCAACGTGCAACATCGTCCACCCCTTTAAACCTAGCCTTGCATTTTAAACAATGCAAATCTTATACCATCATTGCATTCTATTGTGGCTTAATTTTAATTTCGAGGACGAAATTTTTATAAGTTGGGTAGAATGTAAAACCCCCTTCCTAGAAAATCGTAAATACCCTTTTATTTATTTATTATTAATTAAATTGTAGTAATTAGGTCTAAACAGGAGAAATAGATTTTAATAATTTTTATGTTAGGTGTTCGGGCACTTAGATGACTTGTGGGACCATCAGAAATTTTTCGGAATTTATTCCATGTAGGAGACCCCTTGAGCAGTTGCTAGCCTAACGATGTGCAATACCCTATTATATAAATTTTCTTATGTGTGAATATATATATATATATATATATATATATATATATATATATATATACAAATATATATATGTATATATATATATATTTAAAGAATGAAAGGAAAAGAAAGAAAAAATTTAAGTAAAAGAATTAATTAAATAATAATAATAATAATAATAATAATAATAATAATAATAATAATAATATTATTCCTAATAATACTAAAGAAGCAAACTCTTAGCAAACACTATGCCCACGAAAAGCACAGCAACAATTCCCTCTTTGTAAACCAAAAGCAGCAGTTAGTATATGCGTGCCCCTTCCCCCGACCTAACCTATATATCTTATATATATATATATATATATATATATATATATATATATATATATATATATATATAATATCTCTTCAAAAAAACTATAACCTAAATCTCCAGACTTTCTCTTCCCATCTAGAGCCGTCACCGCAGCCTGAGATGCCCCGCCAAGCCATCCAACCATCCCGTCGACGCCGACATCGCGAACTGCAGTCTCCCACTCGAGGCACCTTCGCTCCGGCGTATTTTCCCGTTGACTCGCTCATCCAAACGCTGTTCCGTTTTCATAGGTATGATCTTCCCTCAACCCTCTCCAGTATTTGTTTTATAGTCAACCTCGGAAAACGTGTGCCCCTAGGTGAAAAACAGCGTCCAAAGTTGGACGAGCAGACAGAATTCTGCAATCGCAGAATTCCAGATTGACCACCCATATTGCCGAGTTCGTATCTCCCACCACAGAGATCCGAATTCGGTGATTCTTTTTGATACCTGTAGATTACATGACCTAGTTTATTTTCTGTATAATAACCATGTGCTATTAGTTGCTGTGGAGATAATTATATTCGTCACAAAACTGCGCGCACCCACTTTTTTCGGTTTTCCAAAAGTTGGAGATCGGAGCGCGCCCCGCCAAACGGGACCGCCCCGCCGTGTGCCAAGTGTACCGAATGGTGCACACAGCATAATCGGACACGTGAAAATTTGTTGGGACTGATTCGGACGCGTGCGCGCCGGAATCAGGCCGTATCCGCGGACACATTTCGTGTCGCCACTTTTGTGGAACTCGCGAGTATTTTGTGCACGCTTGTCAGATTGTGACGAAACTTGCGCCACTGGACTCGTGGTAACGCGCTGGTCCTGTGACCCAATTTTCAAACATTTCTGAGATGGTTGACCAGATCGCCAATTGGCGGGCCCCATAGTTGACTTTTGGACCAAATTTTGTTCGGCTCATCGGAATCCAAATTTGGACATACCGTTGGGTTCGTATTGACATCTAGAGTTGTTTGACCTATAGTTTGTCCCATTTAGAGACTGTTACCCTCGGCACGATTTTTGGTGTAAAGTGGCCCACACGTGGACCCCACTTTTATCCGAAATTACCGTTTTGCCCCTGTGTCCAAATTGGACGAAAGGAAAATGCTTTTTAGCTATTTTGTTCATTCTAGAAACGTTGGTGATATTTATTTCAGCATCCGGAGACATTTGTCCTGTGGACATAGCTTCTGGTCCTGTGTACTGGACATCTGGACGTAACATTTTTGCAGCTTCTTGCCAGGCAAGTATACCTTGCCATTGTACTGTTATTTATATTCCATATGTTGCATGCATCTTTATTTTCTGTCTTTAGTTTATATATTTTAATTGTTATATAAAATGCTGGCGACGGTGACGTCGCGATATGTTTTTATTTATGTATTTGCATTGACCTTGTTCATGAGACTACCCCATTATCATGTAGCACCATTAGGTTCATTGGCCGTGACACAGTGGTTACACGAGTGTGAGTCTCATATAGATCATGGACTGCGTGACAGGTCTGGCCTCCTGTACGTATGGGCCGTGCGTTAGGAATAACTGTTGTTAGAAACATTGTATGCTAGTAGACTTGGCAGTTATTAGAGGTCCATGGACATAGCTTATTGTAGTATGGTGGTCCCACCCTTGTCCTTGTTTGGTTGCAGGATTGGGCTAGGGTACTAAGAATAGGCTATGGACCAAATCGTGTCATGGATGTGACATGCTTAGAGCATGGGGTGGGGAGAACAACAAGTACCGCATTTGAGCTCCTTTACACTTTTTTTGTGAAGCCCGGATTCTCCGCTGGAGATACGGATGATGATGACCCCTATATATTATGTACTATCAGGCGGGCCACCGGCGTTCAAAAGACGACGTGCCTTTTAGGCCCCTGGCTCTTCAAAAGAGAACCATGCCAAATCCCAGTTTTCAGCCAGATAGCTCACTTGTGGGGAAAGGTGTTCTTAACTGCATTCACATAGATGGTTAGGCGACCCATTGGATATTTATTTCAGTACTTTATTGGCATGTGCTTAAGTATACTTGTTATGTCCCTCTGAGGACCTGGTCCGCTGCCAGGTGTACCTGTTCTTGAGTATTGCAGGAGCACGGATTTGGAAGGATATAGATGCTCCGTGGATGTCTTCTCTTCGAGCCGTGATTGGTAGCTGGTACTTATATTGTTTGAGTGAGTTGTACTTATATTGTATTTACTTTTCCCATTCGAGTTGGTAGTGGATTTGTTTCCACCCAACTATCATTCTTAGATACTCCCTATTGAGATCTAGTTCATAGATACTGGTTATTTATTTCTATATGATTTTGGTGGATGAGATTTAGATTTTATTCTGTGACTTGTATTACATTTTATACCACTTGTGGATTTTATATTCATATTACAGCGTACGTATGGATTTGGTTTCCATATATTGGAGTTGCCATATCCATGCGGCTGGCATGCTTACGTGTCCTAAGTCCTACGTATTTTTGGGACTGGGGCGTGACACCAGCCTCCCCCGACCTCCGCTCGACCTCCCAGCCTCCCCCGCTCGACTTTCTCCCCTGGCCTCCTCCTCCATCCTCCTCGCCGCCGAGAGCCCCTGGCCGCCTCCGCCGTGTCCGCCTCCAACAGCACCCTTGACTCGACCCAGCCTCGGCGAGCCCAGCACTTTCCCGGCGAGCCCTCTAGCGAGCTACAGCGATACGAAGTAGAAACCCTAGCCCTAGCCTGGACACGACTCGGACACGTGTCGGACACGAGAAAACTTGATTTCCTGGAGCCCTGTTCAGGTACCCATATCTCTCTCCTCGCTGTCCTGTTTTTGATTCCATCAGTTGCATCGCGTAGCCAGCATGACCCCCTCGGTGCCCGTGCAAACCGCTCGGTGCATCGCGTCCTGTGGTGATCATGAACCGCGATCCAAAAACAGAAAAAATAACGCCCTGTTTCACCCCGGAATCGAGTACGCCCCGCCAAACGGGATGACTTGGTCGCGTGCGGTCTTCACCGATACGTGCGCGCCGTCGATACGGATATGCGGGATTTTGTAGAAGTTGATTCGGATGTGAGTGCACACCGAAATCAACGCGTATCGGCCGACAACGCCCCGTATCCGATCTTTCTGAATCACGAAGTAACTTTGTGTACACACGTCGGATCCAGACGAAACTTATGCCATCAGACTCGTAGCATTACGCTGGTCCTGTGACCCAAGTTTGGTTCGATTCTGAGAACGTTGACAAAATCGCGTGTCGTGGGCCCCATAGGCTCTACTTGACGGGCGATTTTGTGATCGGCTCATTGGAATCCAATTCTGGAAGTTCCGTTGGGTTCGTATCATCGTTCCTGACCAATTGACACTAAGTTTGACAGATTTTGAGACCTTTGACCCTGACGCATTTTTTGGTGCAAAGAGGCCCACATGTGGACCCCGCCTTGACCCAAAAATGTTATTTTCTCCCCTGTGTCCAAATTGGACTTGAGGATATGCGTTTCTAGCTGATTAATATTTTCTAGATCTGATGGTGATATCTATTTCAGCAACCAGAGTACTGCCTGCAATCTCCGCTGAAGCCAGCGCTACAATTGGAGCCGAAAACCCAGGCAAGTGTACCTTGCCAATTTGCAGTCTTTGATATATATTACTTGGACTTAATTATAACTGTTGTACATACTTAAACCCAGGACCGTGTGGCTTACTTAGCGTTCGATTAATAGTCGGGTGCCAACCCGTACGCGGAGTTGTGTACGTCATATAGAGATGGATATCGACACCCTTTATATTCTCGTACTTGCATTATCAAGTACGTTATACCCAGGACACTTGACACGAATCATGAGACAGAATCTTCCTAAAATATTCAAGGTGATTTTGTGTAGGTTGCAGGATTGACATAGACATTATATTCTTAGTTCATTATATGACTTGCTGCATTAGTTTGATCTTGCGTGTCATGGACATGAGACGTGTGATTACATTGGGTGGGGAGAGACACACAGGCTACAGGCTGATTTCATATATATATAAAATCCATAGTAAACGCATAGTAAAACACATAGTATAACTGCTACCGGCTCCCCGACACAGAGCTTGTAATGGTATCAGCCTAAGTTCTAGTGATGCTCTCAACTTGCATTTCACATAGATGGTTATATAGTTTACCCTATTGTTTCATTTATTTCCTGTACTGCATTATTATGGCTTGAGCTTTCTTGTACCTTGCTATGTCCCCTGAGGACCTGGATCCGGATTATGTCCCCAGGATTAGCAGACGAGGTCTATCCAGAGGTATACGGAACAGGAGCACTTCTCGGAACAGTACCAGTACTTGAGGACGAGGTGATCGCTGAGGACTTCTCCTGAACATCTGCTTCTCCATGCTCAGTTATTATGGCAAATAGACTCTCTTTCCTGTTTAATTAAACAATTGTAACAGACTTTATATCGGGTTGTTCCCCGAATTACTTTGTTGAGATTGGATGGTTGATTTACTTTCCTTATTGCTGTTGATCTTATTATCTTATGTGTGGATGAGATTAGTTCTGACTTATTGTTGTAGACCTTATGTTATAGCTTAAGTATGCCCCGATGGATCCATTAAATTGGGTTTGTCCATCGGTGCGTGCTGCTGGCCATTGTCGCGCATCCAGTCCCTCGATATTTTGGGACTAGGGCGTGACATAGTTTTTGTGGTGGCCCATGCAGGTCAACGACTAAATTGTTCTGTTTCAACTTAGGGACCGAACAGGCCTGCACTAAGATAGGATAAGTTTTTAGGATCTCATCCACTTGCTTGAAAACGTTCTTGATATATGTATCATACTCGAATTAATTTTTGACTTGCATCTTGCCTTGAATCCTGTGCGCTTCTTATATTTTATTTTGATGCAGAGTAATGGATCCAAGAAGCGGAGACGAGAATCCCTTGAGTACACCACACGATGCTGTGGTCACTTATGATGAAGGAGTCACACCCGAAGACCGAGGACAATCTTCTCAAAGCAATCAAGAAGCCCAGCAAAATTCAAGGTTTTGGCGTGATGACATTCCGCCGCCTCCGCAGTTCATTCCACCGATGCCCGTATTTCCACAAGGGCAACCTATAGACGGGCAGCAGATATTTCAAATGATCTACGCAATGATGCAAACCCAACAACAAATTCATCAGTAGGCGCAGCGTCATGAGGCAGAGTATTTGAGAACCAGCCTAGTAACCGCCTTGGAGCAAGTGAACCCACAAGCTAGGCGACCAGCAACGGGGTCTATCACTGATTTTTGTCAACTCAAGCCCCGTACCTTTTTGGGCAAAAAAGGACCAACCGAAGTTCATGAGTGGCTCACCAACATACAACACCAGTTGGAAGCAGGTGAACTTCCAAGAGAACGTTGGATGACCGCCGTTAGAATACAATTGACGGACAATGCTCATCATTGGTGGCTATCTGAAGAGACCCAGCTCGAACCAGACCGAGTCACTTGGGAAGAGTTTTCCAGACTCTTTCAGGAGATGTACATTCCGGCTATCGCTCGATCAGAACTTTGGGACAAGTTCAATCGTCTCACTCAGAGCAGCATGACAGTGGAGGAGTACAACGCAGAATTCATTCGTCTAAGTCGCTTCGCCCCTACTTTGATCCCAACGGAAGAAAAGAAAGCTGAGAAATTATTCGACAGACTAAACTTCGAGCTGCAGAGACTCATCGGATCCGTCGCACCTACCTCTTACTCGGACGTTCTCGCTACAGCCCGACGCATGGAACGCGTCACCAGGAGAGAGACCGGTCTGAAACGGTCTTCCACATCAGCCAAAGCACCACAAGAAGAAGCTGCAAAGAGGCCTCATATACACCAGCCACCCAGAGCCTCTTCGCAGATATTATCTACATGCCAATACTGTGGCAAGGTAGGCCATATTGAGAAGGACTGTAGACGTAAGTTGGGATTATGCTTGATTTGCGGAACCAATCAACACTTAGCCAAGGATTGTCCTTATCATCGAGGAGGAGCACCAAGGGCAAACCAACAAGCTCTACCAGCACCAGGAGGGTATCAACCAAGGCCACCCTTGGCACCACAGGCAGCACTCTTCCAACAAGCCCAGCAGCAGCAGAGGAATCCACCACAAGGACGCGGACAAGCTTACGCGATGACTTTGGAGGACCCGCAGAACCATGGAGTAGCTAATGCGCGTAAGTTTTTATAGTTTTCTGTTTCTAGTATTGCTTTACTTCGTGCCTGCTGGTTCGTGACCCTAGACTTAACTTAACAGTTTTAACTTGCTAATAATAGATAACCTAGTGTTAACCTAATAATTTATTTGAACTTGTCAATAACTTAGAATGTTATTAAATGTTAACCTGATATATTTTTTGAAGGATAACCTGGTTTTCTAAACTGTAATTTTCTAGATTTCCTACATTTCGGAAATTGCATAACTTCCATTGCTTAGGGAAATGATTTTTCCTATGTGTTTAAACTCACAACCTTGACTTTTCTTAATCTTGATGTGCTTCGAATAAATTTAGCAACCGTGTCATCTCTGTTGACCGGTTATTCTTTGATTGCAAGGACGCAATCCTCTTAAGGGGGTAGATTGTAAACCCCCTGATTTTCAAGAATTTTTAAATTAGGATTTTTTACAATTTTCTGGAATTTTCTGGGAATTTTTTATAATTAAACTAAGGTATTTTAATTATTAATTGATTTTTAAATTATGTTAAATAATATTAAAATATTATGAAAATAATATTTTATGGTGTAAAATGAAAAATCGGACATAGGGTAATTTTTTGAAAATTTATTGGACCCCGGATAGATTTTTAAAGCATTAAAAACTATTGATTAATTTAACATAATTAAATAAACCCAATAATAAACCGAACCGGACCGGCCGGTCTACCCGAACCGGCCCAACCCCCTTAGCGGGTCGGATCCGGGTCAGACCCGACCCGCTTGGACTAGCCCGACCCGACCCGCATTTTCTTTTGGATCGGGCCGGATCCGCAGACCCGACCCGTCCGCCCGAACCCGCTAGCCCTCTCTTCTCCCCCAAACGAACGCCCGACTGTTCTCCTCCCCTCCGCCGGCCGCCGCCGCCCGTTCGCTTCCCCGCGCCCCTCCGGCTTCCCGAACGTCCGCCGTCGGACCCTCTTCCTCTCCCTCACCGGACCGCCCCACCAGCTTCTTCCTCCTCCCTATAAAAGCCGACGAACCCCTCACCCGCTGCTCGACCCGACCTCGCCAGCTCCGCTCAGCCCTCCGGCCGCCCTCAGCTCTCAGCAACCGGCCGCTCCGCCTCCCTCCAGCCACGCGACCCTGGCCGCCTCCACCAGCGCTGCCAGCCTCCCCCGACCTCCGCTCGACCTTCCAGCCTCCCCCGCTCGACTTCCTCCCCTGGCCTCCTCCTCTATCCTCCTCGCCGCCGAGAGCCCCTGACCGCCTCCGCCGTGTCCGCCTCCAGCAGCACCCCTGACTCGACCCAGCCTCGGCGAGCCCAGCACTTCCCCGGCGAGCCCTCCAGCGAGCTACGGCGATACGAAGCATAAACCCTAGCCCTAGCCTGGACACGACTCGGACATGTGTCGGACACGAGAAAACTTGATTTCCTGGAGCCCTGTTCAGGTACCCATATCTCTCTCCTCGCTGCCCTATTTTTGATTCCATCAGTTGCATCGCGTAGCCTGCATGACCCCCTCGGTGCCCGTGTAAACCGCTCGGTGCATCGCGTCATGTGGTGATCGTGAACCGCGATCCAAAAACAGGAAAAACAACACCCTGTTTCATCCCAAAACCGAGTACGCCCCGCCAAACGGGATGACTTGGTCGCGTGCGGTCTTCACCGATACGTGCGCGCCGTCGATACGGACGTGCAAAATTTCGCAAAAGTTGATTCGGATGTGCGTGCACACCGGAATCAACGTGTATCGGGCGACAACGCCCTGTATCCGACCTTTCTGAATCATGTTATAACTTTGTGTACACACGTCGGATCGAGACGAAACTTGCACCATCGGACTCGTAGCAATACGCTGGTCCTGTGACCCAAGTTAGGTTCGATTCTGAGAACGTTGACAAAATCGCGTGTCGTGGGGCCCACAGGCTCCACTTGACGGGCGATTTTGTGATCGGCTCATTGGAATCCAATTCTGAAAGTTCCGTTGGGTTCGTATCATCTTTCCTGACCTGTTGACACTAAGTTTGACAGATTTTGAGACCTTTGACCCTGACGCATTTTTTGGTGCAAAGAGGCCCACATGTGGACCCCGCCTTGACCCGAAAATGTCATTTTCTCTCCTGTGTCCAAATTGGACTTAAGGACATGCATTTCTAGCTGATTAATATTTTCTGGATCTGATGGTGATATCTATTTTAGCAACCGGAGTACTGCCTGCAATCCCCGCTGAAGTCAGCGCTACAATTGGAGCCGAAAACCCAGGCAAGTGTACCTTGCCAATTTGCAGTCTTTGATACATATTACTTGGACTTAATTATAACTGTTGTACATGCTTAAATCCAGGACCGTGTGACTTACTTAGCGTCCGATTAATAGTCGGGTGCCAACCCCGTACGCGGAGTTGTATACGTCATATAGAGATGGATATCGACACCCTTTATATTCTCGTACTTGCATTATCAAGTACGTTATACCCAGGACACTTGACACGAATCATGAGACAGAATCTTCCTGAAATATTCAAGGTGATTCTGTGTAGGTTGCAGGATTGACATAGACATTATATTCTTAGTTCATTATATGACTTGCTGCATTAGTTTGATCTTGCGTGTCATGGACATGAGACGTGTGATTACATTGGGTGGGGAGAGACACACAGGATACAGGCTGATTTCATATATATATAAAATTCATAGTAAATGTATAGTAAAACATATAGTATAACTGCTACCGGCTCCCCGACACAGAGCTTGTAGTGGTATCAGCCTAAGTTCTAGTGATGCTCTCAACTTGCATTTTACATAGATAGTTATATAGTTTACCCTATTGTTTCATTTATTTTCTGTACTGCATTATTATGGCACTGCATTATTATGGCTTGAGCTTTCTTGTACCTTGCTATGTCCCCTGAGGACCTGGATCCGGATTATGTCCCTAGGATTAGCAGACGAGGTCTATCCAGAGGTATACGGAACAGGAGCACTTCTCGGAACAGTACCAATACTTGAGGACGAGGTGATCGCTGAGGACTTCTCCTGAACATCTGCTTCTCCATGCTCAGTTATTATGACAAATAGACTCTCTTTCCTGTTTAATTAAACAATTGTAACAGACTTTATATCGGGTTGTTCCCCGAATTACTTTGGTGAGATTGGATGGTTGATTTACTTTCCTTATTGCTGTTGATCTTATTATTTGTGTGGATGAGATTAGTTCTGACTTTTTGTTGTAGACCTTATATTACAGCTTAAGTATGCCCCCGATGGATCCATTAAATTGGGTTTGTCCATCGGTGCGTGCTGCTGGCCATTGCCGCGCATCCAGTCCCTCGATATTTTGGGACTGGGGCGTGACAGGTAGCCACTCACTTAGTTGGTTGGAAGAGAGAAGGAAAGAGGCGCTTCACGACTCCGCTAGCAAGCCACCTATTGCTCGTTCACCTGCATTGCACGAACAGCTCGATCAATACTTATTCCTCTCTTTTTAATCTCGGAATTGAAGTGCAATTCAATGAACGAAAATAATGAAATCATCGAAACCGTTCAAGAAAACCCAAGCAAATCCAAAACCAACTCAAAGCACGAAAGCAACAAGTGACATCGAAATCTGAGGTAATAAAAGATAACAGCGGAGAGGTCCCTCCTGACTCTGCCGCTAAGCCGATCCCGGGGGCACGGTCCACTGAATATGGGAATAGATTCCGAAGAAACAAATCCATAACGAGGACGAGTTCTTGTTTCAATCTATCCCGATCGAACGATACCATCTTGTGTTTCTTAGCCGCGCTCCTCGGATAGGAGGAACGGGGCGCTACATCGCATCCTTCTGGACTAGATCAAAGTTGTGTAAATAGGTCTTGCCAGACCTAGTTTCCACTGACAAGGCTTCATCAGTCGATGAAGAGACCGTGTAGCATGATTTGGGCTTCTTTCCTTTAGACCTAGCAGTTGAGGGCGCTGCTTGTTGTGTCAGGTTTTGGAAGATGTCGGGGTGAACCCACATGACTTTACCTTGTGGAGTCGTGGTACCAGTCCTGCTGCTTGATTGCGGGCAGGTGGAAGGTTGACGACATTTAGTGTCGCTTTAGGGATGGGGATAACGTCGTTTTGAACTCCTATCATCAAGAAATTACCAAATTGGAGTGACACCATATTGACGGTGACAGTTTTGTCATCAGCATCCAGGGTGATTGCTTTAGCGTCGATCAGCTGCTGAATGTGTCTCTTCAATACATAGCAGTCGCTTGTGGGATGATGCACTTATCGATGGAATATGCAGTACTTAGGATCATAGATCTTCTCTGTGTAAACTCCCTAGTTTTTATATAATTATTTTTTTCAAAATTATCATAGACGGTGATTTTTTTTATTCTTTTAATTATTTAGAGATTTATTACTTTGTCATTGTATTATTATTTAAACTTTAGTTTCTTTAGAATCAGTAATAAGCAGTTAATAGATAATTTTTATAATGGAACTGTTTATATTCGTATGTACAAGTATTCCTATACCTATGATCATGTTATTTTTATTTGGGATTATCTTATATTTGTGATTCTAATCTTTAAATCATAAACATTATAATTTTGGCATTTACATATATGCATGTAACTTGCAAGTGAGCCTTCACACCCAAATATTATTTAGTTCCCCAAATATCTTCTTACATATCATTGTTATTCTAAATCTAGCCCACGCAAAACATTCTTTTCATTCCTACTACCAGTCATAAAAGTTCACTCATTTATTTTAAACCTCCCTTCAGCCCCCAACTTCTTTAACCAGCCCAACGAACAAACTTTCCTTCTTATATACTAATTTTGACCCACAAATCAAACAAATAAGTATTATAGATTTGTGTTGATTTGTTTCCATCTTCCTGGCCGATTCGGCTCAGCTGAAGCCCTAAACTAAAATCTATTCTGTAGGACCCTTTACCCGTTAATTCAAAATTTTGAGAACAGTTTTCTTCCGCATTCTTGTTGTTGTTGCTCTTTTGCTCGCGAGTACTGCTACAGTTTGTCGACAGTTCAAACTTTTCCTCTACCACGTATCGATCTCGACCGGAAGGCCAAACGCGCGCGGCTGACAACTGCGAGCAGTCCGCGCGCCCCTTTCTCTACTCAGAGAGAACTCATCAAATCATTCTCCTTTCCGGTCATTCCCGCGGGTAGTCCTTTCTTTTAGTCCCACATAAAAAAAGGAGAATTTCCATATATTACTTTATCCCACTTAGCGGGTAAGTGGACTTTGTAGGGGATGGGCTAGATCTCATCCAACTCGCGAGCGGGTGCGTGATTTAATGCGCGTTTTTACGCGTTTATCATTCGCGTACTTAGCACTTTGCACGCTTGCACCCGCGGAACGGACACGGGTACAAAGTTAATTTTATAACTTATTTTATTTTATTTTTTATTTTCGTTGATTTGGTCTGGTGGGTTGCTGGTCTTCCGCGAAACTGTTCTCACGTAATCCCGTTACGGAAATGGTGAAAAATGTTACGTGAGAGATATATCCAGGAGATATCTGAAAAACAGAAATCACTTTTTTCCTTCTCTCTCTCGCTCTCTGTTCGGAACGAAAGAACGATCGTACAGAGATGAAAAAGAAAAGAAAAACACCAGAACCTATATTCTTCCAAAAACTCCTCCGTCCAATCTCTATTCTTCGGACAAAGTTGTGATCGTTCGTGGGATTCGCCACCGGGTGCACGGTGAAGTGAATCGAAGGATTAGTTGTATCTCGGGGATAGATCGTCAGGAACCCACTGCACTGTTCGTGGGACGAAATTCTATTCTACGGACAGTGTGTAACGTGGCTCGAATCCTATACTATTTCTTACCTTTAATTTTATATCTTCCAATTTGTATTTTTAGAAATTTTTACAACAATCATCTCTTCTTGCTCAGCCTACATGTGTTCCAGGCGTCCAGCTTCGCCTCAGCCGTTGGGCCGTGGTCGACTTCTCGGCACGGCAAACTCCAGTTTTCGATTTCGCCTCTGCCATTAGCCACCACTTTTCCCCCTCTGGTTAGTCGCAGCACACCTCAAGCTCTGTTCTTCTTCCTATGTCCTCGTAGAAACTATCGTCTCTAGTCTATTCTATTTTGTTTTGTTGTAACTGATGTTGAAATGTGGGGTAGTGCTGTGATACTGTGCTAACCGCTTGTGTATAAAGCTCATGGAAGAATACTTGTAAAGAAGGATGTGGAAGTTTAAAAATAGAGAGATGATGAATAGATGGCCAACATTGTGTGGGCGATTTCTAAGCCGAGTGTTCACAGGAGGGGCGGACACCTTGAGTACATTTTGCATTTTATTAAGTCCCTTGGAGGAAGGAGATAATAAACAACATGTGCACGAGTAAGAATTTTTTTACCATAGTAGAAATAATCAAATATGCTCCTTACTTTAGTCCACCTTGTTGAGTGCATATATTTGGCCATGAGAGTGTTCTAGCGTGTGAGTGGGATATTGAAAAGGTTAGCCTCTCAAATTTTGTTGTATATGGAAGCACATGAGGAAGTCTGAAATATAGTCCTGTGAAATAGAAAATAAAGAAAACAAACATAAATATATGGATTAGACAATCAGCAACTTCTTAAGCATATTTATTTATTTATTTATTTTATTTATTATTATTTTATTTTATTTTATTTTATTTTATTTTCTAATTTTATTAAGTAGTCGTTAGCTATGGGAAGATGACTAGTCTTATCATGAAAGTTTAGGTATAGCCTAATAATAAGTAAACTAGCAACCTAAATATTTAATTGACTAATTAAGTTAACTTTGAATTTATTCTTTAGGTTGCTTGGGCTCTTTGGACTCGGGCTCCATACCATCTCCTTTTTCCATCCAGCTTTTAGACACATGCAAGTATACCTTGCCACTATGTTATATTTTTATTTCAAATTCCAGTTTCTGCTCTGCTATTTTTTTTTATATTTTTTATTTGCGCGTTCGAGCATGACACTGGGTGCAACCAATGGTGTGTGTTGGTTAGTTACTTTACAACCTAAGGCATTTTGGAGTCATTCCTTACTGTGCTATGGATACATCGATACCCCGCAAGACCCTGACACTTAATTGGATACAGAGAGATGTTACAGAGATAGAGGACATGTACCCCCGTACCCCGACTGATCATCAGTACGATGGGACGAGTATCGACATAGGACATGCTAGTCATTTTTCTCTATGATGTATACTGGTTAGGTTCATTAGGACCTGGCGTGTTAAGGAGTCGACACGTGTATTTCATTGGGAGGGGAGGACAATTAGTATACGGTGGGGTTAATTGTAGCGTTCACTTTGATGTTGCTGCATGACGAATTTCCGGAGGGAGCGCCATTGCACATGTACCCCTTAGAGAGAGTCCCATACGTACGAACGTTGTCTTCATTACATTTACACTTAGTTGCTAGAATACACCCTGGACTCTATATTTTATTGCATTATGGCTTGTATCTTTTGTATCTTGTTACGTCCCTCTGAGGACCTGGTTCCCTCCCAAATTTGCAGCGTTGATTGTCGTTGAGTTCTTCTGAGGTGCGGATGCGTATCATCTCGTTTTCAGGTATCATTATTGGGGATTTGTATTGTTTCTTCCGTTGTTCATTTATTATGTTCTTATTGCTTATTTTCTGTTGATTAAGCCTAATATTTGTAAACTCGTATTATTTCTTTCGAGTAAACTCGGACATGTGTAGTGTGGGGTGCACACAATGATGTATATCGTCCATTCTTTATTATCTTTTCTTGTGGATTGAGTTAGAAAGATGATGTAGACTTAGATGTAGTGCTCGATTTCCATCGTCACGCTACCCCAGATCTTTAACTTATACTTAGAATCCTCAGCGTTAGGGTTTTTTGTACTCTCGGTTGTGTTCAAACTAGTACAAAAGTATATAAAACATTCTCGTATTTTTGGGATGGCAACAAATCTGGCGACTCTGCTGGGAGGACCTTCTCCATCGACGAGAAGGTCGTCATGCAGTCCAATGTGAACAAAATAGGTTCTACCCAAAAAATATCGGTTGTTCGCTTCGACTAACAGGCGTTTAAAGAGATGCTGGACAAGCCGAGTCCTGCATCGAGGCCTTCAAAGTCTCACAAGATGTGGGTAGCCAAGGCCAGTGTGCCACACCTAAAGATTGAGAGTGATACGCAGCCAACCTCTGCCACGGAGGGCACGCATGGTGCTGAGGAGCATCCCATCTCCATCCCTACTACTGAGAAGAACAATGCTGACTCTCAGGAGATGTGCCCACAGCAGGATGCACAGAATAGTAAAGGTGCCGCATCAAACTACATGCACAGAAGATCTTCTGCGTATGGCAAAGCTGAGAGGAGAGACTATGTCTTCCACAGGATCTCCTACAGCACTGACCCCAAGACCCAACTCCATGGGGATGGGGAAAATGTGGATTCCTTGTACTATACGCCAGTGAGTGCTAGTTCAAGGAAGTCCAAAGCTGCGTGAGCTATGCTCGCCCAAATGGCTGCACAAGCGACCTACCAAAAGCATGCGTCGTTGATCATTACACGCACTGCTAATGGCAAGCTATATAGGGCTAACCCACACACTCATGCGCCGGAAGGGGCCAATCCTCTAATCTTCCCGAGATCACTTGGACGCTTCAGATGCGCTGAAACCAAGTCGGGGAGCAAAAACTGTGATGACAGACCCATGCGTCCGTCTTGCCTGCACGAATAAAGTGGTCCATCTCACATTAAGTCTTCCACAAACGGTCCGGGTGCAGCTTCTGCACAAGAACCGGCTCAGGAAGCCAACTATTCACTTTCATAACCATGCTCAAGGTTTGGCTCAGCACATGAAATGGGTATAAAAGTGAAGCTTCCCTCATCTGATCTGTGCAACGTGTAAGTCACAAGCGCAAGACGAGAGAAGCAATCGCTGCGCATGAAGTATCCTCTCCCTGGCACACTTGTGCCTATATCACTATTAACTGCTGCTGTGCCAAAACAACGATCTTACTAACTAGACAGTCTGTATTCCAGCGACTACAATCAGCTACCCGACAGTGCCTCAGGAAACAAGTGCACAAGGAGGAAGAAGAATTATTTTTTGCCTCATGATGCACAATATGGAGGTCCCCTCCTACGAAAAAGATCTCAAAGAAGAACTCGTCCAACCCATTATACACCACTCAGAAAAAGTCTCATCCTCGAGACTTCCCGAGCATAAGCCATTCTATCGCATTATCGAATCTATCTCAAGCATATCAATCAGTACCACTAGATTCGTTCAAATACAATTTCATACTCGTTCCTTATACCGTGTCGTGTATATGCTGGGTCGGTCTCATTGAATGGCTCTATCATTTAATCCAAGTTCTGACTCGGTCTCTACTGCGCCTTAGCGTGGAACATATTTCTCTTAACGCAGGTACATTATGATCCATCTTGAATGACGATCTAAGGCTGAGGCAAACTTATATAAATCGATATACACGTCCGTGTGAATCTAACATATTCACTTGCACTAGCATTCGAGATCAACATATCGCGAGTCTGGATCGTGCACATATTCAAAGCGTCCTTCAAACATATGCATGTCAAACAACTTAGCGATAATGAAGTATTTGTAATCGAGTTTCACATATCATTGAGTCTTAGATCTTGCACACGTTCAAGGTGTCCCTCAAATATATGCATTCAACCAAACTTAGCAATAGTAAAATCGGACAAGCTACTTGCGAAAATCTCAAGGTTTCTCGTCTTACAATTCAAAAGGATATCTCCAACAGGGTTAATAAAATTGTAAACCCCCTGATTTTCAAGAATTTTTAAATTTGGATTTTTCACAATTTTCTAGAATTTTCTGGAATTTTTCTGTAATTAAATTCAGGTATTTTAATTATTAAATGATTTTTAAATGATAATAAATAATATTAAAATATTATGAAAATAATATTTTATGGTATAAAATAAAAAAATAGACATAGGTAATTTTTCGGAAATTTATTGGACCCCGGAAGCAATTTAAAAGCCCTAAAAACGAATTAATTAATTAAACCAAAAACAAACCGGGTTTATATTAACTAAACCAAACCAAATTGAACCAAACCGGACCGGGTTCATTGAACCAATTATTATTGGGTCGGATCCGGGTCCAACCCAGACCCGACCCGTTAACCCGACCCACATTTATTATTGATCGGGCCGGATCCGTAGACCCGACCCGACCCATCGGACCCGTTAACCCGCTAGCCTTTTCTCCTTCCCTGCGAACCCGACCGCCGCTGCTGTTAGCCGACCGCCTCACCGCCTGCTCGCCTACCCGCGCCGACTCGCCGCCGAAACGTCCGCCGCCCCGTTTTCTCTCCCGCACCGACCGCCTGTCCGCCTCCTTCTCCTCCTATAAAAACCCGAGCTCCGGCCGAGTTTCCCCTGAACCCTAGGACCACGCGACGACGGCCACCTCCTCTCCCCGAGCGTTGCCCAGCCCCAGTGCCACCGCCTCGCCATGCCCGCTGCTGCCGCTGCCTTCCTCCTCCGCCTCCGGTGATCCCCCCGACCCTTTCACCGCCTCCCGCAGCGCCTACCTAAGCCCTCGTCATGCCCGCAGCAGCCTGCAGCAGCCATCTTCGACCAGCCGCCTCCGCCAGCGAGCGCCGCCGCCTCCGGCCAGCGTCGCCAGCACCGCCCCAGCCTCCTCCGGCTGGCCTCCCCCACCGCAGCACCGTCCAGCTCCGGCAGCACCCTAGAAACCCTAACCCTAGTTCTTGCGTCGTGTCGGACACGAAAACCCTAGTTTTCCGGAGCCCTGTTCAGGTACTCATATCTCTCTGTTCGTAACTCTGTTTTCGTTTCCGTCAGTTGCATCGCGTAAACTGCATGACCCCCTCGGTGCCCGTGCAACCCGCTCGGTGCATCGCGTCCTGTGGTGATCGTGAACCGTGATCCAAAAATAGGAAAAACCAATGCCCTATTTCACCCCGGAACTGAGTGCGTCCCGCCAAACGGGACGACTTGGTCATGTGCGGTCTTCACCGATTCGTGTGCGTCGTTGATACGGACGTGCGAGATTTCGCAGAAGCTGATTCGGATGTGCGTGTACACCGGAATCAGTGCGTATCCGCGGACAACGCACCGTATCCGACCTTTCTGGTTCTTGCTGTAACTTAGTATAGACACGTCGGATCGAGACAAAACTTGCGCCATCGGACTCATAGCAATACGCTGGTCCTGTGACCCAAGTTTAGTTCGATTTTGAGAACGTTGACAAAATCGCGTATCGTGGGCCCCACAGGCTCCACTCGACGGGCAATTTTGAGAACGGCTCATCGGAATCCAATTCTGGAAGTTCCGTTGGGTTTGTATCATCGTTCCTGACCTGTTGAAACCAAGTTGGACAGTTTTGGAGACCTTTGATCCTGACGCATTTTTCGGTGCAAAGCGGTCCACATGTGGACCCCGCTTTAACCCGAAAATGTCATTTTTGCCCTTGTCTCCAAATTGGACTCAAGGACAGGCGTTTCTAGCTGATTAATATTTTCTGGATTTGATGGTGATGTCTATTTCAGCAACCGGAGTACGGCCTGCAATCCCCGCTGAAGCCAGAGCTACAATTGGAGCTGAAAACCCAGGCAAGTGTACCTTGCCATAAATTGCAGTTTATTGATTCATTTTGTTCTCTTGCTTTACTTTCTGTGACTGTTGTACTTGCTCAACCCTAGGGCCGTGTGACTTACTTAGTTTTCGATTAATAGTCGGGTGCCAACACCGTACGCGGGGTTGTGTAACGTCACCTAGAGATGGATATCATGACATTTATATTTCTTGTACTTGTTCTATCAAGTACATTATACCCAGGACACCTGACACAAATCATGATACAAAATCTTCCTGACTATTCAAGGTGGTTCTGTATAGGATATAGATTTCATGACTTAAATATTATTTTCTTAGATCTTAATAAATGACTTATTGCATTAGTTTAATCTTACGTGACATGAACATGAGACATTATGGAACTGTGACGTGAGATTACATTGGGTGGGGAGAGAATTACCATACAAAAGGCTGAATATATATATATATATATATATATATATATATATATATATATATAATAACTTAATGGAAGTGCCTTAGACTCTGACACAGAGCTTTGGTACCGTACTGGCCCTTCGAGTGAATACTGCTATAGTTTCTTTGACACTGATCCTGTAGTAGTTTCAGCCTGAGTATGACTAAAACTCTCACTTGCATTATCACTTAGCTGGTTATTTATTTATCCCGTTGTTTCCTTTATTTCTGCACTGCATTATATTTTGGCTTGTTTTATCTGTGCCTTGCTATGTCCCCTGAGGACCTGGAATGGATTATGTCCCCAGATTTAGAAGACGAGATTTACCCTGAGGTGTACGGAACAGGAGCACTTCTTGGAGCAGTACCGGAACCTGAGGACGAGGTGATCGCTGAGGACTTCTCCTGAACAACTGCTTCGCCATGCTCAGTTTTATTTGGCCAATAAACTCTTTATTTTCCTGTTTAATTGAACTTGTGTAGACAGACTTAATATCGGATTGTTCTCCGATTTTTAATTACTTGTAACTGGATGTTGTTTATTTCTTTTGCTGATGTTGCTATCTTTATTCTGTGGATGAGATTAGTAAACCCTGACTGTTGTTATACAGCTTAAGTATGCCCCGATGGATCCATTAAATTGAGTTTGTCCATCGGTGCGTGCTGCTGGCCATTATCACGCGTCCAGTCCCTCAAAATTTTGGGACTGGGACGTGACATGGTTTTTGTGGTGACCCATGCAGGTCTACGACTAAATTATTCGGTTTCAACTTAGGGACCGGACAGACCTGCAATAAGAATAGGATAAGTTTTTAGGATCTCATCCACTTGCTTGAATCGTTTTTGATATCTATATCGTATTCAAACTAATTTTTGACTTGCATCTTGCCTTGACTCCTGTGCGCCTCTTATAGTTTATTTTTGATGCAGAGTAATGGATTTACGAAAAAATGACGGAACTCCAGCAAGAACACCAATAGGTGCTGAAGCCACATACGGAGAAGATGAAGTGACGCTATTGAGTGGAGATCCCTCTACTCACCGAAACAGCCAAACAGATCAGCAAGCTTCTAGATTTCGGCGTGATGACATTCCGCCGCCTCCACAGTTCACTCCACAGATGCCTGTCTTTCCACCAGGGCAAGCAATGGACGGACAGCATATGTTCCAGATGTTTTACGCAATGATGCAAGCTCAGCAACAAGTCCAACACGAGGCTCAGCGTCGCGAGGCTGATTACTTGAGGAACAGTCTAGTAAATGCACTGGAGCAGGCCAACCTACCAGCTAGACGACAATCGACGGGCTCTATCACTGATTTCCACCAACTGAAGCCCCGTACCTTCTCAGGCAAGGAGGAGCCCACAGAAGTTCATGAGTGGCTCACCAACATACAACATCAATTAGAAGCAGCTGAGCTACCAAGGGAACGTTGGATGACTGCCGTCAGAATGCAATTGACTGGCAATGCTCACCACTGGTGGCTATCTAAAGAGAGACGACTCGGACCAGACCGAGTTACTTGGGAAGAGTTCTCCAGACTCTTTCAAGAGATGTACATTCCGGCTATCGCTCGATCAGAACTGCGGGACAAGTTCAATCGCCTCACTCAGGATGCTATGACGGTGGAAGAGTACAACGCCGAGTTCATTCGTCTAAGTCGCTTCGCCCCTACCTTGATCCCAACAGAAGAAGAAAAGGCTAAAAAGTTTTTTAATGGACTAAAATTTGAGCTACAAAGAATGATCGGATCCGTCGCACCTACTTTGTACACGAACGTCCTTGCTGCAGCTCGACGTATGGAGCGTGTCATCAGACGAGAATCCAACCTGAAGAGGCCTTCCACCTCCGCACCAGCCAGAGCAACGAATGGAGAAGCTGTCAAGAAACCTCATCTGCATCAAGCACCACAGGGAGCTGCATCCAAATCCCTGACTCTTCCTACTTGTTACTACTGCGGCAAGATAGGCCATGTTGAGAAGGAGTATAGATGAAAATTCGGACTGTGCTTAGGTTGCGGATCCAGACAGCATGCAGTGAGGGATTGCCCTGAACGCAGAGAAGGAGCACCAAGGGCAAACCAACAAGCTCTACCAGCACCAGGAGGACATCAACCAATGCCACATTTGGCACTTCAAGCAGCACCCTACCAGCAAGCCCAGCAACAGCAAAGAGCACCACCTCAAGGACGCGGCCAAGCTTTCGCGATGACTGTGGGAGACGCGCAGAACCATGGAGTTGCTAATGCGCGTAAGTTTTTATAGTGTTTCCGTTTCTAGTATTGCTATAGTTCGTGCATGCTGGTTCGTGACCCTAGACTTAACCTGATAACTTTAAACTTGCTAATAATTGATAACTTAGTGTTAACCTAGTAATTTTGAACTTATAACCTAGAATATTTTATAAATGTTAACCTGGTATGATTTTAAAAGAATAACCTATTTTTCTAAAAACTGTAATTTTCTAGATTTCCTATAATTGGAAAATTCCATTGCTTAGGGAAATGACTTTCCCTATGTGTTTAAACCCTCAACCTTGATTTTCTTATTTGAATAAATTTTGCAACTGTGTCATCTCTGTTGACCGGTTATTCTTTGATTGGGAGGACGCAATCCTCTTAAGGGGGTAGATTGTAAACCCCCTATTTTTCAAGAATTTTTAAATTTGGATTTTTCACAATTTTCTAGAATTTTCTGGGATTTTTCTGTAATTAAATTCAGGTGTTTTAATTATTAAATAATTTTTAAATAATAATAAATAATATTAAAATATTATGAAAATAATATTTTATGGTGTAAATTGAAAAACTAGACATAGGGTAATTTTTCGGAAATTTATTGGAACCCGGAAGCAATTTAAAAGCCCTAAAAATTATTTAATTAATTAAACCAAAAATAAACTGGGTTTATATTAAATAAACCAAACCAAATTGAACCAAACCGAACCGGGTTCATTGAACCAATTCTTATTGGGTCGGATCCGGGTCCAACCCAGACCCGACCCATTAACCCGTTAACCCGACCCACATTTATTATTGATCGGGCCGGATCCGTAGACCCGACCCGACCCATCGGACCCGTTAACCCGCTAGCCTTTTCCCCTTCCCTGCGAACCCGACCGCCGCTGCCGTTAGCCGGCCGCCTCACCTCCTGCTCGCCTACCCGCACCGCCTCGCCGCCGAAATGTCTGCCGCCCCGTTTCCTCTCCCGCACCGACCGCCTGTCCGCCTCCCTCTCCTCCTATAAAAACCCGAGCTCGGGCCGAGTTTCCCCTGAACCCTAGGACCACCGGACGCCGGCCGCCTCCTCTCCTCGAGCGTCGCCCAGCCCTAGTGCCACCGCCTCGCCGTGTCCGCCGCTGCCTTCCTCCTCCGCCTCCGATGATCCCCCTGACCCTTTCACCGCCTCCCGAAGCGCCTCCCGGAGCCCTCGTCGTGCCCGCAGCAGCCCGCAGCAGCCGTCTCCGACCAGCCGCCTCCGCCAGCGAGCGCCGCCGCCTCCTGCCAGCATCGCCAGCGTCGCCCCAGCCTCCTCCGGCCGGCCTCCCCCACCGCAGCACCGCCCAGCTCCGGCAGCACCCTAGAAACCGTAACCCTAGTTCTTGCGTCGTGTCGGACACGTGTCGGACACGAAAACCCTAGTTTTGCGGAGCCCTGTTCAGGTACTCATATCTCTCTGCTCGTAACTCTATTTTCGTTTTCGTCAGTTGCATCGCGTAGCCTGCATGACCCCCTCGGTGCCCGTGCAACCCGCTCGGTGCATCGCGTCCTGTGGTGATCGTGAACCGCGATCCAAAAGCAGGAAAAACTAACGCCCTGTTTCACCCCGGAACTGAGTGCGCCCCGCCAAACGGGACGACTTGGTCGCGTGCGGTCTTCACCGATTCATGCGCGTCGTTGATACAGACGTGCAGAATTTCGCAGAAGCTGATTCGGATGTGCGTGCACACCGGAATCAGTACGTATCCGCGGACAACGCCCCGTATCCGACCTTTCTGGTTCTTGCTGTAACTTAGTGTAGACACGTCGGATCGAGACGAAACTTGTGCCATCGGACTCGTAGCAATACGCTGGTCCTGTGACCCAAGTTTGGTTCGATTCTGAGAACATTGACAAAATCGCGTATCGTGGGCCCCACAGGCTCCACTCGACGGGCAATTTTGAGAACGGCTCATCGGAATCCAATTCTGGAAGTTCCGTTGGGTTCGTATCATCGTTCCTGACCTGTTGACAGCAAGTTGGACTATTTTGGAGACCTTTGACCCTGACACATTTTTTGGTGCAAAGTGGCCCACATGTGGACCCCGCTTTAACCCGAAAATATTATTTTTGCCCTTGTCTCCAAATTGGACTCAAGGACAGGAATTTTTAGCTGATTAATATTTTCTGGATTTGATGGTGATGTCTATTTCAGCAACCGGAGTACGGCCTGCAATCCCCGCTGAAGCCAGAGCTACAATTGGAGCTGAAAACCCAGGCAAGTGTACCTTGCAATAAATTGCAGTTTATTGATTCATTTTGTTCTCTTGCTTTACTTTCTGTGACTGTTGTACTTGCTCAACCCTAGGGCCGTGTGACTTACTTAGTTTTCGATTAATAGTCGGGTGCCAACACCGTACGCGGGGTTGTGTAACGTCACCTAGAGATGGATATCGTGACATTTATATTTCTTGTACTTGCCCTATCAAGTACATTATACCCAGGACACCTGACACAAATCATGATACAGAATCTTCCTGACTATTCAAGGTGGTTCTGTATAGGATATAGATTTCATGACTTAAACATTATTTTCTTAGATCTTAATAAATGACTTATTGCATTAGTTTAATCTTGCGTGACATGAACATGAGACATTATAGAACTGTGACGTGAGATTACATTGGGTGGGGAGAGAATTACCATACAAACGACTGAATATATATATATATATATATATATATATATATATATATATATATATATATATATATATATATATATATATAATAACTTAATGGAAGTGCCTTAGACTCTGACACAGAGCTTTTGTACCGTACTGGCCCTTCGAGTGAATACTGCTATGGTTTCTTTGACACTGATCCTGTAGTAGTTTCAGCCTGAGTATGACTAAAACTCTCACTTGCATTATCACTTAGCTGGTTATTTATTTACCCTGTTGTTTTCTTTGTTTCTGTACTGCATTATATTTTGGCTTATTTTATCTGTGCCTTGCTATGTCCCCTGAGGACCTGGAATGGATTATGTCCCCAGATTTAGAAGACGAGATTTACCCTGAGGTGTACGGAACAGGAGCACTTCTCGGAGCAGTACCGGAACCTGAGGACGAGGTGATCGCTGAGGACTTCTCCTGAACAACTGCTTCGCCATGCTCAGTTTTATTTGGCCAATAAACTCTTTATTTTTCTGTTTAATTGAACTTGTGTAGACAGACTTAATATCGGATTGTTCCTCGATTTTTAATTACTTGTAACTGGATGTTGTTTATTTCTTTTGCTGATGTTGCTATCTTTATTCTGTGGATGAGATTAGTAAACCCTAACTGTTGTTATACAGCTTAAGTATGTCCCGATGGATCCATTAAATTGGGTTTGTCCATCGGTGCGTGCTGCTGGCCATTATCACGCGTCCAGTCCCTCGAAATTTTGGGACTGGGGCGTGACAAAAATTCTAAGTCATTTCCATTCCAACCAAAAATCAAGCATTGTACTACCGTTAAGCACGATCTATCTGATCAATTGACTAGCGTCTATGTCCTATAGTATATTTCATTTGCGTCAAACACAGCACACACTTACCATTCTAAGTCTACACTAAGTCTTGCTGCCCCAGTTCTATGGCTTGTTTAAGCAATATGCTAAAGTCGGTTACACAAGTTCTTTCACTCGGCACAAGATCGTCTACCTAATTACTAGGTCAACTCATAAGGTCATAGGTACAAGTTCGAGCACACAATTCATCGTGTAAATTTATCGCACGATGCTCGTCCCAATTCCTAGGGTCAAACCATTATTCATTTGTACGGAATATTCTACCCAAGCTCCTTTCACTCAAATTTCTAAATATCGACATAGATTATCCGACACACATTAATACGTTCATTTGTACAAGGTTCGAGTTCATTCAGTCAGATCCATGATATATCCAAGTCGCATAATAAGCCTAGCAATTCGCATAGTCTATCTCCTTCAAACATATTTGATAGTATCTACTTGTCCATTATAAGTCTAGACCACCAAGCCATGATTTAATTCTAAATCTTTGACCACAATTATAAATCCAAGTCGTCCAACCAGATTTACGTATCCGTTCACGAAACTATCCAGCGTGATTTACTCCAGGTTCTAGACTAACTTATCCTTGAAATACTTCTGATTCACTTGCATTCCCAAATTTGTCTTATCGTGTCGAACCATAAGTCAAGACGATCCATCAGTTGTCACGCTCAGGTCTCCCACAAGTTCGATCATCCTCGCTGGATGTGAGATCACCACGCCAATGCTTTCGCTGGATAATCGTCCTAATCCAGACGTGACGCTTGTACGAGTATAGAGTTACTCTCGCACAAGACAAGAACGTCGAACATTATGGTTATCATCGAAATGATCGAGATACCTTATCATTTTACTTCGCTCCATCCAAGTTATTTATATATGATCCTTCAAGTCATGTCCGATCATGCAGTGATTATAATTCGTCTAGCAAAATTATCCAACTTCAATGTTACTGTTTGATAAATCCATAGTCTACTTCTGGCATTCCTCAAACAACAAAGTTTTAAATATTCAAGCCAAAGTCTATACACTTTTGATATATTGCATTCATCGAGTTCGTTTGAATAATTATCGAGCATGTTCTCGTGAGTTCGATCATCCCCGCCGTACGTGAAATTATCACGCCGGCGCTCCCTCAGGATAATTGTTCTCACTGGGACTGACTGTCGAGAGTTATCTTTTAAACTAGATTCAAGATCGTTCTTCCTGTCATGACCTGCACCCGGAATTTGGGCATGAGTCGTGGGTACGTCCAGCCTACGCCGCAGCATCGGCGGTAGAATACTGTCTAGGTCTCAACATATAATATATCCTGTCAATAGTCTCAACTCCGCACGGAGGACAATGATAAATAATCCACAGTTCTATGATATACTCAATCACAAGCTATAAGAAATAATGGCACGATGGGAATAGAAAAGAGTTCTAATAAAAACAACCACAATAATCCAACTCAAATCCTGGGTCTAAATGACCTCACAAAGTCACAAATAATAAATACAACTCAGTCTCAGTCTAAAACAATAATGCAGAAAAAGTAGTCTAAGAGCAGCCAGGTACGTTCTCCTCTAGGCTAGGCAATTCCTCTGGGATTTCCGGGGTGAAATCTCCCTCTAATCCTGGGCCATAATGAGTGGGGCAAAGATCCTCCAGGTCCTCTGAAAAATATTATCCAGTCAGGATTGGAGCGAAGCACAAGCACTAACAGCAGTTTCATTAAATTGACAAAGACTATAAACAGTGTAAGAAATACAAGATGGAAGTAAATGCTGGAAATGTAAAGTACTGGAGAAAATGGAAATAGGCAATAGAGCATCTAGCAATGAACAATAAATAGTGAATGCTAGACAATAAGTAGTGAATGCTGGAACAGGTGAATCTGAATAAAATAGACAGCTAGCTAAGTGTTTGAATTATCAGTTTATTATGTGATCGGCTTGGGACTTGATCAGGCTGGTTATATATGATTAACTATGATTCTTGTAGGTCAGGCTAACCATATGGTTAGCTATGATGCATGTAGTGGTCAGGTTAATCATATATAACAGCTATGATGCATGTAAGATGGTCAGGCCGCACCCAACGTGAGAAGTGGGGTGAGCTATGATGCATGTAAAGGATTTGGATATGATCACATAATCTACTAATAGTTTCCAATCCCCCCAGCTAGCACGATGGATTCCAATCATGACTCCTCATGATGGGGATATAGAATGCTAACCCGTGTATCCATAGTGTCGGAATCAAGTATGTAATACAACTGAATTATAGAAATTATCAACAATGAAAACTGTCAGAGAATGTACTCGCCTGTGGTCCTGAGCAAAGTGTGAGGATCGACGTCCAAGGTGGGATCACAATGACCTAATTATGGAAATTAAATGTCAAAAACTGAATTAAAGAAATAAACGTGCTTAACTAATTAAATATGAGGCCTCTAGGTCAATGTCTAAGTCCATGCTAGGTTAACTGGGACCATACTAGGTCTATACCTTGTTACTCTAGGCTTTATGTTAATACTAAACCATCTTTACATACTAGGCAATTAATATAAATAAAACTCATATATATATATCCTAAGGTATTACCTAAACTGTTAACTCTTAATTTAACTAGTTCTCAATATCAACCTCAACTCATAACACTATGATAACTCACACAGGCACTCTCTCCTAGACACTATACTTAATAGTCACACTGAGAAACACCCAGTACTACTACACTGACCCAGGTTCACTCACAGATTCTCACACACTGAAATCAGGAACTCACACACAAAATCTGACTGAAACCTGGAACACACTACACTCTCTAGTTCACAGTCTAAAATTGTTCAGACTTTACCTACAACCTACTGATACACTAACCACGGCAAAACTCACACTGGTTAACTGATACTCACTTGTGAAGTGAAACCCCCAACTGAAACTCTAAGACCTACACACACTCACATCCACACACAGGTACCACTCATGTATCTCACAGGCATTCTAACTGACACACACTACAGTTTCAGACTTAGATAGTCATATTGCTCACCCCCTAACACCCACACAGTTGCATTATTGAACCTGGAAAATTATCAGCTACACACCTACACATTGGTATGCCACAGCTGCACACTGAAAATACACACACTGACTACACCTTACTCTACACACAGCAGACACTTAGATACTCATTCACTCACTGACACCCTATATGGAACACACAGGCTATATACCTCTCTCTCTCACTCACTAAATTACACAGCCATGTACACACAGAATTCTACACTGAACTGCTCCCAGACTTCCCCCCCCATACATACTGACACAGTTACACAGTCATTTAAACCCCCTACCCCATCTCACTGATACTGGGATACACTCTACACTGGTCAAGATCTCCTAAACAAAACCCCAATGCACAACACACTACATCACAGTGTCAGTACCACTGAAACACTCACTGATACTCTGAGAACACACAGTCCTAGACACCCTATGAAACTCACTGCACAACACACAGGATCACACAACTACACAGGAACTCACCTACAGGCACATACACAGAATACAGGTTGACACAGCAACTTACTGACACATAACAACTACACACATACTGCTGTACATAGACACAGGTTCACACTGAAACTCACATGCCTATGGCTAATTGCCAACATACAGCACTAACTTATTTACTGTGCTCAAATACCCAGACAATCAACCCATATCTGAACACACAGTCCAGTCCCTAACATATCTGATAATAGTGCAATGTCTGCACCCAACCAAAACTAGGAAACTCTGCAAAAGTTGGATTTCAGTTCCAGACCACTGTTTAGAGCAGCAGACACACTATGTAGTGAACAATATGCACTGCAGAAATACCCCAGATCAGCACAAAGGTCTTTCCCTTATGCCACTGGTAACTGGCATTTGTCCCTTACTACAAACCTGTAGATCCCCCCCCCCCAATGCTACATATCTGTACACACCTCCTTGCATCAAATTAACACACTCTCAATACCTGAACACTTATTGAACACTGCTACCCTTGCTCTTATTGTTACCCTCACTTCTAATGGTACTTCTACTATTCATGTCATATGTTACTAAACCGAGCCTCCCTGAGCTTCTACTTGAACGAGCCTAAGTGTACCTACACATTCTTTTCATGTATGGTCTCATATTGAACACAGGTACACTTACTAACTACTATGATACTCTAGTGCACAATACATCTAACTGATACCTCTCCTTCACACACTAACACACTGGTGCTATACACATACACAAACTTATATTCCCTCATCACAACCATTCTAACAATACCCGAGCCTCCACCCAGTTTCTGACTTGAACTTTACATAACCTGATTCTTCCCACATGTGCACACGCACACGTAAAACCTGACTGCACACAACCAAAGCACAGTTTCACACAAGAACTTGACTGCACATTTCCTCAATGCCCGACTGTACAACAACCCCCAAAACTCCAGCCTATCTATACCCCTATGCAATATATCTATGTATATATATATACATCAGAACATGCAGTAATTTAACACATAGCTAGGCAAATCCCTAAGGGGCATTCCTACAAACACAAGAAGTGTAGAAAAACAGATTCACATACAAACCCATAAATCCTCAATCAAAAACCCTAAAAATCGAGATCTAACCTACATGTAAGAGATGTAGTCATGTATACTTGCAAACCCTTAAGATTAGGGTTCCTGAAATTGGGGGAAACCAACGTAGGTCACCCAAAATCTTAATTCTAAACCCTAACACGAAACCTAACAGCAAGGGTGGGTTCCTAATGGGCATTAACATCAGAAAACATAAATAAAAGAATTAAAATAGGGTTTACCTATAGGGAGATGGTTTCCCTATGAAGGTTCTTCTTTCCCAAGGCTTCTTGACCCAACCCCTTGCTTCTCTTTGCTTTGGAGGAGAAAAAATGGGATTCCTAGGGTTAATTCTGAATTCTGGAGGAGAACAAGTGGTTTTCTTGTTGGAGGCTAGGTTTTAGGTTTTTCTTCATGAAGGAATGGGTTCCCTTTTATATTAAACTAGGTTAGGGCTTCATAAGCATAGTTTTAGGTTAACCCCCTATGTTAGGTCATGTAGAACCTAATTAACTAGGGTTTAGTCAATTTAAGGTTTGAGGTTCCACCCAAAAATTAGAATTCTAGGGCTTCTCTAGAATTGGTCTTCAAATTAGGGTTTAGTCATTAGGGTTTGTCCTAATGAGTTCTAGGGTTTGACCTAAAACCAATTATCATAATTACTTTATAAAACTCAGCAGATTAATTAAACACATAATTATTCAAAATAGTAAAATTACACAAATGCCCTTATCTGGAAATGTGGTAGTGACAAGTTTACCCTCCTAAAAGAAATTTCGTCCTCGAAATTGGACTGAACTTGAACAAGAATGAAATCATAAAAGGAATATACCTCAAGTCTAGAAGAGATACGGGTATTGCTCGCGCATTTCGTCCTCTCTCTCCCAGGTCGACTCTCCTGGAGAGTGATGTCTCCATGCTACACGAACCAAAGGAATAGTTTGGTTCCGCAACACCTTCTCTCTGCGGTCCAAGATCTCTACGGGCTGCTCGGGGTAGCTGAGCGTCGGACCAACCTCAATCTCCGAGTGATCCAGTACGTGACTAGGGTCTGCCACGTACCGCCTCAGCTGCGACACGTGGAACACATCATGCACTCCCTCCAATGCAGGCGGCAAGTCCAGTCTATACGCCACTGCACCTACCCTCGCGAGAATACCAAAGGGTTCGATGTAGCGTGGGCTAAGCTTCCCGCCTCTGCCAAAACGAATTGTTCCACGCGTCGGAGAAATCAGTAGGAATACTAGATCGCCAACCTAAAACAAAACAGTCTCAACACGCAGTCTAAACAAACAACACAAACCAGAAAATAACGATCTATACCTGAAACTCAAGGGGTCTACGGTGGCTATCGGCCCAATGCCGCTGTCTGTCCTGCGCCACTCGCAGTCTGTCTCTGATGAGTTTCACCTTTTCTGCTGCATCCACGACCATTTCTGGTCCTAGCAAGGCTCTCTCTCCAACGTCGTCCCAAGATAACGGTGTACGACACCTCCTTCCATAAAGAGCCTCAAATGGTGACATCTTGATGCTGGCCTGGTAGCTGTTGTTGTAAGCGAACTCTACCAGGTGCAGATGATCATCCCAAGAACCTCCGAGATCTAGAACACAAGTACGTAGCATATCCTCGAGAGTCTGAATAGTCCTTTCAGACTGCCCGTCTGTCTGGGGGTGATATGCGGTACAGAACTTGAGCTGAGTGCCCAAGCTAGTCTGCAGACTCCTCCAGAAGTGGGAAGTGAAACGGCTATCCCGATCCGAGACGATGCTTACAGGAACTCCATGAAGTCTAACTATCTGTCGCACGTACATCTCTGCTAGCCTCTCTGTCAACGTGCCCACCTTGAAAGGTAAGAAATGGGCTGATTTGGTCAACCTGTCCACGATGACCCAAATCGTGTCCTTCCCTCCTGGAGAACGTGGAAGCCCTGAAACGAAATCCATGGTCACGTGCTCCCATTTCCACTCTGGAATCGGTAAAGGTTGAAGCAAACCACCTGGCCTCTGCCGGTCTGCCTTTACCTGCTGGCACACTAGACACCGGGATACGAAGCGTGCTACCTCGCGCTTCATTCCATACCACCATACATGCTCCCTCAAGTCTCGATACATCTTGTTGGCACCAGGATGCATCGAGTACTGAGAGCGGTGTGCCTCCTGCAAAACCTCCTCGCGTAGCTCCCCGCTCGGCACACATATCCTCGTGCCGTGCCGTAAAGAACCATCATCTGCGATAGTAAAGTCGTCCGACAATCCTATCTGAACCTGTGCCCTGATACTACTCAGAGCCTCATCCTCGTACTGCGCAGCTCTGATCCTATCCATCAGCTCGGACTGTATCTGCAATCCCCACATCTGAATCTCAGTACCGGGAACTAACACCTCAATCTCCAAGCTTTCCAAATCAGCCAACAAATGTCTATCAGTCGTCAAGTACATAGCCATCGGATACCTGCTCAAGGCATCGGCGACTACGTTGGCTTTCCCTGGGTGGTACTGTAATGAGATGTCAAAGTCCTTCATCAACTCTAACCACCTCCTCTGTCTCATGTTCAGCTCCTTCTGTGTGAATACGTACTTCAAGCTCTTGTGGTCTGTGAAGATCTCCACACGCTCTCCATACAGGTAATGTTTCCACAGCTTTAGAGCGAAAATAACTGCTGCCAATTCCAAATCGTGGGTGGGGTAGTTCTCTTCATGAGGGCGTAACTGCCTGGAAGCATAGGCAATCACCTTCCCGTGCTGCTGAAGAACACATCCCAGACCCTTTCCTGAAGCATCACTGTAGATGGTGAAACCACCTGTCCCTGCTGGCAACGTCAAAATTGGAGCTGTCGTCAACCTCTTCTTCAGCTCATCAAATGCAGCCTGGCACTCCTCCGTCCAGACAAAATCCACATCCTTCCTAGTCAGTCTGGTCATCGGCGCTGCAATCTTGGAGAAGTCTTGTACAAACCTCCTGTAGTATCCTGCTAGCCCGAGAAAACTCCTGATCTCAGCTACCGAACTGGGGGTAGCCCACGACTTCACTGCCTCAATCTTCTGTGGGTTAACCGAGATTCCGTCACCCGATACCACATGCCCAAGAAATTTGACCTTGTCAAGGAAGAATTCACACTTAGAGAGTTTCCCGTACAACTTCTCCCTCCTGAGAGTCTCTAAGACCAGCCTCAGGTGCTCTTCGTGCTCCTCCGGGGTCTTGGAATACACAAGAATATCGTCGATGAACACCACTACGAACTTGTCAAGGTATTGGTGGAACACCTTGTTCATCAGATTCATGAATACTGCCGGTGCATTGGTTAAACCAAATGGCATTACCATAAACTCAAACTGGCCGTATCTGGTCCGAAAAGCTGTCTTTGGTGTGTCCTCTCTCTTCACCTTCACCTGGTGATAGCCTGACCTCAAATCTATCTTTGAAAACACCCTCGCCCCGCTCAACTGATCGAAAAGATCATCTATCCTCGGCAGCGGGTACTTGTTCTTGATAGTGATATTGTTCAAAGCTCTATAATCAATGCACATGCGCACCGTGCCGTCCTTCTTCGGTACGAACAATACCGGAGCTCCCCATGGTGATGAACTGGATTTGATGAAGCCTTTGTCCTGCAGCTCCTCGACTTGCTTCTTCAGTTCTGCCAGCTCGCTGTTGTTGACTCTATAGACATGTTATGAAATGGGCTCCGCTCCTGGAACCAAATCTATAGAGAATTCAACATCTCTGTCTGGCGGCAAGCCTGGCAACTCCTCTGGAAATACATCCAGGAACTCCGCTATCAGAGGATGTGGCAACTCCTCCTCTTCTGCCCTGGCTCCGCAAAATGTGCCCCTGCTCTGTTCCGCTGCTCCTCTGACGACCTCAAACTCCGGCTCTCCTGGTGGTCTAAATAATACTCTGCCTCTATAACAATCTATAGTAGCATGATGCCTACTCAACCAGTCCATTCCGAGTACAATATCATACCCCGGAAGTGGCATGACAAGTAAGCTCACGCTCAACTCTCGGCCTCCTACTGACACTCTCCGGTCCTTGCAGTGATCACGGACTAGGATAATACCTCCACCAGTCATGATCTTGCAAGTCCTAGCTAATGGTTCTGTGTCTAAATGATGTCGAAGTGCATAAGATACAGACACAAAACTATGGGAAGCACCAGAGTCGAATAAGGTAAATGCGGGAATACAATCGAGAAGAACCGAACCTGTGATCAAGTCTCCTGCTGGCTCGATCTCCTCGACTGCCATGGCGTATGCTCGCCCCTGGGGTGCACCTCTCTGCTGCTGATGCTGGGCGAACTTCTGATGTTGCGGTGGAAGTGGTCCCCTCTGTTGTTGGCCTCCTGGTACGACAGGTACCCTGTCTGGTCCTCTCTGGGCGGCTGCTCCACCCTGACCTGAACGAATGGTAGGACAATCCTTCAGCTGGTGTGTCGTCGATCCGCAGGACAGACATGAGCCCAATCTCTTCTTGCAGATATCTCTAGTATGTCCCATCTTCCCGCAGTACGCACACTGGATGGCGGGTTGAGTCTGTCTCTGTTGCTGCTGCTGGACCTGCCCTCGGGCTGGTGCCTGGTGCTGCTGCTGAAAGGGTCTCTGCTGTTGCTGCTGAAAGTGTGGACGCTTGCCAAGTCCCGTACTACTGTTTGCTCCTCCGGAACCATCGCGTCCCCTCTTGGGCCTGAGGCCCAAGTCGTCCTCGGCTACTTGGGCATCCATCAATATGCCCTCGTAGGTAGCTGTGCGACGTCCCGACGTGCGAGACTTGATCTCCCTTGCCAGCCCCTTTCTGAACTTTCGGGCCCTGTCCCCCGGATCTCTAATCATCGATGGCGCAAAGCGGCTCAGGCGGGAAAACTCCGCGGCATACTCATCGACGGACGAGCTCCCCTGGGCTAAGTCATGGAACTGACTCTCCAAAGCTCCCAGGGCGACATCAGAAAAGAACTTTTCTTTGAAGAGCTCCTTGAAATCCTCCCAAGTGAGTCCCCTGCGCAAGAGTCTCGGCTCCGTGCGAAACCACGTCAAGGCAATGTAGAACATCTGGCTGCCAGCGGCCTCGATCTGGAGGGCCTCTGGAAGCTGTGCCAAGCGTAAGTTCCTCTCGATGTCCTCTAGTCAATCATCGGCGTAGAGTATCCCTTCTGTCCCCTTGAACTCCCGAGGCATCATCCTCTTGAAATCCACAATGGTGCCCGGCCTCTGGTGGTGCTGATCAGGACGCTGCTGCTGCTGAGTGACTCTCTCCACAGCCTGGAGAGCCACTTGGTGAGCATTCTCTATGTTCACCCTCATCATCTCTGTCTGGGCCTGATGTGCCTCAGCCTGCACTCTCTGGGCCTCTGCCGACGTCCTCTGGGCATCGACCATGCCCTGAATCAAAGCGAACATCTGTGCTCCATCGACGGGCACACCTCCTGGATGCTGAACTGGTGGTGGTGGTGCCGTCGTAGCTGTGGGGACCCTCTGAACTGGTGGTGGAGGACCCCCGAATGCTGCAGACACTCCCACATGTACTGGAGATGTAGGAGGTGCTGCAGATGTCTGTCCGGCAGGGCTAGAGGTGGCAGACCTCTCTGAATCTGCTGCTCCAAGTCTCTGGGACCTTCTCGGCGGCATCCTGAAGACAGATCGAAAGATTAAATTAAGGCAATAGATACGATATCATCAAGGAAGGACAAAAATTCTAAAGGAAAGATCATTAAGAATAATATCATAAAAATCAGAATTTCCTAATTGTGATTGAGCATACCCTCGGCCTAATTCCTATTTCCTAAAACAGGCTCGTAGTCATACTCTAAGCGAGCACCACTACGATATTGCTCTAATACGAATCTAGGACTCGACTACTGACCTGCATGGGCCACCACTAAAAATGTGTCACGACCCGCACCCAGAATTTGGGCATGAGTCGTGGGTACGTCCAGCCTACGCCGCAGCATCGGCGGTAGAACGCTGTCTAGGTCTCAACATATAATATATCCTGTCAATAGTCTCAACTCCGCACGGAGGACAATGATAAATAATCTACAGTTCTATGATATACTCAATCATAAGCTATAAGAAATAATGGCACGATGGGAATAGAAAAGAGTTCTAATAAAAACAACCACAATAATCCAACTCAAATCCTGGGTCTAAATGACCTCACAAAGTCACAAATAATAAATACAACTCAGTCTCAGTCTAAAACAATAATGCAGAAAAAGTAGTCTAAGAGCAGCCAGGTACGTTCTCCTCTAGGCTAGGCAACTCCTCTGGGATTTTCGGGGTGAAATCTTCCTCTAATCCTGGGCCATAATGAGTGGGGCAAAGATCCTCCAGGTCCTCTGAAAAATATTATCCAGTCAGGATTGGAGCGAAGCACAAGCACTAACAGCAGTTTCATTAAATTGACAAAGACTATAAACAGTGTAAGAAATACAAGATGGAAGTAAATGCTGGAAATGTAAAGTACTGGAGAAAATGGAAATAGGCAATAGAGCATCTAGCAATGAACAATAAATAGTGAATGCTAGACAATAAGTAGTGAATGCTGGAACAGGTGAATCTGAATAAAATAGACAGCTAGCTAAGTGTTTAAATTATCAGTTTATTATGTGATCGGCTTGGGACTTGATCAGGCTGGTTATATATGATTAACTATGATTCTTGTAGGTCAGGCTAACCATATGGTTAGATATGATGCATGTAGTGGTCAGGTTAATCATATATAACAACTATGATGCATGTAAGATGGTCAGGCCGCACCCAACGTGAGAAGTGGGGTGAGCTATGATGCATGTAAAGGATTTGGATATGATCACATAATCTACTAATAGTTCCCCATCCCCCCAGCTAGCACGATGGATTCCAATCACGACTCCTCATGATGGGGATATAGAATGATAACCCGTGTATCCATAGTGTCGGAATCAAGTATGTAATACAACTGAATTATAGAAATTATCAACAATGAAAACTGTCAGAGAATGTACTCGCCTGTGGTCCTGAGCAAAGTGTGAGGATCGACGTCCAAGGTGGGATCATAATGACCTAATTATGGAAATTAAATGTCAAAAACTGAATTAAAGAAATAAACGTGCTTAACTAATTAAATATGAGGCCTCTAGGTCAATGTCTAAGTCCATGCTAGGTTAACTGGGACCATACTAGGTCTATACCTTGTTACTCTAGGCTTTATGTTAATACTAAACCATCTTTACATACTAGGCAATTAATATAAATAAAACTCATATATATATATCCTAAGGTATTACCTAAACTGTTAACTCTTAATTTAACTAGTTCTCAATATCAACCTCAACTCATAACACTATGATAACTCACACAGGCACTCTCTCCTAGACACTATACTTAATAGTCACACTGAGAAACACCCAGTACTACTACACTGACCCAGGTTCACTCACAGATTCTCACACACTGAAATCAGGAACTCACACACAAAATCTGACTGAAACCTGGAACACACTACACTCTCTAGTTCACAGTCTAAAATTGTTCAGACTTTACCTACAACCTACTGATACACTAACCACGGCAAAACTCACACTGGTTAACTGATACTCACTTGTGAAGTGAAACCCCCAACTGAAACTCTAAGACCTACACACACTCACATCCACACACAGGTACCACTCATGTATCTCACAGGCATTCTAACTGACACACACTACAGTTTCAGACTTAGATAGTCATATTGCTCACCCCCTAACACCCACACAGTTGCATTATTGAACCTGGAAAATTATCAGCTACACACCTACACATTGGTATGCCACAGCTGCACACTGAAAATACACACACTGACTACACCTTACTCTACACACAGCAGACACTTAGATACTCATTCACTCACTGACACCCTATATGGAACACACAGGCTATATACCTCTCTCTCTCACTCACTAAATTATACAGCCATGTACACACAGAATTCTACACTGAACTGCTCCCAGACTTCCCCCCCCATACATACTGACACAGTTACACAGTCATTTAAACCCCCTACCCCATCTCACTGATACTGGGATACACTCTACACTGGTCAAGATCTCCTAAACAAAACCCCAATGCACAACACACTACATCACAGTGTCAGTACCACTGAAACACTCACTGATACTCTGAGAACACACAGTCCTAGACACCCTATGAAACTCACTGCACAACACACAGGATCACACAACTACACAGGAACTCACCTACAGGCACATACACAGAATACAGGTTGACACAGCAACTTACTGACACATAACAACTACACACATACTGCTGTACATAGACACAGGTTCACACTGAAACTCACATGCCTATGGCTAATTGCCAACATACAGCACTAACTTATTTACTGTGCTCAAATACCCAGACAATCAACCCATATCTGAACACACAGTCCAGTCCCTAACATATCTGATAATAGTGCAATGTCTGCACCCAACCAAAACTAGGAAACTCTGCAAAAGTTGGATTTCAGTTCCAGACCACTGTTTAGAGCAGCAGACACACTATGTAGTGAACAATATGCACTGCAGAAATACCCCAGATCAGCACAAAGGTCTTTCCCTTATGCCACTGGTAACTGGCATTTGTCCCTTACTACAAACCTGTAGATCCCCCCCCCAATGCTACATATCTGTACACACCTCCTTGCATCAAATTAACACACTCTCAATACCTGAACACTTATTGAACACTGCTACCCTTGCTCTTATTGTTACCCTCACTTCTAATGGTACTTCTACTATTCATGTCATATGTTACTAAACCGAGCCTCCCTGAGCTTCTACTTGAACGAGCCTAAGTGTACCTACACATTCTTTTCATGTATGGTCTCATATTGAACACAGGTACACTTACTAACTACTATGATACTCTAGTGCACAATACATCTAACTGATACCTCTCCTTCACACACTAACACACTGGTGCTATACACATACACAAACTTATATTCCCTCATCACAACCATTCTAACAATACCCGAGCCTCCACCCAGTTTCTGACTTGAACTTTACACAACCTGATTCTTCCCACATGTGCACACGCACACGTAAAACCTGACTGCACACAACCAAAGCACAGTTTCACACAAGAACTTGACTGCACATTTCCTCAATGCCCGACTGTACAACAACCCCCAAAACTCCAGCCTATCTATACCCCTATGCAATATATCTATGTATATATATATACATCAGAACATGCAGTAATTTAACACATAGCTAGGCAAATCCCTAAGGGGCATTCCTACAAACACAAGAAGTGTAGAAAAACAGATTCACATACAAACCCATAAATCCTCAATCAAAAACCCTAAAAATCGAGATCTAACCTACATGTAAGAGATGTAGTCATGTATACTTGCAAACCCTTAAGATTAGGGTTCCTGAAATTGGGGGAAACCAACGTAGGTCACCCAAAATCTTAATTCTAAACCCTAACACGAAACCTAACAGCAAGGGTGGGTTCCTAATGGGCATTAACATCAGAAAACAGAAATAAAAGAATTAAAATAGGGTTTACCTATAGGGAGATGGTTTTCCTATGAAGGTTCTTCTTTTCCAAGGCTTCTTGACCCAACCCCTTGCTTCTCTTTGCTTTGGAGGAGAAAAAATGGGATTCCTAGGGTTAATTCTGAATTCTGGAGGAGAACAAGTGGTTTTCTTGTTGGAGGCTAGGTTTTAGGTTTTTCTTCATGAAGGAATGGGTTCCCTTTTATATTAAACTAGGTTAGGGCTTCATAAGCATAGTTTTAGGTTAACCCCCTATGTTAGGTCATGTAGAACCTAATTAACTAGGGTTTAGTCAATTTAGGGTTTGAGGTTCCACCCAAAAATTAGAATTCTAGGGCTTCTCTAGAATTGGTCTTCAAATTAGGGTTTAGTCATTAGGGTTTGTCCTAATGAGTTCTAGAGTTTGACCTAAAACCAATTATCAATTACAATATATAATTACTTTATAAAACTCAGCAGATTAATTAAACACATAATTATTCAAAATAGTGAAATTACACAAATGTCCTTATCTGGAAATGTGGTAGTGACACTTCCAAACTCCAGGTCAAATCTATTATCGCTTACCTCTTTCATCGAACCAAAATATTCATTCTCGGGCTAACTTCTATTCGAGCGATATTCTACTCAAGTTTTATTCCGTTTGATTTAATTTGAAATCGCTCGCACGATCCTCCAAGTTTTCACCAAGTTTCCTTGATCAAGATATTGATTTTCATTTCCTTGAATCCCTATTCGATATAAGCCTTATCACTTGTTCAAGACATTCTTAAATTGTTCAAACCAACTATCACATGAGACTTATGAATTCGTTTGAACATTTCTAAAATGATCCATACACCACTCAAGAATCGAGTCATCCAATCAAATCCTCATTCGGTGTCTGCATCAATCGCTAGCATATTCCCCAAGTCGTTCCTTAGAATTCATGTGCAATACCTAAGAATTGCCTGTTAAATCTTAGTCTCATATATATCTTATTGATAGTCATACAAGTAAACCATATTTGATTTGAATCTGCCGACCCAAAATACCGTCCGAGCTATTTTTCAAAATCCAAGCACGATTCTCTATATTCGCCTTAGCGATAATCTGGTAATATTTCTATCTGTTGACATTCTAAGTCTAACTTATACTTATTTGAACGATATATGAATCTCGCTTGCAACTAGCTTGCACCAAAAGGGTCTTGGTACGCGATACTCAACACAACTTAGCCGAAAGGCTGTGTGCATAGCTAACCGTCCGAACGATATTCTATTTCGCACACTAACCAGTTCGATAATCATGTATAGGTATTCGGGTTCACACATAACTTGCAAATTATAGTACGAGTCTATTCCCACAAAGCCTAACACAGGTCGGCACAAAGGCCTTCGTATCACAATTTCGTACAAGCAATCATATCATTCACACGTACTTTTAAAGTTATTTAGACTCATTGTATAAAATATCTCATCGGGTTAATGAGAGAGTGTGTTTCGTATATAACCCACGAACGAGCTTTCAAAACTGAGAAAATCGATACGAAGTCCAAAGGCGTAAAGCCATGCTCTCTGATACCAATATGTCATGCCCCGATCTCCCGCAGGTAATCGGCCGTCCCTGCTAGGCACGAATCACCGTGCCAGCGCTCCCACGGGACGATCTTTCCTATCTGGACGTGATACTGCACGAGCTCAAGCCACGCCAGTGCAAGGCCATGATCCGAACAGGCGGTAAGATGACTAAGCCACAGAGTCGCACAGATAGTCCGAGTGCAGCAAAATAAGAAACGCACAAGCGATTGATAACAAGTTCACAAAGTCGTCAATAGCGAAAGCATTATATAACACAAGTATAGAAGTAAAATAAGCTCTTCATTGATATTGAAAAAGTGTTACAAGCGACGCTAGGCCAGGATTACAAGTCGCTCAAGTCCTCTCTTTCTCTGAAATAATAAAAGCAAGCCAAGTGGCTATAATTATGGAATGATAGGCGATATTCCAACATTATGTCTTGTATATGTGCTTTAGTTTCGGATGCAACGTTCCAAGGCTCCAAAGTGTACTCCACGGCTTAGGATGCACGAAGGCAATTTCCACACCGAACGAGGTTCTTCCGCACCTTGCAAGCAATCTGGTGGGTTATCAGTACATGAATGCACTTGTGGGGTGGCTTCTCGCCCGCTCGACAAATACAAACACGTTATAAAGGTTTCGTGCACCATCTATTAAGTTATTTTTCTAGTCTTGCCTTAGGATCAGTTTTATGGCATAAATGAAAAGCCTAACTCGTGTGGCAGTGCACCGTGCGATATATGAGTAACACGGCGATACTTACCAACTTACCATTCTTCCTTCCCTGTCCAAGGCAAACCAAGTTAAACCAAGCACAAGCATTTATATTGAAATCCAGGAACAATAGCATAAGCAAACAAAGTGTCATGTGCGAGGTACTATTTCAGTTGCATAAGTTACACGGATTGTTCAGGTGTGTTGCAAAAGATGTTCAATTATTCAGTTATGTACAGTTGTCTTTTACTCATATTCGTTCAGGCGTATTAGTTTACTGGATGCGATGCAATGACTCGCACGTGGATTACCGCTAAGCGAGGATAACTTATCTATATGAACATGAGGTCACTGGCTTAGCCATAAAGGACCGATTTATAGTCTTATGACCGAATAGGGTGCAACACTTGATACAAGACGAGCAATTCAAGGCGAGCAGGTGATACAGAAGACCCATTGCACGCCATCCCACTGATTCAAACGACTATCATTTGGGTAGACGGCTAGTCTAAGGTAATATGCTCTACTAAGGCCTGAATCCCGAGTATTGTCCTGTCCCAAAGACGGCGTCGCATACCATAACCGAAATTGGCATGCAATACACCCTTCATTCCTCCTAGGCCGGTACGATCACAGTGCCCTGGTAATCATCCGAGGAAGCAGATACCTCATGCACGAGTTGTCCATGACCATGCAAATCATGGGTCATTCCAGATTCACTACATGATATGATAATTTTTGATTTTTTTTCTTTAACGAGTATTGCTCCACGTGCTGTGATTTTTGCTTTACTTGACATGATTCTCGTTCAGAGTTAAACTTGACTTGATACATTCCCCTAGTTCGGGAACAGCCTTGGCGACCTAACGGTCCCGTATACTTGCAGGTTCATATTGCACTGAAGGACTATTTGATAGTCTTCTGGCTAACTAGATGCATGCACGATACGAGTAGTGTTACTTGATTTCGGCATAATTTATGTGGCAAGCATTGAAACGAGACAACGAGTACAAGTTGGCATCTAAGCAGGCAAGTATTTCATTTTGTGTGAACATAAGCATAGGGAAACATATAATATAGCCTTTATGTTTAGCACGGGTCTAAGGGGTAGTGCGAAGAGTGAAGCGTACAGGGACATATCGAGTGACATAGTCTATGGGCGTGTAGTATAGCAAGTGAAGCAGTGTACTACGAAGAGTATAATGTTCTACTTGAGGAATAGCGGGGTCTACTTACACGAAGCAAGGGTAGCATGTGAGGGTCCATTTATAAGCAAAGTTTTATTTCCATGTTCTAACACAAGCAATACAAGTTGGGATTATTCCCTTAGCTAGGTGCGTTGTATTCTTTATTAGCATGCATGTGGTGATTCACCTAGCGACTATCATGTATCTTCCATATTTTAAGTGTGCTGGCTAAGCAAAGATAAGTTCATCGTATCCACCCACCTTAGCGATGATTCGCCTCGGTCGAGCGATACTCCGAGTGAGCCTTTGAAAGTCTAGTCTGAACTCCTGAAGGGCCAATTCTAAAAATTCTTTGCCTCAAATGAGTCTTCTCCCTGAGCAAAGTGGGTCGGGTCGTTCCACTTGCATCGTTTGAATCGACAGTCCGCTTGAACGGAATGAGTCGTTAGGTATACCCTAATATACCCTCGGCACACCATTATGTGTCACAGAACAGCTACTGGACTTACTGAAAAAAATATCTGTCTGAATGATATACTAGTGGCGGTTTACTGACTATATACCGCCTGTACTAATACTGTGGAGACATAGGCTTAGAAAATGGGTTTGGTGACCAATTTTATTCCAAACTTCACCTTATGAATTCCAGAAAACTAGGAAAGATAGAAAATTCATCCTACAACAATATAGGGACTATCCTAAGGATCAAATCTCTGTATTTATCTAAAAAAAATCCTTGGTTCCGTACTAGTTCTAGGATTTATACTCCAAAGTATAGCCCAAGCTCAAATTATACGAAAAATCCACAACCAATTAATGATACATAAAACTAAGCAAAAAAATAAATAAGTGGAAAACTTTCAAGAAAATATAATTATTCAACAAATGCAATATGTACTTGCCTCAATTTTAATTTCTAGCTCTAGGTCTCCCACTCCACTTCGAGGATGGGTCTAGAAACCACAATCCTAGCCTCAAGGCCAATTTGTAGCTTTGGCTTAGCTCCTAGGAAGAATAAGGAGGAGATATGGTGGTTTTAGAGAAGGAAAAAAACGAAAGAGAAAAAAGTGATTAAATAGTAGGAGAGAGAAAAGGGATATATAATTGGATGAGTGATAACATATCAATTCTGACTCCCTTCCCAATAAGAGCCTTAGTTGTGCCAATACAGTGCTTTTACATAGACCGGTGAGCGACCGCGCGCAAGGCACACCTCGTGCCACATGTCGACCCCCTCCATTGGTTAGCATTTTTTTCCTAATCTAGCAGGAGGCTTTTTTTTGGACCAATCAGGGGGGACACGTGACATTCGGTCTGCTGCTCAGCAGTCCCCCCTTCGGGCTGGCAAGATTTTTCGGTGTCAATCATACCACAAATATATATATATATATATATATATATATATATATATATATATATATATATATATATATATATATATATATTGGTTGAGATTAAAATGTGTAAACTCCACCACCTTTTAATCTCACCAACTCAATTCCAATCCAAAACAAGTAACATAGGGTGATTTCATATATATAACATACGGTGTTTCCATAGTATGAAACCATTGTGTGTGTGTGTGTGTGTCTCTCTCTCTCTCTCTCTCTCTCTCTCTCTCTATATATATATATATATATATATATATATATATATATATATATATATATATATATATATATAGAGAGAGAGAGAGAGAGAGAGAGAGAGAGATGCAAATGACGTCTAGCCTAACGGTTAAGACTGATGCACCTAGACGGGGAGGTCGTGGGTTCGAGACCCCCTGACGTCATTAAATTTCCCTTTGTAGGAATTAATGGTGGAGTGGTGGTCAGGTGCGGTACAGGTGCGTAGAGTAGTGGTCGGGTGCGGTACATGTGCGTGGATGCGATGCGGGTGCAGGTGCGGTGCTGGTAGATCTGGTGCTGCGGGGTGCGGTGCGGCTACGGCTGCGTGAGGCATTCGAGCCTGATGCAGTCGACCTTCGTGCTAAAGATGGTATATATAGACCTTCGGGCTAAAGATGATATATATAGACATTCGGGATGGATTAGTTGAGTCTTCAGGCTGAGTTATAGTCTCTCGAAGGAACCTGTTTAAAATTTACCTTCTTTGTGAGAGAGAGAGAGAGAGAGAGAGAGAGAGAGAGAGAGAGACTTACAATGTTAAATATGTTTTGGACCTTTTGGCCTCTCGCAAACCAAAAATTCCTTGCTTCGTCACTACTCTCGGCAAGCATCCCACACTAAGAAACCGTTACCTGCCATAGTTACCAAAGACTATCTATTCAAAAAATTCTCCATTAAGATAAAGAAGTGGGAAAAAAAAAAACCTTTGAGATATTAAAGTCCACTTTCGCTTAGATTTTATGTTTCCAATATTTATCATGCAGTACACGTTGGCTCTCAAAGCTGATCATTTCTGTCAAGCAAGCAAGCATCCCCAGAGGATATTATAATTTAACTTTCAAGAATAAATGAGAGTATAGACGTATAAAGATACCGTGACATGTTGTTACATGTTTAGTTGTGGTTTTCGTACAAAGACTGGTTTTATAAGTACATGCTGGCCTTGACTGCGGTTATTCTCCACTAATGCACAAATTTTTTTTTTTCCCTTATGAATTAGCTTTGGTTATTTCCAACTTTAGTAAATCTATGCATCCAACAAATCAATTGTTCATAAAAACAAAATAACGTTGCTCATCAAGGACCATATGTTGATGGCCCATTATCTATGGACCTTTCTGTTAAATTCACTATACAAATTCCCTGTAGCAGCCCAACGGGCCTAACATTTTCCTTACACTTATGTTTAAGCGACATGTGACGGAAAAAAATGCTTAGAAAACGAATGGCGGTTCCGGCAACCTAAGGATGAGCATTAGGTTTATTCGATTTAAATTGAATCGAAATAGTTAAAATTGAATAAACTAAAATTCTAAAAATTTAAAATTGAAACTGAATTGAGTAAGCTATTTGGTTTGTTCGGTTGGACTATTGCAATTATTTAATGGATCGGATCTAATGTTGAAATCATGGTTAAATTATAATTCTATACAAATATTTTTTTGTATTTTAAAGTTTTGTTCAAAGTTGTGCTTCAAAACATATACATAGAATTATTATTTTCAAAATATACACATTTTTAATCACAAAATATGCATAGAATTAAAATATTTACATAATTGTATAAATGTTATTCAATTTTCGATTTTGGACCGAAATCGAAACAAAAAATCGAAAGCGAATAAGGAATTCTAGTATTTTTAAAACCGAAATTGATTCGATTTTTTTTTTCAAACCGAACCGAATCAGTTCGGTCCAAAACCGAATATTTCTCACCCCTACCAGCACGAGCGTCACGGACGGCTGTACCGCTTTGCTCACCAAAATAAACAAGGATAATTTAATAGTAGGGTCTCATATAATATGTGATATTATTTTTGGGTCTCTGAAGTGTCGACGTTAGTATATGGATCTTAAAATTACTGTCCATATTGTACACTCTGTAGACCGGCAATGCCTATGCCTACAACCAAATGCTTACACCCTTCTTACAGCCGCCACGTGGTGTCCACGTGACGGCCGCCCATTGGGTGAGGGAGTGCCACGTGGCAGCCATTCATTGGAGGAGAGGTGAGGCCGGGTGTGGCCCACATAGCAGGGGGGAGAGGGTTGTAAGAAGGTTGTAAGCATTCGGTAGTAAACTTAGCATTATTGTTTTGTAGACCCAAATTCTAATATCACATATTATACCAGATCTCGCTACTAAATGACCCAATAAAAAACCCCACTTATTGGCACCGACAGAAAGGTGCAGGACAAGCAAACTGATTTCCTGGCCCACATGGCCGTCTGTAGGTGTTGTTAATACATAAAGTAGGTCGCCTTAAGAGAAGATCTAAGTAGCAGTACGCGATCTTTGACGTGATCGCCAGAAAACTAAAATTTTCAGTCCGAGACTTTTAGTGAGGGTGTCGGTCGCACGTGGAGCGCACCTCCTGCCTGACGGACAGAGGATGGCGTCATCCCGTCGTCAGCAGGTGGCTCGGCTCGAAGCGGATTTTCTGGCGGCTGCACGCCGAACTTGTTCGGTTCTTTTTCCTACCACCGGGCAAACGATATATTTCCATATGTTACCAAATTGTCCCCCTAAAATCTTTTAGTTGCACAAAACTAATTTGATGGCTAAACTGCAACTAAATACTTTTAAATTATTTCACGTAAATATTATGAACTTTAAAAATTAGCAACTAAATATTCTAAAATTTTAATCCGTTAGTAGTTTAGCCAAATGATGTTAACTTCTCTGTGTAATCAGCTCAAGTAAAATAATCCATAATCTAAGATAATAAAAAAATAAATATCAGTTGTCTATCCAATTCCAACAGAAAAAACAAATATGAAAAATTCTCTTACCAAAAATTAGGAATCAGAAGAAGATGTGAAAAAAAAAATATTTCTTGTATTATCTTTACTATTATAATGCGGTTTGAAAACTATTTAAAATTGAGTCGTCCAAACCGTATGTATATCATCCAATAAATAAAAAAATATTTAAAAGTTTAAAAATATTTCCAACCGAATATATATCTCCCGACGTAATTAAAAATAAAAATAAAAAATTCAAATATTTCTAAATACCTTAACATATAATAAATTCTAAAATATATTCAATATTCAAATTATATTTAAACTAAGTACATGGTATTATCTAACTAAATACATATCCAAAATTTAAAAATATATTTATAAAAATTCTAATTAAAATATTATAATATAATTTTAATTTTTTTTAATTTTTTAATAATAATATAATTTTTTTTTTTTACATACAATGTACGAAAACGTGACTAGTTCTGTTAGAATTTGTATTTGTAAGGAGGTCTCATATAATTTGTGACTTTCGGAATAAGCAAAAAAGAACAATTGGAGGGAGAAACCTAGGGTTCATCTTTCAGTTCGTAATTCTAAAAGAATGAATGGAAAAAAAAAACCCGGTTATAATACGATGAGTACATGAAGATAAAATGATCCTAAAAAGACACTTGCCAATTATTTTTTAGGGAAACTTTGACGGCCGTTAGTGGAAGGTAGTGTTTTGGATGTAAAGTTAGCCCAAAAATATCATTCCATATTGGACATCTCTTTAATTCATGTGTCCCACATGAAATCATATTGGATTTTCAACAAACTCCTCCTCCCAATAAATGAGAGGGTGTTTTCCGCATAGCTCCACAAGAGGACTCTTTATTTGTCGTCTTAGGATAGATGCATGCTTCTTGTCGTCAATAACCTCGCATGTCCCAGGATGCTCTACATTGTTAGTCCAATGTTTAAGTTGAGTTTTATGAATATGACTAATCCATTAAGTTTAGCATTATGATAATCATATAATCACTATAGTAACTTCTATTTAAAGCAACATTGTCCAAATATACATTAATGTTGTAATATTTGCTACTGTGTATATTACTTTATTCGTCTAACATGTATTTGCAGACAAGTAGTAAATAAGATCAGATATGGACATATGCAGTGAAGAAAATACATGATGAGCCAAAGACGACGTTATAATAGAAGATTTCTCTGAACCGCCTACGACATCTTTGGAGTCTCGCACTCGAGGGTTCCGCTGCCTAGTCAGTAAACGGGGGACGAGGGGGTAGCACCTCCCGTGGCCCCCGAAAGGTATTCAAATTTTCAAACATGTTTATCTTTGGACAACTGCCATCAAGAAAAAAGATGTTATCAAGTGCTATTATTTTTTCACTTTTATTATGTATTTTATATTTTGTTTATAGGACAAATGTACATTGGTTTCGCAATTGGCACCAAGGAGCTCAAGTCCATACTAAACCAGAACCTAGTCCACTCAAAATAGCCCAAAACTTAAAACCAACATTCTAGATATGGGATGACCGAACTCGGACTGAGTTCTGCCCAAACTCTGGTCAAACTCGGTCAGCCCAAACCAGAAACCCTAGTCAGCCTCTTCCTATATTAAGACCAGGCTCCAACGTTCGAATTTATGGACGTTTGGGGACCGAACTCTGCCCAAACCCGGTCCAGAAAAATCCTACAAATAGAGGTTGAATTCCATTCATTTCATTCATCTCTCACTTTCAAACCTATTATATTCTGAACTTTAAACCTTCATATTCCCGAGATCAACTTCCAGCCTTCTAGTGCCAAGTGCGATCTTGGTTAGAAGTTTGTTCGAGTTGTAAAGATTAATTTTTTTTTTGAAGTCGGCAAGCTCTTCGGATCAAAGCATGTGGTTGTAAGAAATTGGCGAGTCCTTCGGATCAAAGCTCGTATTGTAAGAAGTCGGCGTGTCCGTCGGATCAAAGCACGTGTGCACGCTATTTGTGATAATAGTTGATTAACTCCGAGCAAGAGTTCTCGTGACTGGATTAGTCCTCCACGAGAAAAATTAGTATACATTGCGGTGTTTACGTTTGTGCTATATAAACTTTACTTTCCATATATACTTGATATATTGATGCTATAGTTTAGTTGGTACTTAGACTTAATTTTTATTGGAAAAATTATTTTGCTGCACACTATTCACCACTGTAGAGTTGCCACATCGGTCCCTCAATTGGTATCAGATCTAAGTTCTCTTTATATAGGCTTAACAACCTAGAGTATAACTTATGGCAACACTCAAATCCATTTACACCAACAATGGTGAAGGCCAGTCCATAAATAGGTCACCTATATTTGATGGAACGAACTACACGTATTGAAAAACAGGTATGAGCTTCTATCTCAAGTCACTAGATTTTGACCTATGGTCAATTGTCATTGATGGCTACAAAAACCTGCTAGAATTATGGTAGATTTTAACCTTGTTGAAAAGCCTAATGATAAGTATATATCAAGCTAGAAAAAAAACAAGTCAGTCTTGATTCTAGAGCCATAAATGCATTATTTGTGTTGTAGATAGGACTGGGTTTAATAGAGTGTCCATGTGTACCACTTTACATGAGGTTTGAAAACTACTTAAGGTAACTCATGAATCAAGTGAAGGAATCCAAGATCAGTAGGCTTACACAAGAATATGATGCATTTAAAATAACGCCTAATGAGACCATTACACAAATGTCTACTCACTTTCTTGATATTTAATCTACTTTCTTCTCTTTGTAAGGATTATAACAATCACAAAAAGATAAACAAGCTGCTCAGGGGACTCACCAAGAACTGGAAGTCCAAGGCTACTGCAATCTTTGAAGGAAATGACCTCACCACCATGACTCTTGAGACACTCATGGGCAAACAAGTCAACTTATTCTTGATTGTCAAGGCATCTAGGGCTCTATAGTCGATGCACATACGAAATATCACATCCTTCTTTTGTACAAACAACACTGGTGCTCCCCAGGGTGATGAACTCGGACAAACAAATCCCTTGTTCTACAACACCTCCAACTATAGTTTTAGCTCATTCAGTTCCTTCTTTGCCAACCGGTACAAATTTAAAGATACCAGCGCTGCTCCTAGTACCAACTCAATGGTGAACTCCACATCTCTATCTGGCGGTAGGCCTGACAACTCTTCCGGAAAGACATCCTCGAACTCTGCAACTATCGAAGGGGTTTTGTCTCCATAGCCATGTAAACTCCAACTGTCTGGCCTACTCCTTGCTCGATGGTCCCCCGCATGAACTCGAAGTCCGGACGATCTGGCGGTCTAAAAATGACGCTACCCCTCCGACAATCTAGTATGGCATGGTACTGGCTCAACCAGTCCATCCCCAGCAAAAGGTCAAAGTTTGGCATCGGGGATACCAAAATTCAAGCTCTCATCTCCCGACCGCATACGACTACCAAGCACATTCTTATAGTACTGGTAACCGGCACAATACCTCCTCCGGTAAGAATCTTCCAACTCTTAGATAAGCGAAAAGTGGCTACCCTATGCATAGCTACAAAACTACTAGATACAAATGATAGTGTAGCACCAGAATCAAATAATGCAGTCGCAGGTAATGATGCAACTAAAATAGTACCTGTGATGGCTTCCCCCTTTGTTTTCTCGTCTGTCACCACTAGTGCAAAGGCCTGACCTCCCCTCTGTCCTCCTACCTGTTGTCTGGCCCGATCAAACTGTACCTCATGTGGGGCCAGTGGTGGTCCCCTCTAAAATCTGCCGGGTGCAGGCAGACGGTGACCTCATGTGGAATGGTGCCCTCAGGATTGGTGTATGTGACCTCTGTCCTGCCTGCGATGTTATATCCCTGCCCTGTGGGCAATCTCGGGCAAGTTGATGGCTCGCCCCATAAATCATATACAATCCCAACTTTTTTCGGCAATCCCTGAGAACATTCCCCCTCTTGCCACAATAGTTACAAGATGGGAGCTCCCTCTGCTGGTATGGTGCGCTCCTCGCACTACAAGAAAAAGTCAAATTAGCGACGCAAAGAAACGTCACTAAATGACAAAAAAATATCGCTAATCACTTTTAGCGACATTTTTAGCGACGTTTTACAGAAGTCGTAACTCAGCTAGTCGCTAAAAGGAAAAACGTCGCTAAACGTCGCTATACCGACATTTTTAGCGACGTAAATGTGTCGCTAAATTAGTGACGTTTAGCGACGCGACGTCGCTAATTAGCGACGTGCTCATCAGTCGCTAAACGTCGCTAATTAGCGACTTATATAGCGACATTACAACGACGTCTATAATGACCTGGCAATACTGCCATATCAGCAAGTTGCGACGTACAACGACGTTTTTAGCGACATTTTTAGCAACGTCATTAGCGACGTATAGAAACGTCGCTAATTAGCGACGTATTTAGCGACGTGTATTAACGTCGCTAATTAGTCGCTAAAAATGTTGTTAATTGTACTGTAAAAATAAAAAAAATTAATACTGAATTATTTCCAAACTATTATTCCTGCAGTTTATTAATTCACAATTTGTACAAATAGACCCGGAGCAACCCCCCGTTGAATTTTCTGGGTTTGCCGACCCCCTTGGATTAAACACTCAACACCGATAAATTAACATATATTTAATATGAATAATATAATAAAATTTGAAGAAAATAAAACATCCAGCAAATATCATCGTAAAGAATACAACAACTATATATCCATACAACGAGTCTCATCCTAAATAATACAAAGAATACAAATATCCAGCAACTATACTACTGCGGATCTGCAGGAGGATGGCCACCGGCGCGCAAGAAGGATAAAAACAGATCATACTGCTCCCGTAAAATCGACACCGATATCGATGGAGAAGGCAGTGAAGTCTGTGGAGCCTGTGTGGATGTAGGCGCACCAGGAGGACGTATCCGCTCCAAGTCTGCGAGTCGCTGGTTGTAAGAATCCATGGTAGACAATAGCCTCGTACTGCTATGAACCATTAAATCCTGCATCATCGTCAGCCTCTCGCCCATGGATAGCTGTGATGCCTGCAGCTTCGTCATGTTGCGCTATGTCGAGGCTCTAAGATCATTTGTCAAATCTCGGAGCTCCGTGATGCTGCGGTCGAGCATATCAAATTGTGCGATGAGCGTCGGATCGTCTGCCTGCGGCTGGGACAGGGGCTGCTCCTCCATCCTTCGCAGCAACTCGTCACAAAGAGATGCAATCTGAAGGTCAACTACCTCCTGGACTCTGGCCGACGACTGCGAGGGCTGTGGGGAATGCGCATTTGTCGGGGAGGCCCTAGATGACTGCGTCATAACCAGGGTGCCATAGGATCCCGTACCGTAGTACGTACCCCTCTGGAGACCACCAGCGGCGGTCACCCACAGGTCGTCCACCGACGGAGCTGGAGTGGACTGCGAGAAAGTACCAACCTCTCCAGCTGTAGGTGTACTACCAGTCGCTCGCTCACGCAGCCTAAGATACTCGGCCTAGAAAAAGTTTGAAAACTCGATAATTGCCTAAGTTATATTAAAATTAACACAAAGTAAAGTAATACTTACATAGGTCTGCGAGGCCCTCTCATCAATAATATTTCCGTCCTTGCGATGGGTAGCCAAGAAGACGGTTACCATGTTTGCTTCCTCACCCCTCTGTACCTGTTAAAAATATATTATTTAGTACTAAACTTAAATATTTTTTCCTACTACCATTTTATCGTACTTATATTAAAATAATATATCTTAAATAAAAAATATACCAAACGACGAAAATGTTCCGTCATCGGAATCGAGCCACCACACCACTTGGCAGCATTCTGCCTAGCCGCCTTGGCCTTCTCAGACCTTTCCTTGTAGCTCGGATCGTCGAATCTAGCCCTCATCGCAGTCCACTGCTCAGGCATAATCCAACCTTGGATCGGTTTTCCAGCACGATCACGAGCCTTCTGGTCATCCAGAGCATCACGGATAAGCTTGGCGGCAACGGTAGGAAACAACCTCTCGATCAACTCGGCCCGGTGCGGAGGATAGAAATACGTTTGCTATAATAAATAATTTAGTAAGTGAGCATCACGGATAAGTTATATAATATGCATAAATTAGAGGATTTATATAATATACTTTTACCTGGAAGTGCGCAAACCAGAATGCCTTCCTCTCCTCCGGAGCTTCAGAGTAGTTGATCCAAGGGCCACCGTAGTTGTTCCTCAGAAATAGGCCAAAGCGTCTCTGAACCGACGATGGACGATATCTATACAGAGAAAATTATTTTGATCAAAAAAGTCAATATATGATGAGTAAAGAAATATACGATATATATGATGCTAAACCATCTAATTGACTTACTTTGTACCGTCGGCCCAAATCTCTGTCCTCGTCTCCTCCGAAGGTGCGCATGGAGGATCTTGCTGATGCTGGGACAACGTTGACACAACCTCCTCTACATGCTCATCTGTCTCCATGGTTCCGTCCCAAGAGTGATGCCACGTAACGTCGTCGCAGTCGGAGATATGAATGATCGATATACTGGAGTACTAGGCGACGACGATTCGGAACCAACAGTAGGCAGTACCGGAGGATCACTCTGTCTACCTCGGGACGTGTCGAATCCTCCGCATTGTCCTGTCATACCTGATAACAACATATGATGAATAAAGAAAAATATAAATATATAGTATATTCTACAGTCAAAATATGATGTATATCTCACAGCATTCTACAGTCAAAATATAATACATATATTAGTTAAAATAGTACATTCTACAGCAAAAATATAGTTACATTCTACAGGCAAAATATTTTATTTTCAATCATCTTCAGAAAATTCATCTTGTTCGCCTTCCTCGTCCTCCTCTTCCTCTTCCTCCTCCTCGTCTTCACTTTCATCTACTTCGTCTTCGCCTTCGTCTTCGTCTTCCTCTTCAAATAATTCTACATCTTCTATATTATTACTCGTGTAATAAGTAACTTCCGTTGAGTCCACATCTATAATATTTGTTACAAGAGGTAGATCGTCCTCCTGATAAGCTATTTCATCAATGTCAAAGGTATTTCTAGCTTTAGTCTTGCATACTGCCCACCAATCCGACCTCGCTGTCCCCCGTCTAGGATAAGTTGTAAAGTACACGAGCTGAGCCTGACTTAATATGATAAATGGTTCGTAGCCTTGATATCTACGCTTGTAGTTTATATCCACAAGACCATACTTGTCAATTTTCCAACCTTGATCTTGAATCGGATCGAACCATTCACACTTGAATAGCACGATATTAGTAGGTTATGTGCCATAATTATATGTCAACTCCACAATCTCTCGTAAGATGCCAAAGAAATTATTGCCTGGATCGACGTCTTTGTAGTTCGAAGATTTGATACACAAACAACTATTTTTCGTGGAATCAAGATCCAGAAAGCTGTCTCTGATAGGAGCATTTGTTGACTTGAACCTAAATCCATTCACACAGAAACTTGGCCATATTTTAACGGCAGTAATTGGTCCCTTGGCTAGAGTTCTAATAGATTAAGTCTCGGGTGTTATTAGACGATCGACCTAAATACCAAAGTAGCGATAGTAAGTTATTTGTGGTGCAAGTGCAGAAATAAAAAATAATTACCAAGCACCTTACATATGCGCTCAACCAAGAAGAAAAATGGTATCTCATTTATTGTTCTACTTCTTCGTCTATTATGTAGGGTCTAACCGACCTCAACTCATCATTATATATGCTGAAAAACAATGAAGCAATTGCTGATTAGTAGCATAATAGTAGCCTATACTATTACATTGAGATGATGTAAACGTGGATGTATTAATTACTTACCCCTCTAGCTTCTCCACTTCATCCTCGTCGTAATTGAGTAATATATACAACTGAGCAGCCCTTAGCTCGTCGTCATTCAAATATCTCTTCTTTATTTTCCCCGAAGACTTTCCGGACACATTGAATACTTTGAGTGTTGTATTATTAGATTCTGATATCCGTCGTTATTTCTCGGAGCTTTCATTCTATTAGTTGCAACATGAGGTTTGAAATACGTCGAGCAAAAGTTTGTAATCTTCTCGAGAACATAAGCTTCACAAAAAGAGCCCTCAACCCGTGCCTTATTTTTTACCTTTCGCTTTAGGTGATTTAGATGCCCCTAGAAGGGGTACATCCACCGATAACCGACAGGACCACCAACACGTGCCGCATAGGAAAGATGAATTGGCAAATGCTCCATAGAGTCGAAGAATCTAGGAGGAAACACCTTCTCGAGCTTACATAGTGTTACCGCAATATCCTTCTCTTGCTTTTCTAGACGATCGACGAGCAACTTAGTACAACAAAGATCTCTGAAGAATATGCTGAGCTCTGTCAATGGATCCCAAACGACATGCGGTAAGAATTCTCGAAATGCAATCGGAATTAACCTCTCCATGAATACGTGATAATCGTGGCTCTTCATACCCGCCAGTTTGTTCTCCTTGAGGTCGACGCATCTTCTCAAGTTTGACACGTACCCGTCTGGAAACTTTAGACCCTGAATCCAACCTACAAAGTCTCCCTTTATCCTCTTTCTCCAGTGAGAAAACTGACTTAGGTTGCTTTAACTTTCCATTCCCCTCCTCTATCAAATGCAATGCATGACGTCTACATATTTCTTCTAAGTCCAACCTGGCCTTCGGATTATCTTTCATCTTTCCCTTTACCTCCATTATAGTATTAATTATATTATCAAACACATTCTTCTCGATATGCATGACATCAAGGTTATGTCTGATCAGATTGGTGCTCCAATATGGTAGATCCCAGAATATACTCCTCTTCGTCCAGTTATGGGTGCGACCAAATCCGTCACACTTGTACCCCTTAGCAGGCTCTTCGATAACACTTGGTAAATCTTTTACCTCTTTCCATATTGTGTATCCGGGTCACCTTGGCGGTGGATTGGTCTTCTCCATAACGCCCGCATGAAAAGCATTCATGTTCCTCCGGTACGGATGATCCTTCGGCAGAAATTGTCGATGACAATCGAAGACGGTTTGCCTCCATGTTTTAAACGGAAAGCCTTAGTACGGTCCATGCAATACGGACATGAGAGACGACCATGGGTGCTCCATTCCGATAATATTCCATAGGCCGAAAAGTCGTTGATGGTCCACATAAGTGCTGCCCTCATCTGAAAATTTTGCTTTCTAGAAACATCGTACGTGTTGGCACCTACTTCCCACAGCTGATTTAAATCATCTATCAAAGGCTATAAATACACATCGATGTTCCTCTTCAGATTGTTCGAACCCGGGATAATAACGTTTAGGAACATATACGGAGTCTTCATGCATATCCAAGGCGGTAGATTGTACGGAGTGACGATCATAGGCCAACATGAATATTGGGAGCCCGAAAGTCCGAATGGGGTAAAACCGTCAGAGGAGAGCCCCAATATGATATTACGCGAATCCGAAGCAAAATCTGGATACTCTCGATCAAAGTGCTTCCATGCTTCTCTATCGGATGGATAATCCAATACTCCTTCGATCTGTTTCTGCCTGTACCAACTCATATTTTTTGCAGTCTCCTTAACCATAAACAATATCTGCAACCGCGGCGTCAAAGGCAAGTAGTGCATCGAATCGGTAGGCTTCCTTGCACCGACAGACTTTCCTTTAACAGTGGCCTTGTAGCGATCAGCACCACAAAATCTGCACGCATCTTCATCCTTGTCATCTTTGTAGTACAACATGCACCCGTTAAGACATGCATCGATTTTTTCGTATCCCATCTAGAGCGATCTCACCATCCTCTTAGATCAATAGAAGTCTTTAGGCAACTTTGCACCCTCGAGCAAGATCTCTATAATCAAATCGACCAGTCGATTATAGCATTCTTGTGACATATTAAAATCGGACTTGATGCTTAATAATTTTGTAACCACCTCCAACGGTGAATGATCCTCATAACCAGGATATAGTGGAGTTCTTGCATTCTCCAGCAACTCCATAAACTTTGCAGCATCGACATTCGGTGCCTCCTCAGCTGTATCATAATTGTCCGGATTGAAACTAGGTCCCGCCGTATCATAATTGTCCGGATTGAAACTAGACCCCGCCGCATCAAAAACCATATTCACCCACCCGTCGTCGTAAGCATCATGGTCGTGGACATCCATATACGGCTCCACATAAGGCTCTGACTCCGATGCTAGAGACACAAGTTCTCCGTGCGCGGTCCACTGATAGTAATTCAACGTGAAACCCTTCGAGTATAAATGATATATGACTTCCACTTTTGGATGATATTTCCTGTTGTGACATCTCACACACGGACACTTAATTTTGATACTGTCTATGTACTGAGAGAACGCCTTGGCGAACTGCAGGAACTGCTGTACACCCTCAATGAATTCATCCCGTACACCGCACATGTCATCAGGATGACGGTTGTACATCCACGAACAATGACGCAGATAGTAATTCATATCCATTTCTAGATACTTCTGCAAAAATGATAGTATGTATCCTATAAATTATTACATACAGTATGATTATCTAAAGAAAAAGCTGACAATTAGTTGGTTAGGTAATCTATATTTAAAGTCACATAGAAGAAGTAAAGTAGGATATATATATGATTATAATTGTGCATCACCGTCAAGAAGGGCCTACTACGTAAATTTATAGGCGCAAGACAATAACATGGGGGAGACAAATTGGTTGACACTTTATTTTTTTTTCTATTGTGCAAGAAACTTGAACTTGGCAGTTGGAACAGTTGTCAATCTACACAAAGTAGTCACATAATTATATGTAAGATATTGCCTATCCCTATCCCTATCCCTGCAGACAAGTTGCATATAATATTGCTTATGTTTAATAAGTAGGTAGCTGTTAGTTGATAACTAATAAACAATGTTATATTAAGTATATAACTCATGTAATGTACTCATTAATATAGCCAGTAGGCCAGTTTGTAAAGTCAAAAATATTAAATTCTCTTCAAAGCTAGGATAAGGCCAACTAACTACACTGCTGACTCAGCTATGAATTACAACATTAGTAACTAGTGCTAATTACACTAACTACTAACTGATGCTAGGAGTTTAATACTGATACTGAACTTCTGGCAACTGAATTAGTACTGTAATTGGGACTTGATATTGAGGTATGGCATAGGCTGATAATTGATACTGAGCTCTGGCATAGGCTTGATACTGATACTGAGCTCTAGCATAGGCTGATACTAAATCTAGATTCTAAAGCATTGCACTCTGTACTTGATAAATTAGGCACACTGCACTGCACTTGAACACTTGGACCGATGCTGTTCTAGCACACTGATACTACATTAAATAGGAATGTATCAATACTTCCTTCTTATTTTGACTTTGCCTAAAGGTCAAAGTATGAATATGTTCTGATAAACTCATCATATGGGATCCAAGTAGCAGTATGGACATCCCCTTCTTTCCACTGAACCAAAAGGTCTATTGCAGCTCTATTCCCTTTCTTGATAAGTTTTCTATCAAGGATCCAGTCAGGTTCTAATAAGGATTCCTCAGTATAATTTGGAACCCTAACCCCAGGTCAAAAACCCTAACCCTAACCCGAGGTCAAAAACCCTAACCCTAAACCCAGTTCAAAAATCCTAACCCTAACTCTAACCCTAGGTCTTGATCCCAGGTCGTGTCAGTTTTGGGTTAGGGTTGGTATCACGTGTGTGTGTGTCGTATCTGTGTCAGTGTCTGTCACGTGTGTGTGTCATGTCAGTATTAGTGTCATGTGTGTCCTGTGAGAGAGAGAGAGAGAGTTAGGGTTTACCTGGAGGAGAAGGAGGAGGAGGAGGAGGAGGAGGAGGGGGATGCCGGAGTAGGCCGCTGTGGAGACGCCGGTCGCCGGAGAGGGGGTGGGGGAAATTGAAATATTTTGAAAACTTTCAAAAAATTCGACAGATGGGGGAAATCAAAACTGATCCCTAATTAACAAAATTTTAGCGACGTTTAGCAACGTCAAACAAAAACGTCGCTAAATTAAATATTTAGTGACGTCACAGACGTCGTTAAATACGTTGCTAAATATTTTTAATATAAATGTCGCTAAATACGTCGCTAAACGTCGCTAAATTATAAATTTTAGCGACGTTTAGTGACCTAAGATAAATTATAGCGACTATTCTTTTAAAAAACTGAATTATAGTCGCTAAACGTCGCTATATGTCACCAAACAGCGACGTATAGCGACGTTAATATTCGTAGTTGCTGAATTAGCGACGTTTTAATTTATCGTTGCTAAAAATATCGCTAATTTTGTAATTTTTAGTTGTGTCGGTTGTGACTGTTCTTAGGGACGACAGATCGGTCCTCCTACTCAGGGCTGTGCTTTCGTTGGTGCAGCTACACTGGGATGCCTCTGACTCATCTATCCACTGCTAATAGCCTCCTGGATCCTGGTCTCTGTCAGAACCTCCTAGTAAGATATCCTCGCCTGCGAGCTAGTAAATCTATAGAGCTCCCAAGTCAGTCTATCGTGGAACCTCTTGGCCTTCTCTAGATCATTTGGTATTAGGACAGTACCAAATCTGCTAAGATGACTGAACTCTATGTCATACGCGTCTACAGTCATGTCTTCTTGCTCCAAATGTTGGAACTGAGAGTATAGCGCATAGCTGACTGTAGCCGGGAAGTACTTCGCATTGAAGTATTCCAAAAAATGCTCCTATGTCTGATTCTTGCCGATATTGTGCTCCATAGAGTCCCACCAGTGATAAAAATTTCCTTTCAATTGGGCCCTCACCGCGGTCATCCATAGGTCCGGAGGTAGCTAAGAAGCCTCCAGTATCATCTATGTGTTGGCGACCCAATATGAGGTATACTCTACGGTCTCGCTAGCCGTGAAGGTCCCCAGGCTCATCTGTAAAACCCCCTGAACCATGTCTACTGGATGAGCAGGTGCAGGTATTAGTGGTGGTGCGGTGCTTGTGCAGGTGGCCTCTCCAGTACTGTCATCAAGCTCTGCCTCATAGTCTAGGCCTTATGTCATTGTGCCTGCATCATGGCCTGAAAGAACTGGAATATCTGTGGCTGTCCCTCCTGTGGTGGCATCTGAGGCAGAAATAGCACATAAGGCATGTGCTGAGGGTATGGCCCGTACGACATCTGAGGAGGAAAGGGTGGAGGTATTGGCAACGGAACCTCCGGCTGTGATGTCGGTGCCTACTAAGACGTCGACCCCTCGGCCTGCGGCGTCGGTATGGCCCTCAAAGTCTGGAACTCAATACGTCGAATGGTCTGATGTACCTCGGACTTAGCTTCCCTCTGCCTCCAAACCTGATGGTCCCTCTAGTAGGTGAGATCTTCAGAAACACATGAGTTCCAGCCTGGAACTCTAGAGGTCGTCGGTGTGTGTCTAACCAATGCTTCTGCCTGTCCTATGCTGCTCGCAGGTGCCTTTGGATCTGCTTTACTTTATCCACCGTACGTAGAACCAACTTTTGTCCAAGAATTAGCCTCTCGCCCATATCACTCAAGCACACTTGGAAACGACACTTACTTTCATATAATGCCTTAAAGGGAACCATCTGAATGCTCGCCGGATTGATGTTGTTGTAGAAAAACTCAAACAAATTTAATTAGTCCTCCCATGATCCATCGAAATCAAGCATGCATGCCCTCAACATGTCCTACAATGTCTGAATGGTGCGCTCGGACCGGCTATTTGTTTACTGGTGATAAGATGTGCTGAACTTCAGACGGATCATAAGACTCTCTTGTATACTCCACTAAAAGTATGATGTAAACCTCATATCTTTTTCAGACACTATGCTGACTGGCACCCATGCAATTGCACGATCTCTCTCATATACATCTCTGCTAAGACCTATAGACCGCCCAACTCTGAAGGGTAGAAAGTGAGCGGACTTGGTTAGTCGGTCCATGACCTGTAATGAAGTCCATAGTGATGTGCTCCCATTTTCGCTCAGGTATCGGGAGCGGCTGAAGTAATCCTGCATATCTCTGATACTCAGCCTTGACTTGCTGACACATTAGGCACTTTGCTATAAAGTATGTTATTTTCCTCTTTATTCCATTCCACCAGTAGTACTGCCACAAATTTTTATACATCTTCGTGCCACCTGGATGGATAGAGTATGCTTAACTGGCCAGTATAAAGTAGAAAGATCTCCATTTGGTAGAGTTTGCATACAACAACAGCTACCAGGCCAGTATAGAGAGGTCACCTTTTGAGGCTCTTTATGGTCGGAGATATCGTATTCCATTATCTTGGGACGATATGGTGAGAGAGCATTATTGGGAACAGAGATGGTAATGGATGCTGCGGAGAAGGTAAATCAGATCAGAGAAAGGCTTTGTGTGGCGCAGGACAGACAGAGACATTGGACCGATATCTACCGGAGTCCTTTAGAGTTTGAGGTATAGATTTTCTTCTTGTGTTTGTGATTGTTTGCGCTTGTAGATTGTGTGATAAGGTTATATTTTAATATTAGGTTAGAATTTGGTATTCCTTAGGATTTCTCCGACACGGGACATGATTCTCTTCGGTGGAGGCGGGAAGCTTAGTCTAACGTTCATCGGACCTTTCAGTATTCTTGATAAGGTCGGTGTTGTGGCCTACCGACTAGACTTACCGCCTATATTGGAGGGAGTGCACAACGTGTTCCACGTGTTCTAGTTGAGGCAGTTTGTGGCAAATACTAGCTATGTATTGGACCCCTCGAAGATTGAGGTAAGACCGAGTCTCAGTTATCCGGAGCAGCCTGGTGAATCTACATGAAAGAGGGAAGATGAGATGTGCGAGCAATACCCTTATCTTTTTGAGCTGTGAGGTCTCCTTCTTTATTTTTTTGCTTGTTCTGTATTTTAATTTTGAGGACGAAATTATTTCAAGGGGGTAGATTTGTAACCACCTAAATTTAGGACTGGAGATATTTTTGTCATTTTACTTGAGGTTGTTAATTATATATCTATATTTAATTAGTGGTTATTCTAGAATTAATTAGTATTTAATTTTCATGGATAGAATATTTCTTTTAGTTAGATAGATACCATCCATAACTAATTAGTTTCCCTCAATAACCAAAAGATTCTATTCGCACTATATATAGATATCAAATTAGGAAGAGGAGGGGCAAAATTTTAATCCCCAACACCCCAAATACCTCCCTAGTAGTGGCCGGTCCCCTATGGAACATTCTCTATTTCATTTTCCCACTATTTAGTTCTTCTTCTTCCCCAAGCTTCTCCTCCACCAAGCCACCCTCAATTCCAACCAATTTTTACTCCCAACCACTCAATTTTCATTCATTTTGCTTCTCAATAGAGGCTTAGAGCATTGGAGCATAAGAAGGAGCATTGGAGAGGAGCCAAGCTTTGAGGATTGTGTCCAATTCATCATCTTTGTGTCCAAATTCATAGAGCTTCATTGGAAGACAACTCCCAGTAGGTAAATTTCTCTTTTCTCCCAATTTTTATATTAGAAACCCAAATTGAACCCATAGGAACCTACCAATAGTTAGATCAAATCTTATAGTTAGTGAATTAGGTGGTAGAGAGCCTTTTCCTAATAGATCCATGTGTTTTTATAGGCAATTTGGTAAAATTATAAATTTGTGTCCACCAAGTATTTGTGTGTTGTTCCTAAGGAGAATTTGGTATCCAATTTGGTTTGTGCTGGTGTCCTAGTGTCCGTAATTGGATACATAGAATTTGTGTCATGATACGTATGAATAGATATGGTAATTTGTGTGTATTGGAGCCTTTTTGTGTCAATTACCTATATATTGTATTATATTTATCTGTCCTATATATACTCATGTCATTCTATATATATTTTGGTATTCCAATTGGTATTGGTGTATGGTATCATGGTGTATTTGGTGTGGTGGAGAGTATCATAGGGTGTACCATGGTATTGAGTTATGATACTTGTGTATCATGTGATATATGAGGGTATATATATATATATATATATATATATATATATATATATATATATATATATATATATATATATATATATATATATATATATATATATATTGTATTTATTGGTGAGTATTTGTGTTTGTGAGTGTAAAGCAAGGGAGGGAATAACTGAGTTGTATTTGGGTGCACTTGAAGATATGTATGCATGATAGGAGGGGAGTATGCACTGTAGTACATGGTAGTAAGCACAACAACTTGTAATGCACTGTGCAAGTAGTAGGCTTGGGTAGCAGACCTGTAGCAGCAGTGCTTGTTGCATTTGCTGGAAGCAGGAGGATCAGTAACAGCACCAGCAGCATTGGCCTTCTGTAGGCCTTGAATCAAGGCAATACTGTACCTATAGTATAGAGAGAGGGGGAATGTGGTCTGAGCATGCTGCATTTAGTAGCAGTAGGCAGCAACATGGGTCTGTGCAAGTGGAGTAGGTGTAGGTGCAGTGATGTGTGTGTGTGTGTATGTGTGTGTGTGTGTGTGTGTGTGCGTGTGTGTACAAGTGTAGGTATATGTGTGAGTGTTTCTGAGTGAGTGTGTTAGTGTGTAGGTAAGTCCTTGGAGTTGGTATAGCTTAGTATCATGTGATACTTGAGTACCATGAAGTGTGGTATCCTTGTGATACTCAAGTACCCATAGGTAAGGGTAAGTGAGATGTGTTTGTGTGATGGTATCCTAGTTGATACCAAGGTATTAGAGATAGTTATAGGTAGTATCTTGGTATAGGGTAAGGTATTGGGTAAGTGTCTAGAAGTGTTAAGGTATTGGTGTCAAGAAACTTGGGTAGTGGTCAAGGTAATGGGTTAAAATACTAGGTATTGGTTTATGATACTAAGTAATAGTTAAGGTATTAATATGATACTTGTATATACGAGTCTAGATATATTCATATAGATATATGATACCTAGAATATCTATACCTATAAGGTATGACTAGAATACCTAGAAATAACTTAGTGATAGCTTAGATAGCTAGATACCCAAACCAAATAGGTATTAGAGAACCAAAAAATTGATAATTACCTAGTTTAAACCAATTGACTTAGAATTGACTTAGAAACCTGAAATAATGATAGTTAAGATTATTTTTATTCTAAATCACCTTTTGATATTAGAAATTTATATATAGGTCAATTGGACTCCGATACGGATACTAATTTGTATTTTTAGTTCAGGACCACAGGAGAGTACATTCTCTGATAGTTTTCTTTACTTGATAGCTTCTATGATACAAGTTCTTAGTGATGTTGTACTTGATTCCTGACACAATAGTACAATAATTAGTATAATTTAGATCCAAGTCAGGAGATGTCGCTTCTTATATATTATATATACCATGACCATTGTGCTCGTACTTTAAACCGTGTATTGTGATTTATGTGTTATGACGTGTCATAATTTGGATCTATTATACTAGTCAGGGGTGGAAAAGTATTAGTTAGATATGTGTTTATATCCTATTAGACCGTGTGGTAGTGTAGACCGTAATTAATATCCAATCATATACTTTACGTATAATTTAGCTGGATTTCTTATTATAGACTGTGATTCTCTCAAGCCGATCACATATCGAAACCAGTATTTCAAAACACCTAGTTAGTTACAATTCTTCTCTATTTCACTTCATATATGTTGATTATTCCATCTTGTTGTTGTTTACTTATTTCTCATTACTTATCATGGCATGATATTAGTTTAATTTTCTTATCATGTATTTCATTATTATTTTCTGTTTTATAGTTTCTAATATGTATTAGAACTGCTTTCCATGCTTGTACTCGTTCCATCCTGACTGGATAATATTTTTAGAGGATTCTTGGAGGATTGGTGTCCCACATACTATAGACCCTAGAAGGTTGATGGTGCTGAGATTGACCATATTGCTCAAGAGGATCATGGAGTAGTTGTGGGAGAGACCCAGCCCGGGACTACTTAGTTAATTAGCTAGTACTTTACTATTTTGATACCAGATTTGTCTCCGGAGACCATTTTAGATAGTTTGAGTTATTTTGGGATTTCAGACTTTGGATATTATGTCTTGACTTGTTAGACTTGTGACTTCTTTCACTTCATTATCATATCGTGCTTATCTTTAAGATTGTGTGATTGAGTATTATCATTGATTATTGCCTGTTCCTCCTTAGTGGAGTTGAGATATTATTGCGTGGATTATGATTATATATTTGTGAGGTATTAGACAATGTTCTACCATTGAAACTGTAGCGTAGGTTAGACATTCCCATGACTCATGCCCAAATTTTTGGGTACGGGTCGTGACATATATATTCTCCTGTAAAACTAGAAACTAACACTACAAGAAAATATTGCATTTACGGTGCGCAATTTATGGCACGCATCAGTTGCACGTTGTAAATGGTATATATTAATGGCATGCATTTTTATGAGCCATAAAAGAGTTATTTTTCTCCTTTACAGTGCGCATCAGTTGCACGCTATGACTGAAGACTCATTTACGACATGCATCAGTTTTACGCTGTAATTAAAGATTCATTTACGGTTTGCATCAGTTGCACACTGTAATTGATGTCTCATTTACGACGCGCACAGTTGCACTCGGTAATTGTTTCCATTTTAAAACTTTTCCACCTATGTTTTTATTTCCCTCTTTATGTTTTTATTCAAGTTTTTATTTCCCTCCTATGTTTTTCATTTCCCTCTTTATAAACTGAACCGTATGCCAGGAGAGGCCACCTCATATCATTTATCACCACCATATTTTTGGCTGTGGCATCAACTAAAGGGATCAACCAGAACACGATGGGCCATATTTACTCCCTGTCAGAGCAAGAGCTTGTTGATTACGACATTAGCGGTCAGGACTAATGATGCAACAGAGGTATTATGAATGACGCCTTCCACTTCATCATCGACAATGATGGCCTCACCACCAAAGTCAACTACTTGTATGATATGGGCCAAGGAACGTGAACCACCCTGCAGGAAGTTTTTTCGTCGGCTTCCTTCGTGAAGCTTAGCGGCTACGAGAATGTTCTCATGAGTTGTCACTCCTGAATGTCATGGAAAACCAACCCATCTCTGTCGTCAGTGGCTCCAACTTCTAGTTCTACTATAGCGACGTGTTCATTGGCCAGTGCGGGATGAGCTGGACCACGACATCACGGTTGTGGGCTATGGATTGATTGATGACTGGACTGATTATTAGTTGGTTAAGAATTCTTGGGGAACATTGTAGGGCAAGGACGGGTATATGAAGATTCAGAGGAATGTTGAAGCAGTAGAAGGTTTGTGTGGGATTATCATAAGTGCTTCTTATCCAACTGCATAATTTATGTATAGGTCTTCATGGTTCCTGTTTGTATAATATATATGCATAATTTTACTACTATGTATCATTCTTGATACCTAGTAGGTTTGTGTGGGTTTTCCATGAGTGCTTCTTATCCAACTTTTTTCCCTTTCTTTTTCTTATTATTCAGTGAGATATGATACAATTCCAAAATTTTATAGAAATAAGAATATTAGTATTTCATCCTTAACTAAATAAACTTTGATCCCATAACTAAATAATCTCTAATCCCTTACCTAACAAGAAAAACATGCTATTATTAGCATAGATCGAGGAAAAAAATAATACCCATATTTGCATCATGTCTATACTCGTATCTACGATAAGTATTTACATCATTCATTATTATGCATTTACATTATACGATAGTTGATCATTTATAAATTTCGAATGCGCGTTGTAAAAATAGAGTCATTTATAACGTTCGTATGTGCGTTAAAAAAGAGAGGGTCATTTATAGTATTGCCTTTTATGGCGCCATTATGTACGCCGTAAAAGATCATTTATGACGTATTTTGCATACCCTAAATGGTCATTTTTTTTGTAGTAACCATCACCTTCGCCACTCAATTGTCCTCTTCCATCACGAGCGCCCTCGTTGTAGGCTAGATTTTCCATTAGTTTCACACGCCATCATCTAGACCCTACCAATCGTTCGACATTGTCATCACCATCGTTCAAGCGTGCCGTACGACCAAGTGACAGCCTAACCTAAACATTATTGTCTATCACTTGATTGTGACCCTAGAACTTGTGTGTACGCATACCAGCCTACCACACACATGTGAAGACTAGTGCAGAAAAGCAACAAACACAACATCAAAACCAAGTCATATGATACTATTTCGAGCCCGAGGTCGCCTCCAAAAGTAAACCAACTATCACCATGCTCCTCCCTGACCACCCTATGAACTCACCAACAACTCCTTGTTAGCCCTATACCTCGGTCGACCAGAGTCAAGCATCTTCAATAGGAGCTGTCACGACCCGCACCCGGAATTTGGGCATGAGTCGTGGGTACGTCCAGCCTACGCCGCAGCATCGGCGGTAGAACGCTGTCTAGGTCTAAACATAATATATCCTGTCAATAATCTCAACTCCGTACGGAGGACAATGATAATAATCCACAGTCTATGATATACTCAATCACAAGCTAATAGAAATCATAGCACGAGAGAATAGAAAAGAGTTCTAAATAAAACAACCACAATAATCCAACTCAAATCCTGGGTCTAAATGACCTCACAAAGTCACAATTAAAAAGTACATCTCAGTCTCAGTCTAAAACAATAATGCGGAAAAAGTAGTCTAAGAACAGGCTGGTAAGTTCTCCTCTAGGATAGGCACCTCCTCTGGGATTTCTGGAGTGAAATCTCCCTCTATTCCTGGGCCGTAATGAGTGGGGCAAAAGTCCTCCAGGTCCTCTGAAAATGTTGTTATCCAGTCAGGATTGGAGCGAAGCACAAGCACTAACAGCAGTTTCATTTAAATTGACAAAATCTATAAACAGTGTAAGAGATACAAGATGGAAATAAATGCTGAAAATGAGAAGTACTGGAGAAATAAAATAGACAATAGAGCATCTAGCAATAAGCAATAAATAGTGAATGCTAGAACAAGTGAATCAGAATAAAATAAACATCTAGCTAAGTGTTTGAAATATTAGTTTATTATGTGATCGGCTTGGGACTGGATCAGGCTGGTTATATATGATTAGCTATGATTCTTTTTAGGTCAGGCTAACCGCATGGTTAGCTATGGTGCATATAATGGTCAGGCTAATCATATATAACAGCTATGGAGCATATAAGTGGTCAGGCTGCACCCGACGTGAGAAGTGGGGTGAGCTATGGTACATATAATGTTTGGATATGATCACACAATCTACTAATAGTTCCCCATCCCCCAGCTAGCACGATGGATTCCAATCACGACTCCTCATGATGGGGATCTAGGGTGCTAACCCGTGTATCCATAGTGTCGGAATCAAGTATGTAATACACTACAATTTATAGAAGTAATCAACAATAAAAACTGTCAGAGAATGTACTCGCCTGTGGTCCTGAGCAAAATGTGAGGATCGAGGTCCAAAGTGGGATCACAATGACCTATATATAAGATAATACTGTTAAAATGGTGTTTTGAATATTAAAAGAGATTAGCTAATTTGAAATGGGGTGTTAGGCCATTTCTAGGTCTAAACTAGGTGTTACTAAGTCAACTCTAGGTTTTTGGTCAAAACTAGTTAATACCTTGCTTCTAGGTTCATACTAGCTATTGTTAACTAATACTAGTTAAATACACTATATTATATGTCCTATACTTACTAATATTAGATTATATCTAGTAATACTACTAATACTAGCTAATATTAATTATACTAGATACTAGATACTAGATACTAGATACTATATATATATATATAAAACTCATGTTAATTAGTACAAAGTTAACACCTTAAATATTTACTTAGCTAAAACCCCATATTAAGCTCCAACTTAAACTTCCCCTTGAACTTTATCCTAGTCTCATTTGGTATCCATGTGATACCCAACTCACATCAACTCTCATAATACCTTACTGATACTGCTATGCCCCAAAACCACACACAAGTCACTGATACTCACCCAGGAACTCACTGCACCCACAGGATGTAATACTCAGACTTACACACTGGTACATACACAGATTTATGCACTGCTAATTAGTTGTACAGCTGCACATTGATCCCCTTTACTGAGAACCCACAAGTATCTAGTTACACACAGTCACAACTACACCCACACACCAATTCCTAACCCCAATTTGCACACAGGTACCTAACATAGGTTGACACAGTTGGTTTAGAAATCTGGAAGGAACTAGGATACACACTCTCACAGGTTTACACTGCACACAGACACACTAAACTGACAGTATACACACTCACACATGTTTCTGTTTCCTTTCCCCCAGCTGGAATTAAGTATCAGTCCCCAATACTGATACTTAAGTTGATACCAACTGACACATGAACACACACAGATATTTCTGTCTACTGATACATTGATGTGTATCAACCCTCTAGAAAACCATAACTCAAATACCTACTGCTACACACTGAGTGTTGCTTAAACATAGCTATAAATTTCTGCAGTGCAGACTCACTGAACTTAACACCAACTCACTCTACACACAATCTAAACTCAGCACAGCACATTCCCCCTCACTATACTGATACTGAGACACCTAGGACCTAACACACAGGTATTAGTTCTCATCCCCCTCTCACAACACACTATTATGTATCAGTGAATGATACCCCCTCTTCTATGCTGAACTCCTACATACTGGAATAAATCCTGCACACACCTCATTTACCCTAATGCACAGTAAGCCCCAAACACACAGAAATCACAGCAACACTGCACTAAACTCTGAACCAGACTAGTACACAGGAACCTTACACACAGGATTTAACTAACTACACACACACACATGGTACAATGCTGCCACAGACCTGAATTCTGTCCTATACTTGCACACTAGGATCCCCTGTTCACTGCACATAACCTTACACACAATCTCCACATAATCTGCTACTCACTACACAGAGACTCACACACATATGCTACACACAGACACAAGTTAGTCTGGACACACCTACACAGAAATCCCACTGTGCACAGACCTATCTAGGTTCCTAGTTTGAATTACACAGGCACTTCTCTCTCTCATCTACACACACAGTTTACAATTTCTGCACACTACTCTAAAGCACCCTCACATACTGTGAACACAGCACAGTCACATACACACAGAAATTCTGAACAAGGACACACCCTCTCTATTGAACTACACATCTCTTATTGAACTACATTAACACTTCTACACCAATGGTTTATGCACAGCCTCTCTATTGAACTACACTGCTCAGAAACTTCCCCCCCAAACCCGATTCTACACCACATTACTCACAGCACAAACCTGAACACAAGTAATTTTACATATAAATATAGATAAGTATATCAATATATACACAGGAAATAAAATACAAGGATAGGCAACCCTAAGAAACATTTCCTCAAACACCAGAAGTACGGAAAATGGTTTTACATAGGAAACTCATAATCCTCCAATCAAAACCCTAAAAATCAAGATCTACCCTACATGTAAGTGATGAATTAAATCTACATGCAACCCCTAGGGTTAGGGTTCACGAAAATTAGGGAAAACAATTGTTGGTCACCAAAACCTAATCCAAAACCCTAAAATTCGTACCACACAGCAAGGGGTTCCCTAATGGTCAATAATCGACAGAAAAACAGAGATTACATGTATAAAATGGGGTTGTACCTGCAGGGAGATGGTTCCCTATGAAAGTTCTTCCTTCCCAAGTCTCCTTAACCCAAGTTTCCTGATTTCCTTGCTTTTGAGGAGGAGAAAATGGAACCTAGGGTTAGGGTTTCGAATTTTTTGGAGTGGGGAGATGGTTTCTCTTGTGGAGGCTAGGGTTTCCTTTCTCTCTACGTGAAGAATAGCTTTGTGAGAAGCTTCCTTTTATATTAAACCTAGGTTTAGGGTTTCTATGCCTAGTTTTTAGGTTAAACCCCCCTGGCCCTCTCATGTAGAACCTAATAGACTCAGGTTAAGTCAGTCTAGGGTTTTGAGGTCCCATCTTAAATTTAAAATTCTAGGGTTATGCTAGAATAGGGTTTACAAATTAGGGTTGACTCACTAGGGCCTGTCCTAATGAGTTCTAAGGTTTGACCTAAAATCAAATATCACTAATAATAATATAATTAGTTACAAAACTCAGCAATTAATTAAATACATAATTATTTAAAATAGCTAAATTACACAATTGCCCCCTATATGGAAAAGTGGTAGTGACAAGTCTACCCTCCTAAAAGAAATTTCGTCCTCGAAATTGGACTGAACTACAACAAGAATGAAATCAGAAAAGGAATACCTCAAGTCTAGAAGAGATACGGGTTTTGCTCGCGCATTTCGTCTTCTCTCTCCCAGGTCGACTCCCCTGGAGAGTGATGTCTCCAAGCAACACGAACCAAAGGGATGGTTTGGTTCCGCAACACCTTCTCTCTGCGGTCCAAGATCTCTACGGGCTGCTCAGGGTAGCTGAGCGTCGGACCAACCTCAATCCCCGAGTGATCAAGTACGTGACTAGGGTCGGCCACGTACCGTCTCAGCTGCGACACGTGGAACACATTATGCACTCCCTCCAACGCAGGCGGCAAGTCTAGTCTATACGCCACTGCACCTACCCTCGCCAGAATACCGAAGGGTCCGATGTAGCGTGGGCTAAGCTTCCCGCTTCTACCAAAACGAATCGTTCCACGCGTCGGAGAAATCCGTAGAAATACTAGATCGCCAACCTAAAACAAAACAGTCTCAGCACGCAGTCTAAACAAACAGACACAAACCAGAAATTAACAATCTATACCTGAAACTCAAGGGGTCTACGGTGGCTGTCGGCCCAATGCCGCTGTCTGTCCTGCGCCACTCGCAGTCTGTCTCTGATGAGTTTCACCTTTTCTGCTGCATCCACGACCATTTCTGGTCCTAGCAAGGCTCTCTCTCCAACGTCGTCCCAAGATAGCGGTGTACGACACCTCCGTCCATAAAGAGCCTCAAATGGTGACATCTCGATGCTGGCCTGATAGCTGTTGTTGTAAGCAAACTCTACCAGGTGCAGATGATCCTCCCAAGAACCTCCGAGATCTAGGACACAAGTGCGTAGCATATCCTCGAGAGTCTGAATAGTCCTTTCAGACTGCCCGTCTGTCTGGGGGTGATATGCGGTACTGAACTTGAGCTGAGTGCCCAAGCTAGCCTGCAGACTCCTCCAGAAGTGGAAAGTGAAACGACTATCCCGATCCGAGACAATGCTCACAGGAACTCCATGTAGCCTAATAATCTGTCGCACGTACATCTCTGCTAGCCTTTCTGTCGACGTGCCCACCTTGAAAGGTAAGAAATGGGCTGATTTGGTCAACCTGTCCACGATGACCCAAATCGCGTCCTTCCCTCCTGGAGAACGTGGAAGCCCTGAAACGAAATCCATGGTCACGTGCTCCCATTTCCATTCTGGAATCGGTAAAGGTTGAAGCAAACCGCCTGGCCTCTGTCGGTCTGCCTTTACCTGCTGGCACACTAGACACCGAGATACGAAGCGTGCTACCTCGCGCTTCATTCCATACCACCATACGTGCTCCCTCAAGTCTCGATACATCTTGTTGGCACCGGGATGCATCGAGTACTGAGAGCGGTGTGCCTCCTGCAAAACCTCCTCGCGTAGCTCCCCGCTAGGCACACATATCCTCGTGCCGTGCCGTAGAGAACCGTCATCTGTGATAGTGAAGTCGTCTGACAATCCCATCTGAACTTGTGCCCTGATACTCCTCAGAGCCTCATCATCGTACTGCGCAGCTCTGATCCTGTCCATCAGTTCGGACTGTATCTGCAATCCCCACATTTGAATCTCAGTACCGGGAACTAACACCTCAATCTCCAAGCTCTCCAAATCTGCCAATAAATGTCTATCAGTCGTCAAGTACATAGCCATCGGATACCTGCTCAAGGCATCGGCGACTACGTTAGCCTTCCCTGGATGGTACTGTAATGAGATATCGAAATCCTTCATCAACTCTAACCACCTCCTCTGCCTCATGTTTAGCTCCTTCTGTGTGAATACGTACTTCAAGCTCTTGTGGTCTGTGAAGATCTCCACACGTTCTCCGTACAGGTAATGTTTCCACAGCTTTAGAGCGAAGATAACTGCTGCCAACTCTAAATCGTGGGTGGGGTAGTTCTTTTCATGAGGGCGTAACTGCCTGGAAGCATAGGCAATTACCTTCCCGTGCTGCTGAAGAACACATCCCAGACCCTTCCCTGAAGCATCACTGTAGATGGTAAAACCACCTGTCCCTGCTGGCAACGTCAAAATTGGAGCTGTCGTCAACCTCTTCTTCAGCTCATCAAATGCAGCCTGGCACTCCTCCGTCCACACAAAATCTACATCCTTCCTAGTCAGTCTGGTCATCGGCGCTGCAATCTTGGAGAAGTCTTGTACAAACCTCCTGTAGTATCCTGCTAGCCCGAGAAAACTCCTGATCTCAGCTACCGAACTGGGGGTAGCCCACGACTCTACTGCCTCGATCTTCTTTGGGTTAACCGAGATTCCGTCACCCGACACCACATGCCCAAGAAATTCGACCTTGTCAAGGAAGAATTCACACTTAGAGAGTTTTCCGTACAGCTTCTCCCTCCTGAGAGTCTCTAAGACCAACCTCAGGTGCTCTTCGTGCTCCTCCGGAGTCTTGGAATACACAAGAATATCGTCGATGAACACCACCATGAACTTGTCAAGGTACTGGTGGAACACCTTGTTCATCAGGTTCATGAATACTGCCGGTGCATTGGTTAAACCAAATGGCATCACCATAAACTCAAACTGGCCGTATCTGGTCCGAAAAGCTGTCTTCGGCGTGTCTTCTTTCTTCACCTTCATCTGGTGATAGCCTGACCTCAAATCTATCTTTGAAAACACCCTCGCCCCGCTCAACTGATCGAAAAGATCATCTATCCTCGACAGCGGGTACTTGTTCTTGATGGTGATATTGTTCAAAGCTCTATAATCAATGCACATACGCACCGTGCCGTCCTTCTTCGGTACGAACAATACCGGAGCTCCCCATGGTGATGAACTGGATTTGATGAAGCCTTTGTCCTGCAGCTCCTCAACTTGCTTCTTCAGTTCTGCCAGCTCGCTGTTGTTGACTCTATAGACATGTTGTGAAATGGGCTCCGCTCCTGGAACCAAGTCTATAGAGAATTCAACATCTCTGTCTGGCGGCAGGCCTGGCAACTCTTCTGGAAATACATCCAGGAACTCCGCTATCAGAGGATGTGGCAACTCCTCTTCTTCTGCCCTGGCTCCGCAAAATGTGCTCCCTCTCTGTTCCGCTGCTCCTCTGACGACCTCAAACTCCGGCTCTCCTGGCGGTCTAAATAATACTCTGCCTCTATGACAATCTATAGTAGCATGATGCCTACTCAACCAGTCCATTCCGAGCACAATATCGTACCCCGGAAGTGGCATGACGAGTAAACTCACGCTCAACTCTCGGCCTCCTACTGATACTCTCCGGTCCTTGCAGTGATCACGGACTAGGATAATACCTCCACCAGTCATGATCTTGCAAGTCCTAGCTAATGGTTCTGTGTCTAAATGATGTCGAAGTGCATATGATACAGACACAAAACTATGGGAAGCGCCAGAATCGAATAAGGTAAATGCGGGAATACAATCGAGAAGAACCGAACCTGTGATCAAGTCTCCTGCTGGCTCGATCTCCTCGACTGCCATGGCGTATGCTCGCCCCTGGGGTGCACCTCTCTGCTGCTGATGCTGGGCGAACTTCTGATGTTGTGGTGGAAGTGGTCCCCTCTGTTGTTGGCCTCCTGGTGCTGCAGGTACCCTGCCTGGTCCTCTCTGGGCGTCTGCTCCACCCTGACCTGGACGAGTCCGAATGGTAGGGCAATCCCTTAGTTGATGTGTCGTCGATCCGCAGGACAAACATGAGCCCAATCTATGCCTGCAGATCTCTCTAGTATGTCCCATCTTCCCGCAGTACGCACACTGGATGGCGGGCTGAGTCTGCCTCTGCTACTGTTGTTGCTGGACCTGCCCTCGGGCTGGTGCCTGATGCTGCTGCTGAAAGGGCCTCTGCTGCTGCTGAAAGTGTGGACGCTTGCCTGGTCCCGCACTACTGTTTGCTCCTCCGGAAACATCGCGTCCCCTCTTGGGCCTGAGGTCCAAGTCATCCTCGGCTACTTGGGCATCCATCAATATGCCCTCGTAGGTAGCTGTGCGACGTCCCGACGTGCGAGACTTGATCTCTCTTGTCAGCCCCTTTCTGAATTTCTGGGCCCTGTCCCCCGAATCTCTAATCATCGATGGCGCGAAGCGGCTCAAGCGGGAAAACTCCGCGGCATACTCATCGACGGACGAGCTCCCCTGGGCTAAGTCATGGAATTGACTCTCCAAAGCTCCCAGGGCAACATCGGGAAAGAACTTCTCCTTAAAGAGCTCCTTGAAATCCTCCCAAGTGAGTCCTCTGCGCAAGAGTCTCGGCTCCGTGCGAAACCATGTCAGGGCAATGTCGAACATCTGGCTGCCAGCGGCCTCGATCTGGAGTGCCTCTGGAATCTGCACCAAACGCAAGTTCCTCTCGATGTCCTCTAGCCAATCATCGGCGTAGAGTATCCCTTTTGTCCCCTTGAACTCCCGAGGCATCATCCTCTTGAAATCCACAATGGTGCCCGGCCTCTGTTGTTGCTGACCGGGTTGTTGCTGCTGCTGAGTGACTCTCTCCACAGCCTGGAGAGCCACTTGGTGAGCATTCTCCATGTTCACCCTCATCATCTCTGTCTGGGCCTGATGTGCCTCAGCCTGCACTCTCTGGGCCTCTGCCGACGTCCTCTGGGCATCGACCATGCCCTGAATTAAGGCGAACATCTGTGCTCCATCGACGGGCACACCTCCTGGATGCTGAGCTGGTGGTGGTGGTGCCGTCGTAGCTGTGGGGACCCTCTGAACAGGTGGTGGAGGACCCCCGAATGCTGCAGACACTCCCACATGTACTGGAGATATAGGAGGTGCTGCTGATGTCTGTCCGGCAGCGCGAGAGGTGGCAGACCTCTCTGAATCTGCTGCTCCGAGTCTCTGGGACCTTCTTGGCGGCATCTTGAAGACAGATCGAAAGATTCAATTAAGGCAATAGATACGATATCAAGGAAGGACAGTAAATTTCTAAAGGAATTAATCATTAAGAGTAGTATTATAAGAATCAGAAATTTCCTAATTGTGATTGAGCATAACCTTGGCCTAATTCCTATTTCCTAAAACAGGCTCGTAATAATACTCTAAGCGAGCATTACTACAATATCGCTCTAATGTGAATCTAAGACTACTGACTGGACCTGCATGGGCCACCACTAAAAACGTGTCACGACCCGCACCCGGAATTTGGGCATGAGTCGTGGGTACGTCCAGCCTACGCCGCAGCATCGGCGGTAGAACGCTGTCTAGGTCTAAACATAATATATCCTGTCAATAATCTCAACTCCGTACGGAGGACAATGATAATAATCCACAGTCTATGATATACTCAATCACAAGCTAATAGAAATCATAGCACGAGAGAATAGAAAAGAGTTCTAAATAAAACAACCACAATAATCCAACTCAAATTCTGGGTCTAAATGACCTCACAAAGTCACAATTAAAAAGTACATCTCAGTCTCAGTCTAAAACAATAATGCGGAAAAAGTAGTCTAAGAACAGGCTGGTAAGTTCTCCTCTAGGATAGGCACCTCATCTGGGATTTCTGGAGTGAAATCTCCCTCTATTCCTGGGCCGTAATGAGTGGGGCAAAAGTCCTCCAGGTCCTCTGAAAATGTTGTTATCCAGTCAGGATTGGAGCGAAGCACAAGCACTAACAGCAGTTTTATTTAAATTGACAAAATCTATAAACAGTGTAAGAGATACAAGATGGAAATAAATGCTGAAAATGAGAAGTACTGGAGAAATGAAATAGACAATAGAGCATCTAGCAATGAGCAATAAATAGTGAATGCTAGAACAAGTGAATCAGAATAAAATAAACATCTAGCTAAGTGTTTGAAATATTAGTTTATTATGTGATCGGCTTGGGACTGGATCAGGCTGGTTATATATGATTAGCTATGATTCTTTTTAGGTCAGGCTAACCGCATGGTTAGCTATGGTGCATATAATGGTCAGGCTAATCATATATAACAGCTATGGAGCATATAAGTGGTCAGGCTGCACCCGACGTGAGAAGTGGGGTGAGCTATGGTACATATAATGTTTGGATATGATCACACAATCTACTAATAGTTCCCCATCCCCCAGCTAGCACGATGGATTCCAATCACGACTCCTCATGATGGGGATCTAGGGTGCTAACCCGTGTATCCATAGTGTCGGAATCAAGTATGTAATACACTATAATTTATAGAAGTAATCAATAATGAAAACTGTCAGAGAATGTACTCGCCTGTGGTCCTGAGCAAAATATGAGGATCGAGGTCCAAAGTGGGATCACAATGACCTATATATAAGATAATACTGTTAAAATGGTGTTTGGAATATTAAAAGAGATTAGCTAATTTGAAATGGGGTGTTAGGCCATTTCTAGGTCTAAACTAGGTGTTACTAAGTCAACTCTAGGTTTTTGGTCAAAACTAGTTAATACCTTGCTTCTAGGTTCATACTAGCTATTGTTAACTAATACTAGTTAAATACACTATATTATATGTCCTATACTTACTAATATTAGATTATATTTAGTAATACTACTAATACTAGCTAATATTAATTATACTAGATACTAGATACTAGATACTATATATATATATATATATATAAAACTCATGTTAATTAGTACAAAGTTAACACCTTAAATATTTACTTAGCTAAAACCCCATATTAAGCTCCAACTTAAACTTCCCCTTGAACTTTATCCTAGTCTCATTTGGTATCCATGTGATACCCAACTCACATCAACTCTCATAATACCTTACTGATACTGCTATGCCCCAAAACCACACACAAGTCACTGATACTCACCCAGGAACTCACTGCACCCACAGGATGTAATACTCAGACTTACACACTGGTACATACACAGATTTATGCACTGCTAATTAGTTGTACAGCTGCACATTGATCCCCTTTACTGAGAACCCACAAGTATCTAGTTACACACAGTCACAACTACACCCACACACCAATTCCTAACCCCAATTTGCACACAGGTACCTAACATAGGTTGACACAGTTGGTTTAGAAATCTGGAAGGAACTAGGATACACACTCTCACAGGTTTACACTGCACACAGACACACTAAACTGACAGTATACACACTCACACATGTTTCTGTTTCCTTTCCCCCAGCTGGAATTAAGTATCAGTCCCCAATACTGATACTTAAGTTGATACCAACTGACACATGAACACACACAGATATTTCTGTCTACTGATACATTGATGTGTATCAACCCTCTAGAAAACCATAACTCAAATACCTACTGCTACACACTGAGTGTTGCTTAAACATAGCTATAAATTTCTGCAGTGCAGACTCACTGAACTTAACACCAACTCACTCTACACACAATCTAAACTCAGCACAGCACATTCCCCCTCACTATACTGATACTGAGACACCTAGGACCTAACACACAGGTATTAGTTCTCATCCCCCTCTCACAACACACTATTATGTATCAGTGAATGATACCCCCTCTTCTATGCTGAACTCCTACATACTGGAATAAATCCTGCACACACCTCATTTACCCTAATGCACAGTAAGCCCCAAACACACAGAAATCACAGCAACACTGCACTAAACTCTGAACCAGACTAGTACACAGGAACCTTACACACAGGATTTAACTAACTACACACACACACATGGTACAATGCTGCCACAGACCTGAATTCTGTCCTATACTTGCACACTAGGATCCCCTGTTCACTGCACATAACCTTACACACAATCTCCACATAATCTGCTACTCACTACACAGAGACTCACACACATATGCTGCACACAGACACAAGTTAGTCTGGACACACCTACACAGAAATCCCACTGTGCACAGACCTATCTAGGTTCCTAGTTTGAATTACACAGGCACTTCTCTCTCTCATCTACACACACAGTTTACAATTTCTGCACACTACTCTAAAGCACCCTCACATACTGTGAACACAGCACAGTCACATACACACAGAAATTCTGATCAAGGACACACCCTCTCTATTGAACTACACATCTCTTATTGAACTACATTAACACTTCTACACCAATGGTTTATGCACAGCCTCTCTATTGAACTACACTGCTCAGAAACTTCCCCCCCAAACCCGATTCTACACCACATTACTCACAGCACAAACCTGAACACAAGTAATTTTACATATAAATATAGATAAGTATATCAATATATACACAGGAAATAAAATACAAGGATAGGCAACCCTAAGAAACATTTCCTCAAACACCAGAAGTACGGAAAATGGTTTTACATAGGAAACTCATAATCCTCCAATCAAAACCCTAAAAATCAAGATCTACCCTACATGTAAGTGATGAATTAAATCTACATGCAACCCCTAGGGTTAGGGTTCACGAAAATTAGGGAAAACAATTGTTGGTCACCAAAACCTAATCCAAAACCCTAAAATTCGTACCACACAGCAAGGGGTTCCCTAATGGTCAATAATCGACAGAAAAACAGAGATTACATGTATAAAATGGGGTTGTACCTGCAGGGAGATGGTTCCCTATGAAAGTTCTTCCTTCCCAAGTCTCCTTAACCCAAGTTTCCTGATTTCCTTGCTTTTGAGGAGGAGAAAATGGAACCTAGGGTTAGGGTTTCGAATTTTTTGGAGTGGGGAGATGGTTTCTCTTGTGGAGGCTAGGGTTTCCTTTCTCTCTACGTGAAGAATAGCTTTGTGAGAAGCTTCCTTTTATATTAAACCTAGGTTTAGGGTTTCTATGCCTAGTTTTTAGGTTAAACCCCCCTGGCCCTCTCATGTAGAACCTAATAGACTCAGGTTAAGTCAGTCTAGGGTTTTGAGGTCCCATCTTAAATTTAAAATTCTAGGGTTATGCTAGAATAGGGTTTACAAATTAGGGTTGACTCACTAGGGCCTGTCCTAATGAGTTCTAAGGTTTGACCTAAAATCAAATATCACTAATAATAATATAATTAGTTACAAAACTCAGCAATTAATTAAATACATAATTATTTAAAATAGCTAAATTACACAATTGCCCCCTATATGGAAAAGTGGTAGTGACAGGAGCTGATCAACCAAAACAAATTCGCACTCTGATTTATAATTTTAACTCCTCCAATTCTATGCCATCTCGCTGATCTAGACATCATTATCATATACACTTCATATCAAAACATGCATAACGAGTCTCTTGATGTAATTATTTGTCAGAAATGAATTTTATTGAAAGGTCGCTGAGTATTTGATCTATGTCCATCAGAATTTGTTGATTTTGCTAATCTCTCAATACTTCTTATATGATCATCGGATTGATGCAAAACCTATTATATTGGATTTACAGTGTCAAACTTGCCCTATGTGATAGTTTTATCAGTTTATGTGAACCTCTTTCGGATCGAATTTTTGTAGGGATCATTTTTGCAATCCATGAATCCACTTTTATAAGTTTCTTGTGAGATCATCTTTTTGTTTCAAATATGCCTATATATTCTGTTTCATATTTGAAGTCATTCCAACTTAAGTTATTTATGTTATTCTTTTTGTTATGATTGTAAAGTAGCCTTACAAGTCAAGGTATTCTTAATAATCCAAAAATATATTCAAAACCAATACTTAATTTCAATTTTATAAATATCATTAGCATTACTTTATCATAGTATCAAGCTAATAGGTAATATTATAACTTAAGATAAATTCATATATCTATATTATCAAAAGCACTATATGTCATTTTAAATTATTCAGATTAATGGTTTTCAAATCCAAACTGAGATAAAATGAAATCAAGATCCGAATTTCAAGTTTTAAATGCATTGCGAGAAAGTTTTGTCTTGATCCCAAAATATTACTAAATTCCTGAATTATGTCCCGAGAATATAGTGCCTTGCTAATCCGGATGGCCAGTCCAGATGGCTACAATAGCTTATCTTTTCATGATCTAATCTGATTGACTGTAGGTCCTTCTGTGTTGTCAAATTAGCTGATAAATTATAAGGTTCTTGACACAATTAAATAAACATTCATTCTCAGGAAATTCAATCACAGAAAGTCAAATAAGAATATTACTTTACAAGAAATCCAATGAACATTTAATGAGTAACACAAATATATATGGATATTTAAGGGTAGGACAATTACTAAGATCGAAGATACTACTGAAAACAAGGGGATTGAGAAGTTTTCAAGAAATTTGAAAATTTATGAAAAATGGGTATATGAAATCTGACAAGGAAGGGGAAGCCAGTAAGGATTTCTAGAACCAATAAGATCAAGAGGTCAAGAATTCATATCTTGATAAACTATATATAATATATATTATACCTATGCCTTAAACAAGATACTACTAGTACTTATTTACCCAATAGTCCTTCTAACCTATATTTATGTCTATGTTAACCCCACAAGACACACTACATCAATTCTATATTAGATCATTATTGGCCTATTGGCTATGTGATCCTTAATCTTCTATTATCCCAATCTATATAATAGTTCTAGGTAAACCTAATTCTAGGTTTACTAAAGATGTCAAGCTCGAGATTCTTAAGGAATTTCTATAACCCTCTACTAGACCACTATAATTAAAATACTTGTCTAATTCTATCCAAGTTACTCGTCATAGATTTCAAGTTATGTGTATCCTTAAACTGCCCATGATTTCCTGAATATCATCTATACCCTTAATATTCTTAACTATATGGGATCACTTATAGAAATTTATTAAACAAGGATCTATGAAACAAAGTCTAGCACAGATAACCCTATAGGCATTCTATATTCTAAGGTTCTTTGTACACTTTTCATAAGAACATATCTTAGGATCTATGGCTAAACCTATGTAGGTTTCCTAAAAAAAATTGGCATGCATCCTGTCCTAGATTCTTTACTTTCGAGGCCCGCATGGGCTACCACTAAAAGACGTGTAACGCACCGCTCCCAAAATACGATGAGTCGGATAAGTAACAAAAATATCCAGGCTACGCGACATACAAATATCCTAGTACACATAATCATGATTATCGCCTGTAGGATTCTAGGATAGGTTTAATATAGGTCATATATTACAGAAATTAATTCACAATACTTCTGGATAGAGGACATTCTAAAACTATAAATTAGAAATGGACTATTCTACCTAATTACAACTTTTATTCCAATATAAATATAACCCAATAATACCTTAATACATGATGAAAATAAATTTTGATTCCAACTCAATCGCCTTCTGTTGCAGCATATCATTCTTGTTCTCCAATTCCTAGTCAAAGTACTGCAGTAGCTTCCTTAAAAATATTTCTACAAATCTAGAGAACAATACTAGGTCGTCAAATAACATGCAAGCCCTCGGTCAAGGACAACAAAAATAAACGAAATAAAGTGAGAATCTGAGAATAATTTGGATTCTCGAATTTTATGATTAAAAAAATATTTAATTCATATGAATTATAATATAAACTTGAAATATGGTATCCAAATTTTATCAAACCCTATTCTATTTAGTGACCAAATCATAATTCAAAATTCATAAGTCACAAACAAAAAATTCTATAGATAAATACAATTTAGAGAACACTTTTGGATTACAACATCACCTATTAACTCGACAATAATCTCATATACCCGGGATTCGGTAAATTTTCGTTATGGGTGGCGCTTAGAATTTAAATCCCACAAGTTTTATTTCCATAATTTCACATAAATGTAAGAATTAATTAAAAATTATATCAAGTATTGAATTACTTGAGTCATGCTCAAGAATCCATTATAACAAGTGTCGAATTACTTGAGTTATGCTCAAGAATTCTCAAGTGTGGTGAGCTAAGCCTCACCTCGAACCATGGCATGGCTGTCACGCCCCGATCCCGAAAGGGTCGGTCGTCCTCGCTTGATCCTTTACGGAACCGATTCGTCCTCGCCTGGGACGTGATGCCGTACGAGCCTGGAGTTGCGCTCGTACAAGGCAAGAACTTGCAGTTATAGGAACCCATTTTGAAACACACTTTATAAAACACATTCACAGAGATTTGAACACAGTGCAAGAAGAAACATGCTTTTTCATTGATAATTCAGAGTAATTTACATAGAGTTTACATTGATGCACCTCTCCGCTACTTGATTTGCATTACAAAAAGATAACTCAAAAGGCAGGGCGCGCTCCATCAGATAGTCCACGTCGTTCATACATTACGCCCTTGTATAAGTTGAAAGTTCAAGCCTCCAAAATGATCTGACTCCAACTATACTTCAAAATAGAGGTGCTCCTAACGCCTCTCGTCTATCCACTAGCGTTGCACCGCCTGAGTGCCTGAAATAGTTGCCCACAACGTGGGTCAGTACTCAACTTGTACTGGTGAGCGGGATGAACCCACTCGACTAAATCGACACTAGCTTATTAGGGGCGAGCATGCATTAAGATGACTTCTATAAAGAAGCAAGTGAATTCAATTCATATCAGTTGCATGTTTTGATAGGAATGAAAATAGCATTGAATCAACCCAGTGCATCGATTGCTTACTCAACCGATGCACGCCTTCCCTGCAACGAAACACAAGTATACTTACCATCTGCACAAGACAATAAATTAGCATGTGTTCTATTCTATGCGGTCATTGGTGTGATCGACACCTTAGGGACATATTTCAAGCATTAGCGGTGCGCCCTATCAGCCCGGGTAGCAAGCCCTGCTGGAGGTCCCGCAATGCATCGTGACGAGCATGAATCAAATATTTCCCTCCGGATCGATACGGTTCCAGTGCCCCGGAAAGCCGTTTCGAGGAAATGCCAAACCTTGTGCACAAGTTGTCCCAGACCATGCAAATGCATGAACAATTCATATATCATACAATGCATCGATTTAAACAAAAGAAGTTAAGCAGCAATATATATCTCATGCAACAGTTCATATTTTCTCAACGCGGTATTCCGATTTTGATATCCCATAGGTCCAAACTCCGTCCGAGGCACTAGGCCGCCACCAACAGCCAATCCCCATTATAAACAAACTCAGTTATAAGGTGTGCAAGCATATAGAAATATTAGTCTACAAATCCCCTGTTCCTTTCTTAGTGGCTGGCATGCATTGTGGCAAAGGATTTCCTAGGCGTCCAACCGGGCATCATCGAGTGAACGTTTGAAACATTAAAGATGTTGGCGTAAAGAAGTAGGAAAGAAGGGTCCAAACCACTCACTGGTTAAGGAAAAGGTAGCTGAAACAAAGATTCCCGCCTAGCGACGATTAAACGTCAGTTACGCGGACCTGCACAGCACGAGCACCAATTAGAATCTTGCCTATCCTTCCTTGCCGAACTCCCCAAGAATCAAAGCTCTAAACGATAAAACCAGCAGCGAAAACCAAGCAAATCGAAAGCAACACCAAATCAAATCCCAAAGCGGCAATCAAGAAAACCAAGCAACCAAACACGAAAACTATTGGACTTATTTCAATAGAGGCCTTTCCATGAGTTGGAAAGGATCATCGCATTTCGTCCATGGCAAGAAGATGCCGAAGATCTAAGCTACGACTCAGACAGACTAGTCACAAGCCCAATTACGTAGTGCACATCCCGGTCGGATCGGGATTTGAGGCACTACATAATATACCACTAAGAAAAAGTTTCGACCCGAAACTTAAGAACAAGGCCGACCCGAAACGTAAGAACAAGGCCCTACCTCCGACTGAAAGAACAATAAAGGATACTTCTCCTTCATCTCCGATTCTAACTCCCACGTTGATTCTCCAACAGAATGGTTCCACCATAGCACGCGAACCAAGGACATCGTACGGTTGTGAAGTACTTTTTCCTTACGATCCAGAATCTGCGCCGGCTCCTCTGAGTATGACAAATCCGTGCGCAATTCCAATTGTTCGAAGCTAACCACATGACTAGGGTCATGTATGTACTTCCGGAGCTGGGAAACGTGGAATACGTCATGCACTTCTGCCAAGGCGGGAGGTAATGCAATCCGGTACGCCACAGCTGCCACTCGTTCTAGTATCTCGAAGGGGCCGACAAACCGGGGACTCAGTTTGCCCTTCACGTCGAAACGCATCACACCTCGCATCGGCGTCACTTTCAAGAAGACATGATCCCCGACCATGAATTCCAAAGGCCTTCTATGTGCATCAGCATAACTTTTCTGTCGGCTCTGTGCTGTGCGGAGTCTTTCCCGAATCAAGCGAACTTTCTCAACTGCCTGCTCTACCAGCTCTGGCCCGAGTACCTGCCGCTCGCCGACTTCATCCCAACAGATTGGAGATCGACACCTTCGCCCATATAGTGCTTCGTACGGTGCCATCTGGATGCTTGATTGGTAGCTGTTGTTGTACGCAAACTCTGCCAATAGAAGATGCGTGTCCCAACTAGTCTTTAAATCAATAGCACACAGCCGTAACATATCTTCGAGTATCTGATTTGTCCTCTCTGTCTGTCCGTCAGTCTGTAGGTGATATGCGGTACTGAACTGTAGCTTGGTCCCCAAAGCAGCTTGTAGACTAGTCCAGAAACGAGATAAGAAGCGTCCGTCACGGTCAGAGACGATTGAGGCAGGTACTCCGTGTAATCGGACAATCTCATCTATGTAAATTTGTGCTAACCGATCGACGCTCCAAGTAACTTTTATGGGAAGAAAGTGGGCTGATTTGGTCAAACGATCAACTATGACCCAAATTGCATCATGCCCCCGTGGCGTCTTCGGAAATCCTACAATAAAATCTATAGTGATGTTGTCCCATTTCCACTCGGGAATAGCGAGGTTCTGAAGCTCCCCGCCGGGCCTCTGATGTCCAGCTTTAACCTGTTGACAGGCCATGCACTGTGACACAAAGGTCGCCACATCCCGCTTCATACCGTGCCACCAGAAGGTCCCGCGCAAGTCCTTGTACATCTTAGTGCTCCCCGGATGTAAAGAATACTTCGCGTAGTGTGCTTCCGCCATAATTTCCCTTCGGAGTTCTGGGTCGCTAGGAACACATAGCCTTCCTTTCATCTGTAAGGCCCCATCTTCGCCTGCCACAAAGTCAGACGTCTTTCCCGCCGAGATCAATCCGCGCACCTTCGCTAAGAACTGATCGCCCTCCTGAGCTGATTTGATTCTACCACGTAAACCCAGTTCAAGATGGAGTGGTGCCAGCTGCACTCCTTGATGCCGAACTCGAAATTCGATGCCCATCGCCTCAAGATCTCAAAGTAAACGGTTGTCTATAGATAACGAGCCCACGTGCTTCCGACTCAGAGCATCAGCAACGACGTTTCCCTTGCCTGGTGTATACGCGATCGTTAGGTCATAGTCCTTAATAAGTTCTAGCCAACGCCGCTGTCGGAGGTTCAATTCCCGCTGGGTGAATAGGTACTTGAGGCTCTTGTGATCGGTAAAGATTTTGCAAGCAACACCATAAAGATAATGCCTCCACAACTTCAGAGCAAACACAATTGCCGCCAATTCCAGATCATGCGTCGGGTAGTTTTTCTCGTGCGGCTTCAGTTGCCTGGAGGCGTACGATATTACCTTGTCCCTCTGCATGAGCATACACCCTAAGCCAAGTCCTGAAGCGTCGCTGTATATCTGAAACTCTTCTACCCCATCTGGAAGTGCAAGGATCGGAGCTGAAACAAGACGCCGCTTAAGTTCCCGAAAGCTGGCTTCGCAGTCATCACCCCATTCGTATGCAATCCCTTTCTGAGTAAGGCGAGTCATAGGCGAGGCCAGTTTAGAGAAATCCTTCACGAACCTACGGTAGTATCCCGCAAGGCCCAGAAAGCTTTGAACTTCGCTGGCTGACGTAGGTTGCTTCCAGTCCACCACCGCTTCTATTTTCTTCGGGTCTACGGCGACGCCTTCGGCCGAGATGACATGACCAAGGAATGCCACGCTGTTCAACCAGAACTCACACTTGCTGAGCTTAGCGAACAACTTATGTTCTCGTAATGTCTGCAGCACGATCTTCAGGTGTTCCTTGTGCTCCGCCTCGTTCTTGGAATAGATTAGTATGTCGTCTATGAACACGACTACAAACTTATCCACAAACGGTCGAAATACGCGGTTCATCAGATCCATGAAAGCTGCAGGGGCGTTCGTCAAGCCGAACGACATCACGAGGAACTCATAGTGTCCGTAACGGGTTCTGAAAGCAGATTTTTGAATATCCTCTGATTTGATTTTCAACTGGTGATACCCTGACCTGAGATCAACTTTAGAGAAAACTCTTGCACCTTGCAACTGATCAAACAAGTCATCTATTCTTGGCAATGGGTACTGATTCCGCACGGTCGCTTTATTCAGCTCTCGGTAGTCAATACACAGCCGCATGGATCCATCCTTCTTTTTCACGAACAGCACCGGAGTGCCCCACGGAGAAATGCTTGGACGAATGTATCCTCGGTCCAACAGATCTTGCAACTGAACTTTAAGTTCCTTAAGCTTTGCTGGGGCCATGCGATAAGGTGCCTTTGATATCGGTCACGAATTCGGAAAAGTGTCAATGCTGAATTCGATCTCACGATCAGGAGGCATTCCAGGCAGCTCATCTGGGAACACGTCGAGAAAATCTGCAATGACTTCAGCCTGAGCTGCATCTACACATTCCCGCCGGGTGTCTCGAACAGAAGCTAAGTACCCTTCACAGCCCGAATGCAACATACGCCTAGCCGAAATTGCTGATATCACCATTGCCGTCTTCGGTGCAGCGCTGCACGAATAGTAGAAGTCTGCCTCGCCGGGTAGACGGAATACGACTCGCTTCTCCGCGCACTCGATTGTTGCATGGCAAGCACCCAACCAGTCCATACCGAGAATAATATCATAATCCTTGATGTCTAGTACAATGACATCTAAGGAAAGCTTCCTTCCTCCGATGCAAATATAACCATCCCTACAGATCGCATGGGCGGGCATATCGACTCCCGAAGGGGTACTTACGCAGAGGTTCATATTTAAAGCAGTAGAAGCTAATTTATGCTCAACAGTAAAATCAGCAGATATGAAACTATGCGTAGCACCTAAATCGAATAAGACTCTAGCGGGTAATTCTCGGTATAGTAGAGTACCTGTTACAACAGTGTCGGATACAGATGCCTCATCCCGAGTCAATGCATAGACTCGGCCCTGAGCACCCTGGCGTTGTGGATTCACTGGCACAGCATTGGCATCACTTGCTGGAGGCCCTTTGTTTTGATTTCCATTATTCTGATTTGGCTTGCCCTCTCTGCAGTTAAACTGTTTGTGACCCAGGCGACCACATTTGAAACATCCTTGAACCCGACATTCATTCACTTTATGCCCTGATTTGCCGCACCGGCTGCAGTTCAGTGATTGGGATTGGCCCCTATTATCAGACGTATGCGAACGCTTGTGTGCTCCAGACCCTCCCGTTTCATGAGGACGTTTATTGTTATTGGTACGGGGGGTTTGCACCTCGGCCTTTGGGAGAGGGCGTCCAAAGACCCGTTCGCTGTTCAGAGCCGCTTCGTAACATTCCCTGTATGTTTGGCATTTTTGGTTGATGACGTCCCTATGCAAATCGTCATTCAAACCCTTCTGAAATCGATAGCACCACGCCTGCTGATTAGGCAAGAAGTGCCCTGCAAACTTAGCCAGTTTAGCGAATACTGAGTCGTAATCGTCAACAGACAAACTTCCTTGCACCAGATTACTGAAGTCGTCTTCCTTTTGTTGACGCACGGCTCGGGGAATATATTGTTCAATGAAGGCAGATTTGAATATTTCCCAAGTAATTTTACAGTTGGGATTGGCATCATAAATCCCTTGCTTCATGGCTTCCCACCAATCATGCGCACGCAGTTCCAGCTGAACCGATGCACAAGCCACTCGCTTGGATCCCCTGATGCCAACCAGGTTGAAGAGTCCTTCCAGCTTAGCAATCCATCCCAACACCACGTCCGGCTCCGCTCGTCCGTTGAACGTAGGGGGATACATTTTTGTGAACTCTGCTGCACGGCAGGAGTTCCTTGCTGTAGGCTGAGTCTCTTCTGACTCGTCTTCTACCGCCACGGCCGACGGCGTGACAGGCGTCGCTGCGGATGTCCCGTTGCTTGGTACCAGGGATGCAATCAGTTGCATTATTGTATCCATTTGCTTCTGTTGAGAAGCAAACTGCGCTTGTATGTTAGCTTGTTGGGTAACAGCTTGTTGTTGCTGCGCCTCCATGAGGTGCATAAGCCGTTCCGCCATTCCGGTTGAACCCGCTCCTCCGGATTCTCCAGAGCTTGCTGGATCGCTCTGAATGGGTTGAGCACTGCTGGCAGTTGCAGTGTTCTTCTTAGCCATGGCTACAAAAGAGAGTAGCTTGTTAACACTCCAAAAATGATAGATTTTATATCTATGGGCTCATTGTATAAGCGACTCTTCCCATGCAGCGGACGCCGAACGCAACTCAATTGAGAGGCGCATCAAACTCCTTTATAATCTTTTGAAATCCCGTGGAAGTAAAGCCTAAGCTTTGATACCAATATGTCAATGCTCCGATCCCGAAAGGGTCGGTCGTCCTCGCTTGATCCTTTACGGAACCGATTCGTCCTCGCCTGGGACGTGATGCCGTATGAGCCTGGAGTTGCGCTCGTACAAGGCAAGAACTTACAGTTATAGGAACCCATTTTGAAACACACTTTATAAAACACATTCACAGAGATTTGAACACAGTGCAGGAAGAAATATGCTTTTTCATTGATAATTCAGAGTAATTTACATAGAGTTTACATTGATGCGCCTCTCGGCTACTTGATTTGCATTACAAAAAGATAACTCAAAAGGCAGGGCGCGCTCCATCAGATAGTCCACGTCGTTCATACATTACGCCCTTGTATAAGTTGAAAGTCCAAGCCTCCAAAATGATCTGACTCCAACTATACTTCAAAATAGAGGTGCTCCTAACGCCTCTCGTCTATCCACTAGCGTTGCACCGCCTGAGTGCCTGAAATAGTTGCCCACAACGTGGGTCAGTACTCAACTTGTACTGGTGAGCGGGATGAACCTACTCGACTAAATCGACACTAGCTTATTAGGGGCGAGCATGCATTAAGATGACTTCTATAAAGAAGCAAGTGAATTCAATTCATATCAGTTGCATGTTTTGATAGGAATGAAAATAGCATTGAATCAACCCAGTGCATCGATTGCTTACTCAACCGATGCACGCCTTCCCTGCAACGAAACACAAGTATACTTACCATCTGCACAAGACAATAAATTAGCATGTGTTCTATTCTATGCGATCATTGGTGTGATCGACACCTTAGGGACATATTTCAAGCATTAGCGGTGCGCCCTATCAGCCCGGGTAGCAAGCCCTGCTGGAGGTCCCGCAATGCATCGTGATGAGCACGAATCAAATATTTCCCTCCGGATCGATACGGTTCCAGTGCCCCGGAAAGCCGTTTCGAGAAAATGCCAAACCTTGTGCACAAGTTGTCCCAGACCATGCAAATGCATGAACAATTCATATATCATACAATGCATCGATTTAAACAAAAGAAGTTAAGCAGCAATATATATCTCATGCAACAGTTCATATTTTCTCAACGCGGTGTTCCGATTTTGATATCCCATAGGTCCAAACTCCGTCCGAGGTACTAGGCCGCCACCAACAGCCAATCCCCATTATAAACAAACTCAGTTATAAGGTGTGCAAGCATATAGAAATATTAGTCTACAAATCCCCTGTTCCTTTCTTAGTGGCTGGCATGCATTGTGGCAAGGGATTTCCTAGGCGTCCAACCGGGCATCATCAAGTGAACGTTTGAAACATTAAAGATGTTGGCGTGAAGAAGTAGGAAAGAAGGGTCCAAACCACTCACTGGTTAAGGAAAAGGTAGCTGAAACAAAGATTCCCGCCTAGCGACGATCAAATGTCAGTTACGCGGACCTGCACAGCACGAGCACCAATTAGAATCTTGCCTATCCTTCCTTGCCGAACTCCCCAAGAATCAAAGCTCTAAACGATAAAACCAGCAGCGAAAACCAAGCAAATTGAAAGCAACACCAAATCAAATCCCAAAGCGGCAATCAAGAAAACCAAGCAACCAAACACGAAAACTATTGGACTTGTTTCAATAGAGGCCTTTCCATGAGTTGGAAAGGATCATCGCATTTCGTCCGTGGCAAGAAGATGCCGAAGATCTAAGCTACGACTCAGACAGACTAGCCACAAGCCCAATTACGTAGTGCACATCCCGGTCGGATCGGGATTTGAGGCAATACAATGGCCATGCGAATGTCAGCATTACTAATCAGTTTTTAACAAGTTTTTATTGCAAAGAGTTCGACGGTATGATCCAAATGTTCTCTTCTGTCCGAATATAATTCTATAAATTCAAAAAAATTATTATCTAACATACAATTCTAGTTGAATTATAGGTCCGATTTGTATCTCATCTCGTGTGTAAGTATCCACACGCTTTACGAGGATACAGTTCAGTAATTGTTCCATCTTAGCGGAGACATCAATCATTCAAATAACATATATCTCGTTTTGTGTGCTCGTGATATCACGATAAAAAGGTAATATGCCATTTGGTTGGACAATTTATAAAATATGAAAGTTGTACTCCTTACCCTGGAATATAAAATATTTGAAATATTTGTTATTTTTTTGTGCATATATGTGTCCTATGTGTCTTATATTCTAAATTCAGAATCTAAGAATTTTAGAATTTGATCCTAAATTGAATAACTTACTAAATATCTTGTAATAGAGACTAACCAATTTATTCAGATTTTCCAAAAATGGTCTCTAGAATTTCTTGAAAATTTCGGCAAAGTCTCCTTTGTCTTTGGAGCCCAATTTTTTTTACAATTTATATAACAGACCCGGAGCAACCCTCCGTAGAATTCTCGAGTTTGACGACCACTTTGGTGGAGCAACTCTCAACACCGGTAACACACGCAGTTAATGTATATTGATATTCAAGTAATACACATGACTTTCTTACCAATGAACGTTTTACCTTAGCAATTAGCAAGTTTAGCAATTAACACTGGTCGAAATTTACTAAAAAAGTTCTAGAAACTCCATATAAGTAAAAATCATAAAGTCCCTAAACACTTTAGATAGTAAAAATTGTAATATGATAGATACAACACTTAATGTAAACCCCATAGTTCTAATTTAAATTTTAGTATATTTATTTATTTTATTATCTTATTTCTTTAATTATTGGATATTTATTTTAGTTATTTACTTAGATAAGTAGATAATATAGTTTGATTCATTTTAACTATATAAATGATTATCTACATTTAATGACTACAAATGTTTTAGAAAATATTTTTTTAGTATAAAACTGTTTTAGTAAGGTGTTAGAAATTTTCCTAGAATTATTTTAGAATTTTTCCTATATATATATATATTTATATATTTGTAAACTCCCGCACCCAAAATAGGTATTTTATGTATATTTTATATAATTATATTTATTATAGATGTTGAATTTATTTAGAGTATTCTCTTAGTTAATTAGAAAATAATTTTTTTTAGTATATTTAATTATATAAATATTTATTTAGAATTATTTTTAGGCTATTTTAGATTATTGGAATTTTTTTCATAATTTTTAGTTAATTAAAAACTAGTAACACTAATTTTCTAGGACTTTGAAGAATTTATTTTATATTCAAACTTAACTAAAAATATCCCAAAATTTTATTTTAGGTTCTAAATAGTCACATATATTTTCTAGAATTGTTTGAGAATTTTCTGAGTATTTTTAGTATTTATTAGGGGTAATTAGACTAATAACTAATTTTTAGGAGTTGTAGAATTTATTGTGAAATCCCAGGAATATAGAATGGACCCACATTATTTTCTAGGGTTTATAATATTATTATATATTTTTTGGAATTATTTCAGAATTTTTGGAATAATTTTAGTATTTATTTTTAGTTATATGGGTAAAACTAATATTTAGAGCTTCTCCTAATTATAGTAGAAAACCTATGAACATAAAATTATCCCAAGTATTTTTCTAGGATTTCTGGATTCAAAATATATTTTCTGTAATTTTTCCAGATTTTTATGATTATTTTTAATATTTATTTGAAGTTATTTAGATTTAAAATGACTTAAATAATGTTTTGATAAAGGCAAATCAAAAATAAATAAAACCATCCAATCATATTCTGACACGTGTCAGCCTATAGATATCCATTCAGCCGCAGGTACATCTCTCTATATATATAATATGATAACCCTAATTATCCGAGAGAGATTTTGGAGAATTGCCATCTAGGGTTCCTTCATCTTCCAGAAGCCATTGCGCATAGCTCCGGACTCCAAACGAGGTCTAGTTTCTTGTGTTAGAAAGATATTGAGGTTAGATTTCTGATTATATAAATTGTTTTTCTAAATTATTAGTATTAAATTCTGGAAAATTCGTAGAGCACAGCATGTCCAAAAATAGACGTATTTTGATGTTTTCGTAATTTCGGGAGAACCCGGAATCAGAATCACGAACCGTTTAAAGTTTCGGAAAGCTAATATCGAGATCATCGACATATATTTTTCCCAGAATTTAATTCGAAATATTTACATACTGTTAATTCTGTAGAACTTCTAGGTTAGAATTTAACCATCGGTGCACAATACAAAATTTGTATGTGCCATAATTTCCAAACGAATTTGAATTTGGACGAACCGTAAATTCCAGCATGTTTTTGATGCTGAAATCTACAGAAAATCATGCATGAAAGTTGAGTTTGTGTCGGTTGACTTTTCGGTCAACAGATCGCCTCGATTTGCGTGCCATGAGTCTCGAGTTGATAAAATTTAGTTCTTTGAACAAAATTAGGGTTTAACAATAAAATTAGATTATAATAAGATTAAAATACTATTTTAGGTTATTTTATTCAGAGTTAAAATAGATTAAATGGAGGAACCTATTTACCCACTTTTGTAACCTAACTTGTTTAATTTATGTGACGGGTAGATCGGACGACGCCTTGAGTTGGGACTTCATCCTTTTCAGACCAGGCAAGATACCTTGCCAAATTGCTTACAGTATTTTGCATGCTTAGTATATTTTTGTATATTTATTTCATTTCTGTATATTTATTGCATGTGTAGTTCCTTTCTGTCATTACTATATATTAGATATGTTGACACACACTTGACACTTAGTATCATAGAGGACAATCATTAGGCGTATGGGCTTTTAACCACTCTGGTAACACCGTAGTCACTAGCACGCACTATGGTGGTCGTGTCCGATGGTCTCTACCCAGAGGTATGTCGATTGATGGAGTCCGAGGGTCGCTACCCCAGAGGTATGTCGGCTGATGGTGTCCACTGACGAGCGCATGAGTTGTGAGGATTAGATCGAGTAGCCTACCCTTGCCCATACGTCGAAAAGTTGTCCTCATTTGCATTCATATAGATGTCTTATACAGCGTACTTATTTATTTTCAAATAATATGCATGTTTACTGTATTCAAGTTGGCTCGCTTTTCTGTATCTTGTTACGTCCCTCTGAGGACCTGGTCCTCTGCCAGGTGTATCTGTTCTTGAGTATTTGCAGGAGCGCAGATTTAGATGGTTATATATGTTTCGTGGATGTCCTCTCTTCAAGCCCATGATTGCTAGCTAGTATTCTTATATGGTGTTGTTGTGTTGTACTTATTTTGTATTTGCTCTTACATTCGAGTTGGTAGTGGATTTGTTTCCATCCAACTATCATCCTTAGATACTTATGTTGAGATCTAGTTATATAGATGCTGGTTATTCATTTATATTGATTTTCTGTGGATGAGATTTAGATTGTACCCTGTGACTTGTGACATATGTTTATACCACTTATGAATTTTATATTCATATTACAGCGTACGTATGGGTTTGGTTTCAATATATTGGAGTCGCCATATCCATGCGGCTGGCATGCTTACGTGTTCCTAGTCCTACGTATTTTGGGACTGGGGCGTGACAATATTGGATAAGAAGAAAAGAGTAAAAGAAAAAGAAAAAAACCTTTAAACTAAAAACCCAAACCCAATAACTAATTCTAACCCTACCCGAATCCAAAGACCGCCTTCCTGCGTACAGGCACGACAACCCCCCTCTACACACACACACACACATACACACACACACACACACACACACACACACACACACACACATATATATATATATATATATATATATATATATATATATATATATATATATATATATATATATATATATATATATAGGCTGCCAAACCTAAACCCTAACCCTAATTATCACTTCTTTCTCCTTCCCTCCATCACAGCCATCATCATCAGCATCATCGCCAACACCATAATCCTCACCAACCACCCCCACCGATTCCTCTCCCTCTCCTCCACTCCGGTAACACCAACGCTTCCGCCTTACCCCACAGTGCCGGTCGTTGGCCACCGCCGTTGTGCTGCACTGCTACTGCGGCTGCTGTGCCTGCAACTGCTCTGCCGTGGCTGCTGCTGTGGCTGCTACGCCTGCAACTGCTCAGCTGTCGCTGCTATTGTGGTTGCTGCCACAGCTGCAGTCGCCGTCGGGGACCCCCCTCCAGCAGCCTCTGACCCCGATAACCCCTACCGTCCTCCAGCGAGCCCCCCTAGCAAATCAAGCCTCGCCATGGCCGAGATCTCCCTCCGCGACCGAGAACTACGCAAAAATTAAAGCAAAATCCAGTATCAATGAGCCAACTTTATGGCATGATTATACCCTTATCGTTCGTCTGATCCTTGAACTGCCACCTCTGGTAAACTCTCTACTTGACCTTCTTCCAGCACCTTTAATTACTTTATTTTAGTTTAATCTAGATTGGTAGTTATTTGAGTTCCAATAACCAAGAAAAATAGTTTTTAAAACACTAAAATTTTGCGATATGGAGTGCGTCCCTTTAAGCGGGCCATCTCGTCATGTACCAATTGTATCGAAAGACACGTATGGTATATCATGACAATGGAATTTTATGAAAGTTGATTTGGACGTGTGTGCACGCCTGAATCAACCAATATCAGCCAAAAGTCTCCCATATCTACGTTTTGCAAAATATCTTACAAGTTCGTGACCGCTCGTCGCAATGTGACGAAACTTGTACAAACAGATCCGTGGTATCACGCTGGTCCTGTGACCCAAATTTTACGCAATTCCAAGACAGTTGACCGAATCAACGTTTTGCGGGTCCTATATTTTGACTTGACAGGCAATTTTGTGGTCGGCTCACCGGAATCCAAAATTGGACATACCATTGAGATCGTATCGTTAATTAGGATTTTTTTAGACTTATAATTTATCCTATTTAGAGACCTTTTTTCTCGACACATTTTTTGGTGAAAAGTGGCCCACACGTGGATACCGCTTTGATCCAAAATTAACGTTTTGCCCCTGTGTCGAAATTGGACGAAAGAGTAGTATTTTTTGACTAACTTGCTTATTCCGAAAACGTTGGTGATATCTGTTGCAGCATCCGGAGACTTTTTTGTTACTCCTATATTTTCTGGTTTGATGTACCATGTTTGTCTTGCATTATTTCAGTACCAAACCATTGTCAAGCAAGTATACCTTGCCACTATTAATGTTTATTTACATTAACATATACATATTTTATTTTTGTCCTTTATTTTCTTATTTATGTATATTATTAAACTGCGCGTCTAAGAAAACCTGGGTGCAATGACGGATGGCGTTGTCTTTTGTTTCTTATTTCTTTTGTTATGCATATTAACCTAGAGTTAAGAGACAACCCCATAATTTTGAGGCATCTTTATCTTTCATATAGCCCTGACACAGGTATTACAGGAGTGGTGAGTCTCATATTGATCACCGACTTGTGTATTGACTGGCCATCGATACGTGTAGGACGTACGATAAGGAATAACTGCTAATAGAATTGCATGCTAGAAGATTTAGCAGTTACTTGAGGTATTTGCGTGTCATGGATATGACACGGGTAGTAGCATTGGATAGGGGGAACAATGAGTAAGCGTATGTGTCACGCCCCAGTCCCAAAATACGTAGGACTAGGAATACGTAACATGCCAGCTACCTATTCGACCAGACTCTGCACTACCAGAATAAGTCAAAATAGCGACGCCCAAAAACGTCGCTAAATAACAAAAAAACGTCGCTAAAAAATTTTAGCGACGTATTTAGCGACGTTTTCACGCAGTCGGGAAAAACCAAGTCGCCGAAAGGAAAAACGTCGCTAAACGTCGCTATGCCGACGTATTTTAGCGACTTTTTTGTGTCGCTAAATTTAGCGACGTTTAGCGACTCCGAGTCACTAAATAGCGACGTTTATTAAAGTCGCTAAACGTCGCTAATTAGCAACTTATATAGCGACGTAACAGCGACGTATTTAATGACCTGGCAGTACTGCCATGTCAGCAATTTGCGACGCACAGCGACATATTTAGCGACGTTTAGCGACGTCTTTAGCGACGGCTAATTAGACGTCGCTAATTAGCGACTTTTTTAGCGACTTATGGTAACGTCGCTAGACGTCGCTAAACGTCGCTAAATACGTCGCTAAAGTTACAAAAAAATTAAAAAAAAAACCTGAATTTTTCCAAACTATTATTCCTGCAATTTATAAATTTCTAATTTAAAATATACCCGGAGCAACCCTCCGTTGAATTCTATGGGTTCGTCGACCCCTTCGGTGGAACACTCAACACCGGATTAACAATATTGAATATGAATAAAAGTATCACAGTCATACAATTAATACACACAAATATTATAGACAGACAATAAAAGTTTTACAGTCACACAAAATGGGCATAAACAGCATCACAGTAACACAAAAAGGGCATAAACAGCATCACACTCACACAAAATGGACATAAACAGCATCACATAATATATAAGTATCAGAGTATCACAGTAACACAAAATGCATAATATATAAGTATATGAAACATTATAGTATCAATCTCGAGAATTTCCAAAATGGGGCAGATACCAGTCCCTCAAATACTGCGCATAAGCAGCGTTAATGTTATCAAGCTCCGCTATGGGTGCTGGGTGACTGGAACTCCCCGTCTGAGATACCGCCGCGATAGGTGCTGGGTGGCTGGAACTCCCCGTCTGAGATACCGCCGCGATAGGTGCTGGGTGACTGGAACTCCCCGCAGGTGGTATCTCTTCCTCCTTAACAGTAGTCGGCATCACTTCCTCCTTAACAGTAGGAGGCATAACTTCCTCCTTAACAGTAGGAGGTGTCGCTCTCTTGGGTGCCATCTGGTAAGATAGATGAAAACAAAGAATTAGCAAATTGACTATGTAGCAGTATAGATCATTCTAAAGTAGATTATAAAGCTTTATGTATCATTCTAAAGTAAGATAGATGAAAACAAAGAATTAGCTATTGGAACGGAAGCATAATTTAATTAAATAGCACACCAATTAATATTAAATCACTAAAAATAAAATAACTATACAAAATGACAAAATTATCCTCATCTAAAAATGTGGGGGTGACACTAACCAATACACCCACTGACACTGCATTACCCAACTTACACTAATTACTTAACTTTCAACTGAACATCGCATCATCCAGGCCCCCCCCCCTTTAGTCACTTCATAGTTCAATATTACCACCACATACATGCTATCAAGATACACACCCTCAAACTTTCTCACTTGTCATTTACTACTGCCACTGCTAACATTTTTGTTAAAATTTCATCACTGAACTTCTGCTCTTCTAATTATCAGATTGCTATCAAGATACACACCCTCATACACTCACACACCCACAGGCACAAGTATCTCATCATCCTTACAACACTTAAGTCACTGCTATTGAGCAGTGACTCTCCTCCCCTTAGTACAACTCGAGCACCAATTGGCTCCCTCACACAGATACAACAGCAGTACCAACTACCAATACTTCCCCTATCTCTTGCGGTGTTGCTCTCTCTCTAGCAGTGCAACATAAGTTGCAGCTGTTACTGATACTTCATAGCCCGACCACAGCACAGTGCTGCCCAACCCTGTTGTGTAAGCACCAAATAATGTGTACTGATATGTGCATATCACTCTACACTGCTATCACAGCTTCTATAAGCTAACCAACACACCACTTATTCCCCCACTGCCACATACACACCATTAGTCACACAGGCACCTCATTAGTTAAGGGACACACACACACAACCACAAAAATACACACACACACACACTCACACACACACACACACACACATATATATATATATATATATATATATATATGACATCTACACAAATACATATATCATAGCCTCCAATATAACACACACACTAGCATTTAAACAAACACTTAAAGTGTATAACTAGAAAATTATGATACACATCCATTGAGAAGCCCAAAATCCTAAAGCCCCTTAAAAATCAACAACAAAAAGTAACCTAAAAAAACACTTACAAGCAAAGCAAACCCTAACCCTAATCCTAACCCTAGGTCAAAAAACCTAACCCTATCCCTAACCCTAACCCTAACCCCAACCCTAAACCTAACCCCTGCGTCTGTGTCTGTGTGTCGTGTGTGTGTCGTGTTTGTGTGTGTGTCGTCTATGTGTGTCGTGTGTGTGTGTCTGCGTCTGTGTGTGTGTGTGTCGTGTGTGTCTGTGTGCGTGTGTCGTGTCTGTGTGCGTGTGTCGTGTCTGTCAAGTGTCTTGTGTCAGTGTCACATGAGAGAGAGAGAGAGAGAGAGAGAGATAACCTAGAGCTCGAGGAGGAGGAGGGGGAAGCCGGAGTAGACGCAGCCGTGGAAATCCGGTCGCCGGAGAGGGGGGGGGGCGGGGGAATTCGAAAGGTTTCGAAATTTTCGACGAAATTTTCGACAGACGGAGAAAAGAAAACCGAGCCCTAATTAAACAAAAATTAGCGACGTTTAGCGACGTCACATAATTACGTCGCTAAAATTAAAATTAGCGACGCAAATGAAGTCGCTAAATACGTTGCTAAATTTTTTTGATATATACGTCGCTAATTACGACGCTAAACGTCGCTAAATCAGATATATTAGCGACGTTTAGCGACCTTAATTGAACTTATAGCGACTATACTTTTAAAATCTTAATAAAAGTCGCTAAACGTCGCTAAATGTCGCCATTTAGCGACGTCTAGCGACGCGTTTTACAGAGTCGCTGATTTAGCAACGTTTTAACTAGACGTCGCTAAAATACGTCGCTAATACCGCTTATTCTGGTAGTGCTGGTCCGACTCGAATACATATAAGCTGTATTATAATGGCCACTATCTAAATAATCAAGTAAATATAAATATCTATTCCTCAATCCACAATGAACATAATACACAAGAATGAGCTATATGTGCTAAGGTCGGCCGCCCAGTAACACACAAACTCGAATAGACTCGAGAAAGAATATGAGTCTATAAAACTAGGCTATATCAGCAGATGAATAAATAATATAAATAAATAACCATAACTCTGGTAGAAATGATATAAGTACCTGGTACCAATGCTTGCAAGACAAGCAACTTCATCAGCAACTCCAAAGGCTCCATAACCATCTATGCTGCAAAAACTGGCAGGGAACTAGGTCCTCAGAGGGACGTAACACTCTTGCTTGATGGAAGTTTGTACTCGTTCATTCTCCTTGACATCACTATCCTTCGCAATTGTACTCGTTCATTCTCCTTGACATCACTATACTTGTTTTTTGTCTTCCCCTATTTCGGAAAGACGAACACTCTTGCTTGATGGAAGTTTGACATATGGATATTACTAGATATACACCTCACTATGACCCGGGATTCTCGGAGTATAGATAGATGTAAAATTGTATATATATGGTGATTTAGCAACTATAAGGATTGGATAATATTTTAACTAGATAGCATACCTACGAAACTGATAGATAACACGAGTAGTAGTAGTAGTATTCTCCTTCCTATCAATATCGCTTTCTCTTAGGTTACTCATCTCCTCTACCGTGTCCTTCGTAGCCTCGGTCCCTTGTGCAAGTTCTTCTTGAACCGAAATATACTCGTGCCATATCACCTTATTTAAAGCAGACCAACCCGATCCTTAAAATTTGATGCATGATTTACATCCTTCCCTTTCCGAGGTTGAGGTACAACATTCCATACTAGACTCATTTCTATAATATCTCCTTTTCTTATTATGAAATCGTGCTTTATTTTTAATTTCGAGGACAAAATTCATACAAGTTGAGTACAATATAAACCCCTAGTTCTAATTTACAATTTTAGTATTTTTATTTATTTTATTTATCTTATTTATTTAATTATTGGATATTTATTTTAGTTATTTACTTAGATAAGTAGATAATATAGTTTGATTCATTTTAACTATATAAATGATTATCTATATTTAATTACTACAAATGTTTTACAAAATATTTTTTAGTATAAAACTATTTTTATAAGGTGTTAGAAATTTTTCTAGAAATGTTTTAGAAATTTTTGTATATATATATTTATATATTGGATAAGAAGAAAAGAGTAAAACAAAAATAAAAATAAAAGGAAAACCTTTAAACTAAAAACCCAAAAACTAATTCTAACCCTACCCGAAACCAAATACTCCCTCCCCGCGTACATGCGCGACAGCCCCCCCCCCCCATCTCTCTCTCTCTCTCTCTCTCAATATATATATATATATATATATATATATATATATAGAGAGAGAGAGAGAGGCTGCCAAACCTAAACCCTAACCCAAATCTTCACTTCTTCCTTCTCCCCCTTCCCTCCATTACAACCGCCATCATCAACATCAACGCCAACACCATCATCCTCACCAACCACCACCACCGATTCCTCTCCCTCTCCTCTACTCTGGCAACACCATCTCCACTGCTTTCCTCCGCGTCGTCGGTCGTTGGCCGCTGTCGCGACGCTGCACTGCAGCTGTAGCTGCTGCCCCAGCGGCTGCTCTGTTATCGCTGCTGCTGTGGATACTTCCACCGCTGTAGTTACCGTTGTGACCCCCCTTCGGCAGCCTCTGACCCCGACGACCCCCACCATCCTCCGACGAGCCCCCCGAGCAAATCAAGCCTCACTACGACCGAGATCTCCCTCCGCGACCGTGAATGACGCAAAAATCAAAGCAGAATTCAGTATCAACGAGGCAACTTTAAGGCACGATTACACCCTCCTCGCTCGTCCGATCCTCGAACTGCACGTCTGGTAAACTCTCCACTTGACCTTCTTCTAGCGCCTTTAATTACTTTATTTTAGTTTGATTTAGATTGGTAGTTATTTGAGTTCCAACAACCAAGAAAAATAGTTTTTAAAATACAAAATTTTGACGATACGGATTGTGCCCCGTCAAACGGGATCTCCTCGTCGTGTACCAATTACACCGAAAGGTGCGTATGGTACATACTAACATATGGGTTTTTGCGCAAGTTGATTTGGACGTGTGTCCACTCCGAAATCAACCAGTATCAGTAGAAAGTCCCCCGTATCGACATTTTGTAAACTAACCTAGAAGTTCGTGACTACTCGTTGAAATATGACAAAACTTGTGCCAACAGATCCATGGTATCACGCTGGACCCGTGACCCAAGTTTCACATGATTCTGAGACAGTTGACCGAAACCACCGTTTCGTGGGTCCCACGGTTTGACTTGACGAGCAATTTTGTGATCAGCTCACCGGAATCTAAAACTGGACATACCGTTGAGTTCATATTGTTGATTATGATTTTCTTGACTTATAATTCATCTTATTTAGAGACCTTTGACCTTGACATATTTTTTGGTACAAAGTAGCCCACATGTGGACCCCGCTTTAATCCAAAATTATCGTTTTGTCCCTGTGTCCAAATTGGACGAAAGAGTAGTATTTTCTGAATATCTCTCTTATTCTAAAAATGTTGGTGATATCTGTTGCAGTATCCGGAGACGTTTGTGTCGCTCCTATATTTTTTGGTTCGATGTACCCTATTGTCTTGCGTTATTTCAGCACCAAACCATTGCCCAGCAAGTATACCTTGCCACTATTACTGTTTATTTATATTCACATCTGCATATTTTATTTTTGTCCTTTATTTTCTTATTTATGTATATTATTAAACTGTGCGTCTAAAGAAACTTGGGTGCAACGACGGATGGTATCATCTTTTGTTTCTTATTTTTTTTGTTATGCATATTGACCTAGAGTTAAGAGACCACCCCATGATTTTGAGGCATCTTTATGTATGGACATGACACAGGTGTTACACAAGTGGTGAGTCTCATGTTGATTACGGACTTACGTATAATAGAATTGCATGCTAGAAGACTTAGCAATTACTAGAGGTATTTGTGTGTCATGGATATGACATATCTAGTAGCATTGGGTGGGAAGAACAATGACCAATCGATGTGACTGCTTTACAATTTCCCTTATTTGCCCGTAAGCTCACCAGGAGACGCGAGGCATGATGACCCCATTATTTACTGCAGGCCTATGACGATCGAAAGATGTTATGCCCATGGCCCCTGGATCTTTAAGAGAACTACGCTCATCTTAGTATTTTTGACAGATAGTTCATACGCCGTAAAGTTGTTCTTAAACTATATATCACATTGTCACGACCTGCACCCGGTGTTAGGGCACGGATACGTGGGTACGTTTAGCCTACGCCGCAACATGTACGGTAGAACGTTGTCTAGGTCAACAATACTATCTAAACATCTCATACAAAATATATAATGTACCTGTCGAGATATCTCAACTCCCAAATAGGGGACAATATGATTTTCATGCCCCGATATCCTGTAGACAATCAGCCGTCCCCGCTAGGCACGAATCACCGTGCCAGCGCTCCCGTGGGACGATCGCTTAACCCATCTGGGCGTGATGCCGCACGAGCGTAAGTCGCACTCATGCAAGGTCGTGGTCCATGCAGGCGATAAGAGATCTAAGCCATAGAGTCGCACAGATTGTTCGAGTGCAGCGGAATAATAAACACACAGGCGATTGGTAACAAGTTCACAGAGTCGTCAATAGCGGAAGCATTGAATAACACAAGTATAAAAATAAAATAAGCTCTTTATTGATATTTAATAAGTATTACAAGCGGCACTTGGCCAAGATTACAAATCGCTCAAGCCTCTCTCTCTGAAACAGTAAAAGCGTACCAAGTGGCTACATTTGTGGAATAATACATAGGCAATGTAACAATATTATGTCTTGTATATGTGCTTCAGTTTCAGACACAACGCTCCAAGGCTCCAGAGTGAACTCCACGCCTTTGCACGCACGAAGGGGGCATCTGCACCGAATGAGGTTCTCCCGTACCCTACAAGAAATCTGGTGGGTTATCAGTACATGAATGCACTAGTGGGGAGGCTTCTCGCCCGCTCAACAAATCCAAACACATTATATAGTTTCAGTGCACCATCTATTAAGTTATCTTTCTAGCCTTGCCTTAGGATCAGTTTCATGGCAATGATGAATAGCCTAACTCGTGTGGCAGTGCGCCGTACGATATAAGGAACACGGCGAGACTTACCAACTTACCATTTGTCCTTTCCTGTCTAAGGCAAACAATGTTAAATCATACACGAGCATATATTTAATGAATCCAGAGGCAATAACATATGCAAACATAAGTGTCATGTGCGAGGTACTGTTTCAAGTGCACAATTACACGGATTATAAGGCATTAGCATAAGATTTTCAATGTGTTCAATTATGCACAAGTGTTTCATATTCATATCCATTCAGGTATTTTGATGCAGTTATAAGTACATGTGTGTTATACAGAGCAGTTGCCTATAATAAAATGACTCGCACGCGGGTTGCCGCAATCGAGCCAACTAAATCTATATGACAAAAGGGGTTACTGGCATAACGCCATAAAGGATGGGTTATAGTATCGAGACAAAAATGATATGCAATGCAGGTGGCGAGCCCTGCTACATAACATTCTATCTATTACCAAACGACTATACGATTGTTCCGCCTGGATCGGATCGGTCCCAGTGACCCGACGACCGTCTGCGAAACTAGATCCAAAAATCCACCTTGTGCACAAGTTGTCCGTGACCATGCAGTATCTATACTAAGAAATCACATGATGTAGTCTAAGGCAATACGATCATAAGACAATCACATGGCATGATCTGTCTACAGGCATGAGACAATCACATAGCATAATTTGTCTACGAGCACGAGACAATCATATGGCATGATCTGTCTTGCGTAGTCTCCCTGAGCCATCAGATTTAGTATAAGATGAGTATCAATTTTTTGAGGTATTGTGATGTTATCTTGCTTAACTGTCCATTGATGCAGTTTCCTACTTCGAAAAATGCCTTGGCGACCTAACGGTCCTGAATACTTTCAATGTTCTATACTTGGCTCGGAACGACTATCTTTTTAGCCTTCATGCCTCAACTGAGTGAATCACAGATAGTGAAGTATGATGAATATTATGGCACGTATATAAGTGACAAGCATTAAATCGAGGCAACGAGTATAAATTAGCATATAATTAGGCAAGCATTTCATTCCTATAGACATAAGCATTCACTTTGGCACGGGTCTAAGGGTAAGCGAGGAGTAAAACCGTAAAGGACATACCAAGCGACATGATCTAGGGACGTGCAGTGTAAACAAGTTAGCAGTGCACTACGAAGAGTGCATATCGTTCTACTCGAGGCATAGCAGGGTTTACTTGCACAAGGCAAGGGTAACATGCGAGGGTCCATATATAAGCAAAGTTTTATTTCCATGTTCTAACACAAGCAATACAAATTGGAATTATTCCTTGATCTATATGCATTGTATTCTTTATTAGTATGCATGGGTGATTCACCTAGCGACTAGCATGTATCGTCCATATTTTAAGTGTGATGGCTAAGCAAAGACAAGTTTATCGTAGCTACCCATCTTAGTGATGATTCACCTCGGTCGAGCGATACTCCGAACGAGCCTCTGAAAGCCTAAGCCGAAACTCCTGAAGGACCAAGTTAGGAAATCCTTTGCCTCAAACGAGTCTTCTTGCTGAGCAAAGCTGGTCGGGTCGTTCTACTTTTGCCGTTTGAATCAGTTGTCCTCTTGAACGAAATGGGTTGTTACATTATAAACCACTCATAAAAAGTCTCATCCTTGAGACTTCCTGAGCGCAGGATATTCTATCGGATTATCAAATCTATTCCAAATATAGCAATCGGTACCACTAAATTCGTTCGAACATAATTTCTTACTCATTCCTTATACCTTTCGCGTGTATGCTGGATCGGTCTTATTGAATGACTCTATCATTTGATCCAAGTTCTGACTCGGTCTCTATTGCGCCTTAGCAAGGAACATATATCTTAACACAGGGTCTGTTACAATCCAGCTAGAATGATCTTAGGCTGGGGCAAACTTATACAAGTCGTTATACTTGTCCATGCGGATATTCACTTGTATTAGCATTCGAGATCAACATATCGTGAGTCTGGATCGTGCACATATTAAAAGCGTCCTCAAACATATGCATATCAACCAACTTAGCGATAACGAAGTCTGTGCACTCGAGTTTCACATATCATTAATTCTTGGATCGTGCACACATTCAAGGTATCCCTCAAACATATGCATTCAACCAAACTTAGTGATAGTGAAATCGAACAAGCTACTTGCAAAAATCTCTAGGGTTCTCGTGATACTTCCAACGGGGTCGATAAAATCTAAGTCATTTCCATTCCAACTCAAATCAAGTATTTACTATCGTTAAGCACAATCTATCTGATCAACCGACTGGCGTCCATCCATTAGGGTAAAACATAGCAAACGCTTACTGTTCTCAGTCTAACTCTAAGTCTTGCTGTCCTAGTTCTATAGCTTTTTTCAAGCAATATACCAAAGTCGGTCACACAGATTCTTTCACTCGGTACAGGGTCGTCTGCCTAATTACTAGGTTAGCTCACAAGTTCATAGGAACAGGTTCAAGCATAAGATTTTATCATACAAATTCGTCGCACGATGCTCGCCCCAATTCCTAAGGTCAAACCATTATTCATTTGTACGGGGTATTCTATCCAAGCTCATTTCACTTAGATTCCTAAACATCAAGAACGGATCATCCTACTCTCAATAACATATTTGTTTATACATGGTCGAGTCCATTCAGTCAAATCCATGATATATCCAAGTTGCAGGACAAGCCTAGTGATTTGTATAGTCAATCTCTCCAAGCATGTTTTGATATAATCTCTATCCATTCCAAGTCTAGACCGCCAAGCCAAGATTTAATTCTAAATATTTGTTTATAACTCCAAGTCATCCAACATGATTGACCTATCCATTCAAGAAACCATCAAGCGTGATTTACTCCAGGTTCTAGGCTAACTTATCCCTTGAATACTTTCGATCACTTGCATTCCAAATTCATCTTATTATGTCAAACCAAAATTCAAGATGATCCATCAGTTTTTACGCTCCGGTCTCCCACAAGTTTGATTACCCTCGTTGGACGTGAGATCACCATGCCAACGCTCCAGCTGGATAATCGTCCTAATTCGGACATGACGCATGTACGAGCATAGAGTTATGCTAGCACAAGACAAGAACGTCAAGCATTATGGTTATCATCGAAATGATCGAGACACCTTATCATTCCATTTTTCTCCATCCAAGTTATATATAAAAACCATCAAGTCATGTCTGTTCATGTAGTGATTATAATGCATCTAGTAAAATAACCCAACTTTAATTTTACCGTTCGATAAATCCATAGTCTACTTATAGCATTTCTCAAGCAACTAGTTTCAAATATTCAAGCCCAAGTCTATTCCATTTTTGATAAGTTCTATTTATCGAGTTCATTTGGAATAATCACTTAACATGTTCCCGAGAGTTTGATTATCCCCGCCGTATGTGAAATCACCAAGCCGACGCTCCCGCAGGACAATCGTTTTCGTTGGGACTGATTTCGAAGGTTAACTTTTTGAACTAGATTTCAAGATTGTTCTTCCAAACTCCAATTCAAATTCTTTATCGCTTACACTTCTATTCGTGCGATATTGTATTCAAGTTTAGTCCATTTATTTCAATCCGAAATCGTTCGCACGATACTCCAAGTTTCCAACAAATTTCTTTAACCAATATATCAATTTCCATTTCCATGAATCCCTATTCGATATAAGACTTAGCACTTGTTCAAAATATTCTTAAATCTTTCAATCTAATTATCGCACGAGACCTATGAATCTGTTTGGACATTTCTAAATGATCCATACACCACTCGGAATCGAGTCACCCAATCAAATCCTTAATCGCGTTCACATCAATCATTAGCATATTCATCGAGTTTTCTTTATAATTCCTGCACGATACTTAGGTATCTTCTAATAAAATCTTAGTCTCGTATATATCTTGTTGATATTCAACCAAGTAAATCATATTCGGTTTGTATCTGCCGACACAAAATAACGTTCAAGCTATTTCCCAAAATCTAAGCATGATTCTAAATATTCGCCTAAGCGATAAATCTGAAAATATTTCTATCGGTTGCCATTCTAAATCTGACTTATCTTATTCCTAAATGATATCCCAATCTTGTTGCAACTTAGCTTGCACCAAAGGGTCTTGGAGTGCGATACTTGACACAACTTAGCCGAAAGGCTATGTGCATAGCTAACCGTTCGGACGATATTCTATTTCGCATACTAACCAGTTAGGTAGTTACGTATAAGTATTCGGGTTTGCACATATCTTGCAAATTCTAGCATAAGTCTATTCTAACCAAGCCTAACACAGGTCGACACAAAGGCCTTTGCATTATAATTTCGTACAAGCAATCATATTATTTACATGCACTTTTGAAAGTATTTAGACTCATTGTTTAGAATATTTCGATGGGATATTGAGAGAGAGCGTATGCATATAACACACGAATGAGATTTTAAAAGTGAGAAAATCGAAACAAAGTCCAAAGGCGTAAAGCCATGCTCTGATACCAATATGTCACGCCCCGATCTCCTGCAGGCAATCGCCCATCCCCGCTAGGAGCAAATTACCGCACAAGCGCTCCCGTGGGATGATCGCTTGACCAATCTGGGTGTGATGCTGCACGAGCGTAAGCCATACCCGTACAAGGCCGTGGTCCATGGAGGCGATAAGAGGTCTAAGCCACAGAGTCGCACAGATTGTCTGAGTGCAACAAAATATAAACGCACAGGAGATTGATAACAAGTTCACAGAGTCGTCAATAGCAGAAGCATTGAATAACACAAGTATAGAAATAAAACAAGCTCTTTATTGATATTTAACAAGTGTTACAAGCGGCACTTGGCCGAGATTATAAATCGCTTAAGCCTCTCTCTCTGAAAGAGTAAAAGCGTGCCAAGTGACTACATTTGTGGAATGATACATAGGCGATGTTCCAATATTATGTCTTGTATATGTGCTTCAGTTTTGGACATAACGCTCCAAGGCTCCAGAGTGAACTCCACACCTTAGCACGCACGAAGGGGGCATCCGCACAGAACGAGGTTCTCCCACACCCTGCAAGAAATCTGGTGGGTTATTCTAGTACAATGCACTGGTGGGGAGGCTTCTCGCTCGCTCAATAAATCCAAATATGTTATATAGGTTTCGTGCACCATCTATTAAGTTATCTTTCTAGTCTTACCTTAGGATCAGTTTTACGGCAATAATGAATAGCCTAACTTGTGTGGCAGTGCACCGTGCGATATAAGGAACACGACGAGACTTACCAACTTACCATTTGTCCTTCCTTGTCTAAGGCAAACAGTATTAAATCATGCACGAGCATATATATAAGGAATCCAGGGGCAATAGCATATGCAAACATAAGTGTCATGTCCGAGGTACTATTTTAAGTGCACGATTATATGGATTATAAGGCATTAGCATAGGATGTTCAATGTGTTAAATTATGCACAAGTGTTTCATATTCATATCCATTCAGGTATTTTGATGCAGTTATAAGTATATGTGTGTTATATAGAGCAGTTGCCTATAATGCAATGACTCGCACTCGGGTTGCCGCAATCGAGCCAACTAAATCTATATGACAAAAAGGGTCACTGGCATAATGCCATAAAGGACGGGTTATAGTCTCGAGACAAAAATGATATGCAACGCAGGTGGCGAGCCCTGCTACATACCATTCTGTCCATTAAAAATGACTATAAGATTGTTCCGTCCGGATCGGATCGGTCCCAGTGCCCCGACGACCGTCCGCGGAACTAGATCCAAAAATCCACCTTATGCACAAGTTGTCCATGACCATGCAGTGTCTATACTAAGCAATCACTTGATATAGTCTAAGGTAATACGAGTACGAGACAATCACATATCATGATCTGTCTACGAGCATGAGACAATCATATAGCATGATCTGTCTACGAGCATGGGACAATCATATGGCATGATCTGTCTTGTGTAGTCTCTCTGAGCCGTCAGATTCAGTACAAAACTAGTATCAATTTTTTAAGGTGTTGTGATGTTATCTTGCTTAACTGTCCATTGATGCAGTCCCCTAGTTTAGAAAATGCCTTGGCGACCTAACGGTCCCGAATACTTTCAATGTTCTATACTTGGCTCGGAACGACTATCTTGATAGCCTTCCTGCCTCAACTGAGTGAATCATAGATAGTAAAGTGCGATGAATATTATGGCATGCATATAAGTGACAAGCATTAAATCGAGAAAACAAGTATAAGTTAGCATCTAAGCAGGCAAGCATTTCATTCCTATAGAACATAAGCATTCACTTTGGCACAGGTCTAAGGGTAAGCGAGGAGTAAAACCGTAAAGGGACATACCGAGGGACATGATCTAGGGACGTGCAGTGTAAATAAGTTAACAGTGCATTACGAAGAGTGTATATCATTCTACTTGAGGCATAGCGGGGTCTACTTGCACAAGGCAAGGGTAACATGCGAGGGTCCATATATAAGCAAAGTTTTATTTCCATGTTCTAACATAAGAAATACAAGTTGGGATTATTTCCTAAACTATGTGTGTTCTATTCTTTATTAGCATGCAGGGGTAATTTACCTAGCGACTATCATGTATCGTCCATATTTTATGTGTGCTGGCTAAGCAAAGACAAGTTTATCGTAGCCACCCACCTTAGCGATGATTCGCCTCGGTCGAGCGATACTCCGAACGAGCCTTTGAAAGCCTAAGCCGAAACTCCTAAAGTGCCAAGTAAGGAAATCCTTTTCCTCAAACGAGTCTTCTCGCTGAACAAAGTAGGTTGGGTTATTCTACTTTTGTCGTTTGAATTTGCTGTCCGCTTGAACGAAACGGGTTATTACAATGATAATATGATAATGGTTTATAATGCTCAATCATAATAATAAACTAGAGGAAGATATGGCATGATATGGAATAGAAGAAAATAAATAAAGTCACAATACATCGCAAGTCTAAGTCTAATATAAACACAATGATCTCAAATATAATATATTGCCAAAAATGTCTAACTGACATATATGATATCATAAATGAACTAGCTAAGTCTCATCGACTGCTGCTACTATCTCAACAGGCTCTACGGGTGCTAACTCAACTGGCTCGCTAACCTGTGACCCGTAGTACGTAGGAAATCAGTCCTTTAATTAATCATCTGAAAAAAATATCCAGTCAGGATTAGAGCGAAGTACAACCCAAATATCAGTTCCAATAATTGACAAACTATAAAACAACAATAAAAATAAAAATAAATAATGTCAGTAACTGAACTAGCATATATCACGAGAAAGAGCATCATGGTAAACAATGGCAAGAAACTGAGAATAATATGGTGGAGAATAATAATGTAATGAACTGGAATAAAGAAAACAATATAGTAAATGTGCCTTGAAATACAGTAAGATAATGTGATCGGGTTGTGCCTAACACGGGCTCTATAAAAGGTGAGCTAGCATGATCAAGTGTGAGTTGCATGATCTGCTAACTATCACAGGCTATACTAAATCATAGTCTATAAGATATGATCACATATCTACTAATACTTTCCCAACCCCCGACTAGTAGACGGATCCAAATCACGATATGTTATAACATGTATATCACACTGTACGATCTATAATATTATGTACTATGATCACGGTCTATATAACATTAAGATATCATGGTAATCACTGAGTAATCACGTAGCACGATACGGTGATCACTGAGTCATCACAACAGTAATATCTCATGATCAAGATCCACGTATACCAATCAGTGTAACCATCGTGTCAGAAATCAAATATCTCATTACTAAATACATGAAACATAGAGGATATCAAATAAGGAAACTGCCAAAGAATGTACTCGCCTGTTGTAATGCTCCGCTCCGAACGGATACTTATGGAACACTAAGCTGCTTCGACTCGGTTGAGAATCGAGTCTCGGGAAAACCTTACCACCAAATCAACACGGACGAAGTGCAATGAACCCTTCGAATTAATCGAACGGCTTCTATTGAAATAAGTCCAAGAGTTTTCGTTGGTTGCTTTGCTTCTTGGTTTTGTGTTGCTTTGTGTTTTGAGTTGCTTTCGATGACTTGGTTTTTATGATTTCGCCTTCTCGCTTGCGCGTTCTTTTCAAATCGTAAGGGAAAGAGATCGAAGTATGCTAACCAAGTATTGTTGCATTTTCAGGACGCATAACCAAAGAGTGAACGTCGCCTAAGGCTTCCCCATCCTCTCGTTCGATTCATTCGGTGAGTGTCTTAGGCCCTTTGATGAATCTTTCAGTTCACATGCCTAATGAAAAGAATCTCTAGTTCACTAAATGTTGCCTCACTAAAAAGATAAGCTAAAGAAATGAACTGCATACTTAAAGTATTAGAATTGTGCTTTTGCTATCAATTATGTTGCATGTTCTTAGTCCCTATGCTGCACGACCCGATTTATGGCAAGTCCCTATGTTTCAAATGTGTTAAGTGGGAAAAGAATAAGAGATGGAAATTGTGTGTTCGTTTCTTTGAACTATGCATTGTAGTGTTATATCTGTTAGATGTTTCATGTCATGCATTGGTCTCGGACAACTTGTGCACAAGGTCTCGTCTCTCGAACGGTTCCTGGGGCACTGGGAATCGCTCGGTTCGAAAGAGATTTTTGGATCGCCCTGAGGTATACGGCTCGCACGGGGGTCTAGTGGGGCGATATGTCTATTAGTGAGATGGGCTTGTATGTCCCAACTGCTAATTATGGGGCGACCCATGGACTGTCATATAGATAGGGCGCATGCTAGGTTTACCTTCTTGCATACCTATCATTTGTGACACCAAAAGATTGATACATGAGATTATGCATATATACAAATTGTGTCTAACTTGTGTGTCTGCTGCAGGGATAATCGCTCAGCCATGGGTAAGATTATCATATGCATATGCTATATATTGTCTATGTTTCCTTGCATGAATTGTTAAAATAAAACTAGACAACCAGAAAGACCACTTAATAATGCTAGCTTCATATGCTTACTTAGTGTGAATTTCTAAGGTGAGTTTAGCCACGGTCGCTCACCAGTACATGTGGTAGTACTGACCCACGTTTGAATATCCAGGTGCTGGAAGGGAGAGTTTGGCAAGCATCCTGAACCTGAATCAGCGTGTGCGCACCCTTCCTTAGGACTGTGTTCGTGCTGCTTCCTCTACTGCTTACCTCTCCAGTGGGCTACTCTTCTTCTGCTAGATGTTTTGGTTATTTTGGTCCTACTACAAGGACATAATGTAATGGGTGTTATGGCTAATTTTGGGAATGTAAAAAGAGTTGTAAGCCTTCTAAGGCATATTTTGTAACTCAGCCAAGCAAGCACTTTGTAATCCAAATCTTCAGTATTCAATAAAATGAAAGTATTTTGTGTGCTATCAAATGTGTTCAACTTTGGTTCTCTGCATTTTTACTCTGTGCCTATATATGTATATTTTCGTCTAATTTGTGTCTTGTACAGGTATGTGCCTGGTGTAAGCACAACTTAGGCTTGCACGGCATCGCGCCCAAGCGAGGACGAATCGGTTCCGTAGGGACCAAGCGAGGACGATCGGCCCCTACGGGATCGGGGCGCGACACCTATAGTCCTGAGAAAATGATATATATCTCCGAGCTGGTGTCACACACACCTATATATAAATATCATGTTACTTGGTTGTAATGAAGTGATAGTGAACTAAAATGCACTAATATGATTTTCTAGGCCATTAATAGGTCACACTAGCTAATACTAGTCAAACTAGTCCAATACCTTGATTCTAGGTCCACACTAAGGTGATTAGTCCATATAGGTTACTAACTAGCTAACATTAGCCAAATTTAGCTATACTAGGTTGTTACCTATATGTATAATTAATACCATAACTAATACTTACACTATCTAGTACAACTAACTAACTTAGGATTGATACTAACAGACATTTATTTATATTAACTTACTAATTGTTAACTAATTGATAACATACACTTAACTGATATCATGTATTACAACTGACATAACTAATACCTACTATAATACCTATACTAACTGATATACTAATGACTGATACTAACTTAACTCACTCTCTAACTGATACTAACATGTTAGCACATATACTCATCTCATTACTAACTGATAACTGAAACTATACTAACTGAGATCCCCTCCTTAACTGGCTGATGCCACATCAGGTTGCAGTTGCTGCTTGTCACGCCCCGATCTCCCGCAGGCTAAATCGGCCGTCCTCGCTAGGCGAGAATCACCGTGCCAGCGCTTCCGCAGAACGATCGCTTTGACCCATCTGGGTGTGATGCCGCACGAGCGTGAACCGCGCCCTTGCAAGGCCGTGGTTCATTGGCTGGCGGTAAGAAGTCTAAGCCACAGAGTCGCACAGATTGTCCGAGTGCAGTAGAATTATAAACGCATAGACGATTGATAACATGTTCACTGAGTCGACAATAGCGGAAGAATTGAATAATACAAGTTGAAGTAAAACAAGCTCTTTATTGATATAAACAAGTGTTACAGGCGGCGCTTAGCCGAGATTACAATTCGCTCAGATCTCTCTCTCTGAAACAGTAAAAGCGTGCCAAGTGGCTACAATTATGGAATGATTGTACAGACGATATTCAAGCGATGTTCCAACATTATGTCTTGTATATGTGCGTCAGTTCCGGACGCAATGCTCCAAGGCTCCAGAGTGAACTCCATGCCTTAGCACGCACGAAGGAGGCATCTGCACCAAATGAGGTTATCTTGTACCCTGCAAACGATCTGGTAGATTATTAGTACATTGAATGCACTGGTGGGGAGGCTACTCGCCCGCTCGACAAATCCAAACACGTAATATAGGTTCCGTGCACCAACTATTATGTTATCTTTCTAGTTGCCTTAGGATCAGTTTCATGGCATATTGAATGGCCTAACTCGTGTGGCTGTGCGCCGTGCGATATAAGAGGAAACACGACGAGACTTACCAACTTACCGATTTGTCCTTTCCTGTCCAAGGCAAACCAAGTTAATTCAAGCACGAGCATTCATAATAAAAACCAAGGCAATAGCATATGCAACACGAATATTTTTATATCAAGATCATTCAGGTGTTCAGTTGTTCTTTCGATGCGATGCAATGACTCACATGAGGATAGCCGCTAAGCGAGGATGACTTATCTATATGAACAATAAGTTACTGGCATAGCCATAAAGGACCCAGCCACTGAAGAGAATGGTATGCAGCGAAAGAACAATGAGCGCTACACACCATCTCGTCCAGCATAATAGACTGTACAATAGAGTTCCATCCGGATCGGATCGGTCCCAGTGCCCCGGTGACCGTCCGTGGAACTATACCTCGTTTTCGAGTTGTCCACGACATGCTGGTCTCTAGGGTTATCCAATTCACATATTTAAAAAGATAATCCATAACATGAGTACAATCTTTTAATTTTTTCTTTGAACGAGCATTGCTCCACGAGCTGGGATTCTTGGCTTTGCTTGACAGGATTTTCGTTCAGAGGTAAACTTGATATGATTTGAGTTCAGTATTCACTTGCCTTGATGCATGCCCCTGGTTCGGGGATTGCCTTGGTGACCTAACGGTCCCGGATACTTGCAGGTTCAATTGCACAGAAGAGCTATTTTGATAGTCTCCTGGCTAACTAGAATACATACACGATACGAATAATGTTAGACATTGTAAGCAGACAAGCATGCGTTTCTAAGAAACTTAAGCAAACACATTGGCTCGGGCCCAAAGGTAAACCGAGAGGTAAAACCGTAAGGGACTTTTCGAGCGACATAATCTAGGGTAGCATGCGAGGGTCTGAACATAAGCAATATTTCATTTCCATGTTCTAGCACAAGCAATACAAGTTGGGATTATTTCCTTAGCTAGGTGCATTGTATTCTTATTAGAATGCATAGGGTGATTCACCTAGCGACTAGCATGTATCATTCAATATCTTAAGTATGCTGGCTAAGCAAAGACAAGTTTACTATAGCCACCCACCTTAGCGATGATTCACCTCGGTTGAGCGATACGTCAAGCGAGCCTCTGAAAGCCTAAGCCGAACTCTTGTAGGGACAAGCCTAGATATCATTTGCCTCAAACGAGTATTCTCGCCTGAGCAAAGCGGGTTAGGATATTGCACTTTTGCCATTTGAATATGCAGTCCGCTTGAGCATAACGGGGTGTTACATCCTACCCAACTCAGAAAAAGTCTCGTCCTTGAGACTTACTGAGAATAAGCCGTACTAACGTATTATGGAATCTATCCCAAGCGTAGCAATCTTGATTAACGATCTACGACTGAGGCAAACCTATACAAGTCATTATACTTGTTCATTTGGATATTCACTTGCACTAGAATTCGATATCAGCATATCGCGAGTCTGGATTATGCGCATATTCGAAGTACACTTCTAGTACGAGCACGTCAACCAACTTAGCGATAGCGAAGTCTTAGCACTCGAGTTTCACATTTTCTTGAGTCTTGGATCGTGCACAAGTTCAAGGCATCCCTCAAACATATGCATTCAACCAAACTTAGAGATAGTGAAATCGGACAAGCTACTAGCAAAAATCTTAAGGTTTGTATAGGTCGGCACAAAGACCCTAGCATCACAATTTCATACAAGCAATCACATTATTCTAATGCGCTTTTTGAAAGTATTTAGACTCATTGTTGGAATATTCCGTTTGGGACATTGAGAGAGAGCATGCATATAACCCACGAACGAGCTTTCAGAACTGAGATAATCGAAATAAAGTCCAAAGGCGTATAAGCCAAGCTCTGATACCAATCTGTCATACCCTGATCTCCCGCAGGCTAAATTGGCCGTCCCCGCTAGGCGAGAATCACCGTGCCAGCGCTTCCGTGGAACGATCGCTTTGACCCATCTGGGCGTGATGCCACACGAGCGTGAACCGCGCCCGTGCAAGGCCGTGGTTCATTGGCTGTCGGTAAGAAGTCTAAGCCACAGAGTCGCACAGATTGTTCGAGTACAGCAGAATTATAAACGCATAGGCGATTGATAACAAGTCCACTGAGTCGACAATAGCCGAAGCATTGAATAACATAAGTTAAAGTATAATAATCTCTTTATTAATATAAAAAAGTGTTACAGGCGGCACTTAGCCGAGATTACAATTCGCTCAGATCTCTCTCTCTTTGAAACAGTAAAAGCGTGCCAAGTGGCTACAATTATGGAATGATTATATAGGCGAGGTTCAAGCGAGGTTCCAATATTATATCTTATATATGTGCTTCAGTTATGGACGCAACGCTCCAAGGCTCCAGAGTGAACTCCATGCCTTAGCACGAACGAAGGAGGCATCCACACCGAACGAGGTTCTCCCGCACCCTGCAAACGATCTGGTGGATTATCAGTACATTGAATGCACTGGTGGGGAGGCTACTCGCCCGCTCGACAAATCCAAACAGGTAATATAGGTTCTGTGCACCAAATATTATGTTGTCTTTCTAGTTGCCTTAGGATCAGTTTTATGGCATATTGAATGGCCTAACTCGTGTGGCAGTGCGCCGTGCGATATAAGAGGAAATACGGTGAGACTTACCAACTTACCGATTTGTCCTTCCCTGTCCAAGGCAAACCAAGTTAATTCAAGCACGAGTATTCATAATAAAAACTAAGGCAATAGCATATGCAACACAAGTATTTTTATATCAAGATCATTCAGGTGTTCCATTGTTCTTTCGATGCGATGCAATGACTCGTATGCGGATAGCCGCTAAGCGAGGATGACTTATCTATATGAATAATAAGTCGCTGGCATAGCCATAAAGGACCCAGCCACTGGAGAGAATGGTATGCAACGAAAGAACAATGAGCGCTACACACCATCTCGTCCAGCACAATAGACTGTACAATAGAGTTCCATCCAGATCGGATCGGTCCGAGTGCCCCAGTGACCGTCCGTGGAACTATACCTCATTTTCGAGTTGTCCACGACATGCTGATCTCTAGGGTTGTCCAATTCACATCTTTAATAATACAATCCATAACACGAGTACAATCTTTTAATTTTTGCTTTGAACGAGCATTGCTCCACGAGCTGGGATTCTTGGCTTTGCTTGACAGGATTTTCGTTCAGAGGTAAACTTGATGTGATTTGAGTCAGTATTCACTTGCCTTGATGCATGCCCCTGGTTCGGGGATTGCCTTGGTGACCTAACGGTCCCGGATACTTGCAGGTTCAATTGCACAGAAGAGCTATTTTGATAGTCTCCTGGCTAACTAGAATGCATGCATGATACGAATAACGTTAGACATTGTAAGCAGGCAATCGTGCGTTTCTAAGAAACTTAAGTAAACACGTTGGCTAGGGCCCGAAGGTAAACCGAGAGGTAAAACTGTAAGGGACTTTTCGAGCGACATAATCTAGGGTAGCATGCGAGGGTCTGAACATAAGCAATATTTTATTTTCATGTTCTAGCACAAGCAATACAAGTTGGGATTATTCCCTTAGCTAGGTGCATTGTATTCTTATTAGCATGCAGGGGGTGATTCACCTAGCGACTAGCATGTATCATTCCATATCTTAAGTGTGCTGGCTAAGGAAAGACAAGTTCACTGCAGCCACCCACCTTAGTGATGATTCACCTGGGTTGAACGATATGTCAAGCGAGCCTCTGAAAGCCTAAGCCAAACTTCTGTAGGGACAAGCCTGGATATTCTTTGCCTCAAACGAGTATTCTTGCCTGAGCAAAGCGGGTCAGGATATTACACTTTTGTCGTTTGAATCGGCAGTCCGCTTGAGAAGAACAGGGTGTTACACTGCTGCCTCATCCCTTGCTAGTACCAACCAACACACAACAGCAACAGCTGCTCATCCGAGCACCCCCACTCCAAAATGCACTTACTGCTGCTGCTATTACAACTGTTACTACTCTGATACTCTTCGAGTATCAGAGATTTCCAGATACCAAACTACCCTTGCTTTTCACTCAAGTACATATCTAAATACACCTCCAATCAAGACCCAAACACTCACACTGATCAAGTAAGCAACACACTAGCACTTATCCTCACCATTACCCCTACTGAAACTAATAAAATCTGGAACACAACTCAATCCTTTTTATCTCAAGCTTCACTGATACACAATTGTATCAGATTACAGACATATACTAATAATAGAGTGTAACTCCATATAACTGTATCATTTCCCCTCTACTGTTAATATTTCTTATCTATTTGCCATTCTAGAATGAGCTAATCCCATACTTGCAACTAACTTCACTCGAGCTCTTCTTAACAGTCCACTTCTCACATTGTCAACCAGACTTCCCTTCTTATGTCATTATCACCAACACCCATATACACATTAACACCACACAGCAACAACAATGCCTCCAACATAGAATATTGTTGTTGTTGGATGCATGCAACAAATCAGAACCAATAATGTACAAAGTCACAGTGAGCTTCCTCCCCTTCTCCACACACAACAAAAAATCCCAAATACATATCATCACTATATATATATATACACACAAATATGCCATATACATATATGCATATAACACACACACACACACACACACACACACACACACACACACACACACACACACATATTAAATCAAATACTAGGCATGCTATAGCATGATACTCTATGATACACACCTAATGGAAGCATCAAAACTCCTAATACTTAATAAATACTTATTATACATATCAATTATATCTATATAGAACTAATATAACTAATTGCAATAGAATTGGAAGAGTAATTAAACAAATCACCCAAAAAAGAACCCAATATCACTCCAATTCATAAAATACTATAATATGCTCTACTCAATTCCAATTTTGGACACGTACCTAGTCCCATAACACCGATCTAAGTCTAATTAGATCTAATTGGTCTCATTACATATACTGGATGTATCAATCTCTGAATTCCTCCTAATTGGGCATAAATTACCATGTAGAATTCATAATACAAGTCATATGAACCTAGTTCTTCATCCTATTGGTAGCCCTAAACCAATGAATAATTCCTAATGGTTAAATGCATGAATTAGAATCTAGATTATAAGGGTGGATTCAGAATTTACCTATTAGGAGAAAGATTCCTAATGAAATGCTCAATGGACACAATTAGGAAACAATCTTCTTGTCAATTCCTTCTCCTTCAAGTTCTCCTTGCAATCCAAGCTCCAATGCTTCTTAGATGAAAAAATTGATAGGAAATAGATGTAAATTGGGTTAAATTTGGTAGAAGGATGAGTCAATTTGGGGAATAACACAATTGGGGATCTAAATGAATGAATTAATGAGAGGAGGAAAAGAGAGAGAGAGAGAGAGAGAGAGAGAGAGAGAGAGACCCTCTTCAAGTGGCTGGACCCCTTCCCCCCTCTCCAAGCAATGTAAAATGCCCAAGGTAGCCCTTACTAGTTAGTATAAGGTATAATTAGGCAGGGCTATATTAGGAAGCTTCTAATTCTACATGATACTAAACTAATGTCCTTAATTAATTAGGGGTGTCCCCCTCTTTCCCCCGCCGCCTTCCGACCCGCGGATTGGTCTAATGGGCCTAGTCTAATATTGGGATCAATTGTGTCATGACAACTAATAGGTCCACTAATGACAATTCTAAATAAAATATGGTAGCCCACTAAAAAATAATTAAATGGCACAACACCATATAATTAATTAGTAGCATATATATAAATATTTAATCACTGAATAATAAATATGCTAAATGAGAAAAAAAATATCATTATTTAAAAATATGGTAGTGACAAGTCTACCCTCCTTAGAAAAAATTTGTCCTAAAAATTTAAGGAAGAACTAATACTACAACAAGCAATCACAACAAACAAAAAAGAACGATACCTCACGGCTCAAAAAAATAAGGGTATCGCTCGCATATCTCAGCTTCCCTCCCCAGGTAGACTCTCTCAGAGAGTGATACCTCCACCAAACGCATACCAAGAAAATCGTCTGGTTCTGTATCACCTTCTCTTTACGATCCAGAATTTCCACTGACTTCTCTAAGTAGCTGAGAGTCCGACCAACCTCGATCTCCGAGTGATCCAATACGTGACTAGGATCTACCATGTACCATCTCAGCTGTGACACATGTAACACATTATGCACCCCCTCTAGTGTAGGAGGCAAGTCTAGTCTGTAGGTTACTGTACCGACCCTCACAAGAACACTGAAGGGTCTGATGTACCGTGGACTAAGCTTTCTGCCTCCACCAGAGCGAATCATGCCCCATGTCAAAAAAATCTGCAAAAACACCAGATCGCCAACCTAGAATAAAATACAGTCTTAACACTCAATATAAAACAAAACAATCACAAGCAATACAAACAAAATCTATACCTCAAACTCCAATGGTCTCTGGTAGCTATCGACACAATATCGCTGTCTGTCCTGCGCCACCCGAAGTCTATCCCTGATGAGCTTCACCTTCTCCACTACATCCACAATCATCTATTTTTCCAACAAGACTCTCTTACCAACATTATTCTAAGATAGAGGAGTGAGACATCTCCATCCATATAAAGCCTCGAATGGTGACATCTCGATACTGGCTTGGTAACTGTTATTGTAATAAAACTCTACTAGGTGAGGATGATCATCCCAAGAGCCTCCGAAATCCAAAAACCAAGTACGAAGCATATCCTCAAGAATCTGAATAGTCCTTTCCGACTGCTCGTCTGTTTGGGGGTGATATGCGGTACTAAACTTAAGCTGAGTGCCCAAGCTTGCCTGCAAACTCCTCCAGAAGTGGGATATGAAGCGACTATCCCGAGCGGAGATGATACTTACAGTAACACCATGCAATCTTATAATCTGTCGCACATACATCTCCGCTAGCTTCTCCTTAGACGTACCCACTTTGAATAGCAAGAAGTGAGTTAATTTGGTCAACCTGTCTAGGATGACCCAAATCGCGTCTTTTTCTCCTGAAGAATGTGGAAGCCCCAAAACAAAATCTATAGTAACATGCTTCCACTTATACTCTGGAATGGGTAAAGGCTGAAGTAAACCACCTGGCCTCTGCCTCTCTTCATTTACCTGCTAGCACACTAAACATCTGGATACAAAGTGCGCCACCTCTCGCTTCATACTTTATACCATACCACCATACATGTCCCTTCATATATCTATATATCTTGTTGGCACCTGGATTTATAGAGTACTATGACCGATGCGCCTTCTGAAGAACCTTCTCGCACAACGTCCCACTTGGCACACATAACCCGGTACCGTGCCGTAGTGATCCATCCTCAGTAATAGTAAAGTTCTCAGATAATTCCATCCAAACATGTGCTCTGATGCTCTTTATAAGAGACTCATCGTCATATAGCATAGCTCGAATCTTGTCCATCAGCTCTAATTGTATATGCAGTCCCAACTTCAGCATCTCGACACCTGGTAACAATACCTCATTACCCAAAGCTCTCAAGATCGACCAATAAATATGTGTTCGTAGTCAAGCATATAGCCACTGGATTCATGCTCAAGGCATCTGCGACTACATTGGCCTTCTGTAATGCCCTAGTCCCAAAAATACGTAGGACTAGGAATGCGTAACATGCCAGCTACGCATTCGACCAGACTCTGGTCCGACTCGAATACGTATAAGCTGTATTATAATGATCACTATCTAAATAATCAAGTAAATATAAATATCTAAGCCTCAATTCACAATGAACAAAATACAACAAGAATGAACTACATGTGCTAAAGTCAGCCGCCCAGTAACACACAAGCTCGAATAGACTCGAGAAAGGAATACGAGTCTATAAAACTAGGCTACATCAGCAGGTAAATAAATAATATAAATAAATAACCATAACTCCGGTAAAAATAATATAATTACCTGGCACCAATGCCAGTATAACAAAGCAACACACATCAGCAACTCCAGGCAGGCTCCACAACAGTCTATGCTGCAAAACTGGCAAGGGACCAGATCCTCAGAGGGGCGTAACAAGGTACAAGAAACAACATGCCAAAGTAAAACAGTAAATAATAAGCAATGTGCTCAAGGGTATCTATCATAACCACCTAAGTGAATGCAAGTGAGAACGTACTGCTAAACCATCAGATTTTATACATATACTAGGGTGCTAGTGATAGTAGTAATAATAGTAGTAGGTACATACAACCCATGTCAATGTACCTATAGTACTATAATACTAGTAGAGTTTGGTAGCCCAGCGGTACGGTAAGTTCTCCCCAACCCTATGTATCTTACATCTCATGTCACGAAATGCAAGACAATCTCTATCTATCAAGTCAAGGCATAAATAATAACACTAGTACAAGTCTCCAACATTGTCCTAAAACAAAAGCCGGGATCCTTGAATATCTCAAGAGTGGCTCTTGTGCATGAAAGTCGAGTATAGTGTCCTAGGGTAAATTATGCAAGAGTAGCACGAGTAGGTAAGTGCTGACAATGCAACTAACGATACCCGAACTCCACGTATGGAAGTCGGCACCCGAATATAATCTGGAAACTAAGTATCGTGGCGGTCCTAGGTCATAACAATTATAAGTAATAAAAAAACGGCAAATATAACATAACTACAGCATAATCTACTGTGAACAAGGTAATGTACACTTGCCTTGATTCTGGATATAGCGAGATCCAAGTAGTGAGCTCAATACGTCAACTACTCCTAAAAAGGTAGAATCCACACGAACGTCTCCGGATACTGCAACATACATCACCAACATTTTTAAAACATAAGAAATAGCTAGAATTGACTACCCATAAGCGCAATTTGGACACATGAACAAAAATGATAATTTTGGGTCAAAGCGGTGTCCAATTATGGCCCACTTTGCATCGTAAAATGTGTCAGAGATAAAGTTCTCCAAATTAGAAAAACTTAGTGTCTACAAGTCCCGAACGATGACACAAACTCAACAGAGTATCCAAAATTGGATTCCGGTGAGCCGGTCACAAAATCATCCGCCAAATGGAACCGTGGGCCCCGCGAAATAGTGTTTCATTAACATTATCAGAATCGAACCAAACTTGGGTCACAGGACCAGCGTAACGCTATGAATCCGATGGCACAAGTTTTATTACAAAATGACAAGCACACATGAAGCTATGACAAGGTGTCAGAATAGGTCGATACTGTGTTTTTCGGCGGATACGCATTGATCCCGACTTGCACACACGTCCAAATCAAGTGTCACGAAAGCCCATACATCCGCGTTTACGTTATGCACCTTTCGGTGCAATCAGCATGCGATAAAGTTGCTTCGTTTGGCAAGACGGACACCGTATCGGATAATTCTAATTTGAGAAACTATTATTTTCTGGCTTTAGGAACTGAGTTTTAAATTGATAAAATCTATGAATTAATCCAAAATATTTATACAAATATAAGGGTGGTTATACCTGTTTTAGGTAGGAGCAAATGGCTCATCATACGGAGACACATTGAAGGAGAAACAAATCCGCAAAGTTGGCACCACGAAATTATAAGAATAATTTTAGTTTAAACCCCCAATTTCGCAACAAGTTTTGGTCTATCAAATGAACAAATTAACAGCTGAAACTGGAGGAAAAGATAGAACTATATACCAAGATTGCGATGGAAGTTTTGGTTGACGATCCAAAAGTTGGATGGCCCAGAAAACATGCACAAAGTTGCCAAGACAAATTACGATTCTGGCTTCTATTCCACGAGCGTCCCGACGGGTTTGATTAAAAAATAAAGAAATTATTTATTTCGAACATCATGGAGACGACGACACATTGGGTTCGATCACGGTGGAGTGTTGGACGCCCGTGGCAGGTGGATGCGTCTCTGGCGTGAGGCTACGCACGACCAGGGTGGCACTCGGTAGTGTGCGACTGTTGCTGCATGTGTTGCAGCTGATGCTGCTGCGGTCGCCATCCACGCATGGGGAGGAGTGCAGGTGGCCGCAAGGGGTGCAATCGGCGCTGGGGTCATTGGCGGAGGGTCGTTGTCAGTGAGTCACAGTGATGAGGTAGTCTACCTCTGAACTAGAGCACATCACTACTACTCTCTTGGAGGAGCCATTACCGGTACTCTAGACGAGTTTGCTGGTTGTCGGTGGTGTAATGGAGCACCGAATGCTGGGGAGAGATTGTGTCGTGTGGATGTGGTATAATGCTTACATGGGAGGGGAAAGAACTAAAGGAAACAGTGAGGAAAAAGAACGAAGGCTACTATGGTTTTGATGGGGAGAAAGAAGATGAGGAAACATGTGTTGTTGTATTTAAATTAAGAAGAGGGGGGTTACGACTTGTTGAAGCAAAGGGGTCGCGGGGGATAGGGTAGCGGTTTAGGTTTTAGTTTTTTGTTTGGGTTTAGGTTTTGGGTTTTGGGTTTTGGGTTTGATTCTTTTTATTTCTTTTCTTTTATTCTCTTTTATATATATATATATATATATATATATATATATATATTTATATTTATACAAAAATAGGTTTGACATGAAATAAATTGTAGGGAAATTTTATAATACTTTAATAGTACTTTTACATTAAAAATTTTGTTTTCTGACTTATTTTAATTACAAAAATTTAAATAATATTTATACAAGTTATCAATAAATTATATATTTCTAATTCAGCTAGAGTTATAACCAAAATTCCTATAATTAAGTAAAAAAATAATAAAATTAAAAGATTAAAATTGAGGGGGTTTACAATCTACCCAACTTATAAAATTTTTATCCTCAAAATTAAAAATAAACATGGTACAAAAGATTTTAGTTAAGCAATGTCACATTTGTTTATCAAAAGATGGGGGACGCAGTTTCTAATGAGATCCTAGTTTGACGTCATATTCTAATAGCAAGGATACACTTAGTTTCAGTCACTACCCAACTTATAGAAATTAAGTGTGTAGCAGAAACTCTAGTCATGATTATATTTCTAAGGGTTTTAGAAAGTCTAACTTCAAGGAGGGATACGAGATAACAAGGATTTTGTGTTTGTAGTCATAGTCTAACAAAGGAAATATAGGTACTATCATAGTGTCATTGAGTCAATAACCCCATGAAGGAAGTTTACCAGTTCTTCTTGCTCCTAATTAGGTCATGAGTCTACGAGACAATAGAAAATGTCTTAGTCAAATACTACTAGGGTGAGATGATAACGAGAAGACGTTCATTGCATATCATAGATGTCGATCAATAGTTCAATAATAAGTGTCAAGAGATAATATAATTCATCAAGGTGATTAGTATTGTGTAAAGAGTACAAGGGGTTCAATTTAATGCAACACAAGTGTCATGGACATAGGTTGGCATGAATGAATTTTTGGTACATTAGTGGTTAGAGTAATTAGGTTGCCGATGTACAATTTAATTTAATTGCAACAAAATTGAATATTTAAGTATAGGTTTTTAGAAGGAGATATGCCACAAATGTTGTGGGGTCTATATGGAGCATGAAAATATATATTTGGGCATAACAGCTGGGTCATGAGTGAAGTAAGTCCAGTTAGGCTCATAAACCTCAAAGTTGTCAAAATAATTGAGTCGATGTTGAGTATTAAAATCGTCCACAACGAAAAAAGATATCTATGTGCCTTTTGTGTGTACAATTACGTCACGAATGTCGTATGACTAAAACGAAACATGGGACGACCAGTTTGTGAGTGATAGTCATGTCATGGGCGTAGAGTGACTAGTCTAGGTCATAAGGATGGAAGTTGTTAGAAAGAAAAGGGTAGCGTTGTGCTCCAATTATCCGAGCCACAACAAAGGATATCAATGATAAAAATTAAAGAGGTAATTTAATACGTTTGAGGATAATTCTAATTAATACCAAATAAATTTAGATTAATCCTGAGATTCCAAAAATAACCTTATACTAAAACCAGGGGCTACCCAACTTATAAAAATTAAGTTGGTATCAAAACTAAAGCCATGGTCCGGCTAACAAGATTTCTGGAAGGACCTATTTTCTAATAAAAATACAATAATTCTAGGGTTTACTGTCCATATGCAAATATTCTTTAAGGGGACCTAGATATTGTAACGCCCCGCAACTGCTCGGAGCGTTACGCTGAGTCGGATTAAATGAATCAAATGTTAGTTACATTTGAAATGTTGGATTTTGGAAAGAAGGATTAATCGAGTTGGTTTCAATGTGCAGATGGCTAACGGGTTTGATGGAAATCAGGTGTTCATTCAGAACATTTCTAAATATCTAGATAGAAGCGATAATGTCGTCTTCCTTAATCCCATCGGTCGGATGATTTGGAGAGCACGGCCTGCTCGCACGGTCATACCAGTTGAGTAGATCACGCTTGCATCGGACCACGGGTTCAAGGGATTGGCCGTATCGACATGACAGGATGCCTAACGGGATCAATCATTGTGAGTGGGCTATTTCCCTTCTCCTCTACTCCTTTATGCCTAATAATATGGAAAACATGTAAAGGCTTGAACACTTGGGCTGAAACATTCGAAAACACTACACTGAGGCGTGGATAGAGTGTACGTCGTTGGCTTGGTAGGATTATGGCATGAAATGATTTACGCGTTGGATAGTTGGAGTGATAGTTTGATTATGCATTTGAGGCAGTTCGGTTGGATAATTGGGATTATGGTTGGAACGGTTGGAATGATACATTTGAGGCAAATAGGAATATCGAGAATTTGGGCGAGCGAGCGTGCATCCATGCGCGAGTATCACTTGGTCGCTTTGTCTTGCAAAGCGAGCAGTTGTGGTTCGAAACCGAACAACTGCATCGGCGAGGATGTTATGCCGCTTGATGGGGCATCGTGCCACGAATGGGGCATTGTGCCACTGAAACGACATTGTGCCATGGGATTCGCTTTGAGCGTGGGTGTTGCACCAATTTGGACTCTGTGTTGAGAAGAGGCATTGTGCCTATGAAACACTTGATATTTTGGTACCTTGGGCTATATTTTAAGGTCGAGATTTGGATTCCTTGGTTGGATATGTTGGAAGAATGGTTATAGATATTTGGTTGGATATCGGTTGAACCAGTCTAGGATCGCTTGGTGGGGCAAGAATGTTTCGATCCTCTCGTCATACCTACTGTGTCTGCATTGTCACGGACAACCTGGGTGGCACAGGGTTTCGTTTTCTGGAATGTGATGAGGCACCGGGGCACCGGGACCGTTCCCCATGGAGGAAACAATGGGCATCGCGCGATTGGGCACAATACTGGTAGTCCGATACCACCAGGCGGGAGTAGCTGCCCAACCCTGGATCGGGTAGGATTGTCCTATTGATCTTGGTCCGATCAATGTCCTTCGTGGCTTTTAGCCAGTGACTTCATATAGTATAAGTGATGACTTGCTTTTTTTTGTTGGTTTGGCTTCCGTGTAGGCGCGGCCACCTTGCCTCGGCAAGAGTGTGCACTTGAGATTGGAATATATAAACTTTGGTTGAGGATGGATAGGCGAGACTGATGGTTCGATATGTTATCTTGCAAGCGATGGCATTGAGTAAGACGTGTCGGTTATATAAATGCTTGTCGTTTGGTTTGAGATTGAATGCTTGCATGCTTAAACTGCTTTACAGCTTTCCTTATCATGTCATCCATATGCCATGAAACGAATCTAGGATTCAACTAGAAAGATCACCATATAACTGTGTGCATTCACTATTTTACTTAGTGTCGGTTTAGGCGAGTGGGTTACCCCGCTCACCAGTACAGTTATGTACTGACCCACGTTTGTGGACAATATTTTAGGTACGCATGCGTAGTGGCGCTGCTTGGATATACGGGACAAGATGTATGAACTGTAAGTACCTTTGTGGGCTAGAGAAAAGAGCAAGAGTATTTCATCGTCTTCGTGGCATCGCCTTTGTGGCATCGCCTCGGGGCATTACATTTGGACCCTATCGTGAGCTTCGCTGCGTATTACTCTAATGTGTGCTTGGTACATAAATTGGTTTCCACTGTAACTTGGTTATTTTAATGATAACTTTGGTGTTTAACAACATCGCCTTGTATGAGCGCAACTCCAGGCTCGTACGGCATCACGTCCCGATGAGAACGATTATCCCGCGGGAGAGCTGCAACGTGGTGATTTCACGTTCAGCAGGGACTATTGAGCTTGCGGAAGATTGGGGCGTGACAAATTGGTATCAGAGCGCCTGGTTCATTTCTTCGGACTTGGTCCTTCGCTTCATCACAAACTCTAAATAGCTTCCGCGTGTCGTCTAGCTCTTGACTCTACTCGGTGCCGCATTGGATGTTTCATGTAATAAGTCTATTTATTGCTTATTGTGGCTGTATTTTATTCTTAGTTGCGTTGCCTTGGTTGGTTTTCGTTAGATGGCTTAGCCTCGTTAGGCATTGTTGCATTCGTGCAGCAAGTTGGTTGACGTTGTTGTATTTGTGCAACAAGTTGTGGGCTTTCATTGGGTTGGCTTGGCTTATCGTTCGAGGAGTTTCTTATTGCCTCAATGGATCAGTTGGTTGGCTAACGAGATTTGGTTATGCGGCATGTTTTGAGTAGAAACATTCGATGAGAATGAATCCTTGCATGAGTTGCTCGTCTAGCGATTGTGTTGGATATAAGTTAGAATTTCGGCTATGGTGCATCGGTTGGGCATGTTTGGGTTTGGCTTAGAAATATCAGAATAGTTGGCACGAGTTACTTGTATAACAAATGTGTGGAACCATTGAGTATTGGGTTGGAATACTTGGAGAAGATCGTTGCACGAGTTGCTCGTGTAGCGAAAGTAGCAATCAGTTTGAGAATAGCTGGAAGTATTGAGAATGGGATATGGCACGAGTTGCATAGTGAGATTGATGGAAACAGTTGGATAATTCAAGCATTGCCTGAGTTTTGTGTCAAACTCAAATTGGGAAAGGCATGATCACACATTTTGGATGGTTCAAACGGATTTTGGATTTCTGTAAGGAATCGTAATGCGAGTAGCGACTCGATTCGGAGTGGTATATGGGATACCACATTGTGAGCAAGGCATTGGAATACTTAAGTTGGACATCAATGGGAATTGCCAGAACGGACTCGGATATTTAGGAATACAAGTTGGTTGGTGCACGTCGGCTGAGTGAAAAGAATAAAAGTGAAGCAAGTGAATATTGAGTTGAGTTTATCGAGAACAGACTGGTGCAAATGGAAGTATCGTTCGGCTTGAGAGATGGACGAGATCGAAATGAACAGTTGGGTTACGCTTGAGCAAAGCGATCGGTGAATCGAATGATAGCGGGCACGAACTATGATTTTGGGCAACACATTGGAGCTGTTGGTTGAGTAATGAAACACGATTTGGTTTGGAGGGACAATGCGATAGATTCACACAAACTTGGAAGATTTTGGATATTGCTGCTCGAGAAGTTGACTCAGGTTTAGCGGAAATGGAATTTTAGGCAAGATGGTGCAACGATGGAAACGGACATGAATTTGAGCAAGTCTTGAGTTTCAAGAATCATTGAAATCGATGGTGCGAGTAGGCGAACATAGCAATTCAGAAATTGATGGATTCAGGGCAGAACAACGGGTTGATGGAAGATGATTTCAACGAGCGCGGTTCTCTGATTCGGAAACTTCGCTCGGATGGAATGGTTGGATTTTGATTCGGATTTGGAGATGAGATATAGCATGGTTTATAGTAACTGTCCATCGTGATGATTACAATTATCGAGCGTAGCTTCGGGACAGCTGACCCGAAGCGACCTTGTCCGCTGAATCGGATATGAATATGGTAAACCCATAGAACGACCCTTGAGGCGGCATATTTGGGAATGCGTCGAGGGCAGATGTGAGCAATAAGATTTGGCTTATTTACTGAGTGTTGGATTTGAGAGACCCTTGGGATAGTCTTCAGCTGAAGATGCAGCCGGAAGATCGGAGCGATGGTGGAAGTAGCCTAGTTAACTGATGAGATTCAGAGTCGCAGATTTTTATCGATGGCATCGCCTCTGACTCATCGTGCCCTGGAAGGGAATAACATTCATATGAATTGACGACTGTGAAACTAGCTCGTGAAGTTAAAGCAGCGGCTCGTTCAGATCAAATCCTTGCGAATATTGGAAGGGACAGATTTGCCTCAGATTTACAAGATGTTTTGGAACTTAGTCTGGGAAGCGTGCTCGTTCGGAAGGCGAAGGTGATATTCTATGCTTCGAGGCAGTAGAAGCAGCGCGAAGAACTATTCCATGCGCAACCTAAGAATTGTGGCGAGTGTGTCCACGTTGAAATCGTGGTGACACTATCCCTTTGGCGTGGCGGCGAGATCTTCGTGGATCACACGAACCTCGATATAGATATTCATCCAGCGAGGTATTTGAGATGGCAAGGAAAAGGTGTTGGACTGAGCTGATCAAAGCAAAAGTTGATATTCGGGTAAGTCGCATAGCTGGGGTAGATCAGTGGAGATGATCGTTCAGTGCATAAGATATATTTTGAGATGTTGCTATTGTGGATTCAGAAATAGTTGGATGGATTGAGTTGGAAAACGAACGGATTGAGTCGGTGGAAAATTATCATATTTGAGAATAGTGCTCAATCAAAAATGTTGGAATGGAAATCATAATTTGATTCAATTGGGAGCAAAGCATATGGATGCCTCGAACATAAAGATACCCTTGTAACTTGTTCAAATTTACTATCGCAAAGCTCGGCTGAAATGCATGTATTTTAGGGACGCCTTAAATATGTGTACAATCCAAAACTAAGCGATACGAGGAATTCGTATTAAGCTGCAAGGAGGATGTGGAAATTCATGAAAATTGTACGAGCGTTCAGCAAAACGAGATGCGGAGTCAGAATCGTGAATATGTGAGTTGCATAGAGCAGATCCATGGAATTGGATTGTGGCATGTGATAGGAATGAGTACCAGCACGGTTCGTGGATGAACCTGTTTCTAAGGGGTATATTATGTAACGCCCCGCAACCGCTCGGAGCGTTACGCTGAGTCGGATTGAATGAATCAAATGTTGGTTACATTTGAAATATTGGATTTTGGGAAGAAGGATTAATCGAGTTGGTTTTAATGTGCAGATGGCTAGCGGGTTTGATGGAAATCAGGTGTTCGTTCAGAACATTTCTGAATAGCTAGATGGAAGCGATAATGCCGTCTTCCTTAATTCTATCGGTCGGATAATTTGGAGAGCACGGCCTGCTCGCACGGTCATACCAGTTGAGTAGATCGCGCTTGCATCGGACCACGGGTTCAAGGGATTGGCCGTATCGGCAGGACATGATGCCTAACGAGATCAATCATTGTGAGTGGGCTCTTTTCCTTCTCCTCTACTCCTTCATGCCTAATAAAATGGAAAACACGTAAAGGCTTGAACACTTGGGCTGAAACATTCGGAAATACTACACTGAGGCATGCATAGAGTGTACGTCGTTGGCTTGGTAGGATTATGGCATGAAATAATTTACGCGTTGGATAGTTGGAGCGATAGTTGGATTATGCATTTGAGGCAGTTCGGTTGGATAATTGGGATTATGGTTGGAACGGTTGGAATAATACATTTAAGGCAAATGGGAATATCGGGAATTTGGGCGAGCGAGCGTACATCCGTGCGCGAGTATCACATGGTCGCTTTGTCTTGCAAAGCGAGCAGTTGTGGTTCGAAACCGAACAACTGCATCGGCGAGGGTGTTATGCCGCTTGATGGGGCATCGTGCCACGAATGGGGCATTGTGCCCCTGAAACGGTATTGTGCCATGGGATTCGCTTTGAGCGTGGGTGTTGCACCAATTTGGACTCTGTATTGAGAAGAGGCATTGTGCCTATGAAACACTTGATATTTTGGTGCCTTGGGCTATATTTTGAGGTCGAGATTTGGATTCCTTGGTTGGATATATTGGAAGAATGGTTATGGATATTTGGTTGGATGTCGGTTGAACGAGTCTAGGATCGCTTGGTGGGGCGAGAATGTTTCGATCCTCTCGTCATAACTACTGTGTCTGCATTATCACGGACAACCTGGGTGGCACAGGGTTTCGTTTCCTGGAACGGGATGAGGCACCGGGGCACCGGGACCGTTCCACCATGGAGGAAACAATAGGTATCGCGCGATTGGGCGCAATACTGGTAGTCCGATACCACCAGGCGGGAGTAGCTGCCCAACCCTGGATCGGGTAGGATTGCCCTATTGATCTTGGTCCGATCAATGTCCTTCGTGGCTTTTAGCCAGTGACTTCATATAGTTTAAGTGATGGCTTGCTTTCATTTAGTTGGTTTGGCTTCCATGTAGGCGCGGCCACCTTGCCTCGGCAAGAGTGTGCACTTGAGATTGGAATATATAAACTTTGGTTGAGGATGGATATTGAGGCGAGACTGATTGTTCGATATGTTATCGTGCAAGCGATGGCATTGAGTAAGATGGGTCGGTTATATAAATGCTTGTCATTTGATTTGAGATTGAATGCTTGCATGCTTAAACTGCTTTACAGCTTTCCTTATCATGTCATCTATATGCCATGAAACGAATCTAGGATTCAACTAGAAAGATCACCATATAACTGTGTGCATTCACTATTTTACTTAGTGTCGGTTTAGGCGAGTGGGTTACCCCGTTCACCAGTACAGTTTTGTACTGACCCACGTTTGTGGGCAATATTTCAGGTACGCAGGCGTAGTGGCGCTGCTTGGATATATGGGACAAGATGTATGAACTGTAAGTACCTTTGTGGGCTAGAGAAAAGAGCAAGAGTATTTCATCGTCTTCGTGGCATCGCCTTTGTGGCATTGCCTCGGGGCATTTCATTTGGACCCTATCGTGAGCTTCGCTGCGTATTACTCTGATGTGTGCTTGGTACACAAATTTGCTTCCGCTGTAACTTGGTTGTTTTGATGATAACTTTGGTGTTTAACAACATTGCCTTATACGAGCACAACTCTAGGCTCGTACGGCATCACATCCCGATGAGAACGATTGTCCCGCGGGAGAGCTGTAACGTGGTGATTTCACGTTCAGCAGGGACTATTGAGCTTGCGGGAGATTGGGGCGTGACAGATATTACCAGGGTGCTATTGGGCGACAACTCTATATGGAAAATTGCTATCAAAATAATATTGCTCCTATAATTCATGTCTTCAACAAAACAAAAGAAATAATTTGGTCTGGTATAACTAGGGCAAGGTGGTATAGAGGCTTCGATCATCGCATGGCATTGATGACGAAGGAAAGAATCGAGGGAATAACGAAGGGAAGAAATCTTCAGACCAAGACAAGAGAAATTTATGATAAGTCTAGGGAGTACGGTTACAGGATTGAATAAGGTACGATTATACAAGTATCTGAAGAATCAAGTCATAGTGACTAGATCCGGGAATTAGAAATAAAATAGAACTGATACCTACGGTGAGATTGATATTAACACCATGAAGAGGGTACTAACTAAAAGATTTATTTGGTACTAGAGCACGACTGGGAAAGGAAGAAGGATCTACTCATTTGGATTATTAGAAGGCTTGTTGCTGCAAAAGCAAGAGGCTTATGACCATAAAATAAGATAGGAATTATTAATAGAAAGGATAAGAATGCAGTCGAGGGAGTAATACAACTACTCCTTAAACTCAATACTATATTTATACAAGTTATATTCTATATAACCTCCCTCATACTATTGGCAACCTACTTCTGGCTATAGTTAAACAATATATGATCCTAACAACTTTGTCTACCTCACATATTCCCAACTTAGTAGGTAAGGGTCAAGGCTAAACTAAGCATCTACTTAGATATATCACTCATGGCATACTATTCGCTAATGACACTCTTCAATGCTCGTCTAATCTTCAATATGGAATGTCTACCCGTTTTTGTACAACTTACCCCATTCTATTGTCTATCTCTTTATACTATTATTCATCTAGTCTCTGCTATCTAAAACCGATCTTCCTCACGAGAATTTTTTGGCTAGGATACTACCCTATTACACAAGCATAATGTCATGGTTATCTCATTGAGTGAAAATTCTTTGAACTCAATGAGATGATAAGATTTTTATATGAGCTTGGGTCTAATGTAGATACAAGTATTATCGAACTATTATATTCATAATGAGGATCTCTAATCATATCTCCTAGAGTCTTCTATAAGGTTGGTCCTATTTTTATGTAAGGAACTACGACTGATTCTAAGATTTTAACTGGGTACTCTCTCAATAGCATCCCTAGTCGTCTCAGTCATTACAGAAATTCTATTGCTATCCTGGCCAATATTTATGATTGGTAAAGCTTCTAGTCCAACACTAACCGCTGGTGGAAGTTCTAATATCTATTAGATAAGGAAAAGTTCTTTGCTAAGGCTAATTCTTATATAACTCCAAGTTATCCTCTCGTTCTAGTAGTTTGCCTAGTCATCTATCTTACCCATTTCTAACCGTGATAACTCTTCCTAGGAATTATTCTACCACCTTTATATGTTGTTCCAGACGCTGATAGGAGTATATTGCTATACAGTGATGCCCTTCGTCCTGAAGAATGCGGGTGCAACATATCAGCGAGCTATTAGAACCATCTTTTACGATCACCTGCGCAAGATAGTAGAGAAATCTCTGTTAAAAGCTGTTTTTAAGACTATTATCTCCATGACTTAAAGATAATATTTGAGTTAATAAGAGCCTACCAGATCAAGATGAACCCCACCAAGTCATTCATGGGAGTCTCTAGCGATAAATTTCTTGGCTTCATCATAACTTAAAAGGGCATCCATATTGACCTGGAGAAAACTAAGGTTCATCCTGAACATGCAGCCTTTGAAGAACCTGCGAGAACTACGTGGTCTGCAAGGAAGACTAGCATATATTAGGAGGTTCATACCTAATCTCTTCGGACAATGCCAACCCTTTACGCAGCTCATGAAGAAGGGAGTCTCTTTCGCTTGGATGGAGGAATGCCAACAAGCATTCGATGACATTAAGAAGTAACTTATGAACCCCCTAGTATTGGTATCTCCAACCTTGAAAACCCTTCATATTCTATATCCGTGCAATGGATCATTCCCTTGGAGCGCTTCTTACACAAAACAACGACGAGGGCTATAAGCAAGATATTTATTATCTCAGCAAAATAATGATCGGCGTAGAACATAGATATAATCTGGTTGAGAAAGAATGTCTTACTCTGGTATTCGCCATTCAGAAGACTAGTCACTACCTAACGAGAAAAATCATCCACGTGATCTCTCGAGTAAACCCCGTCAAGGTCCTCATGACCAAGCCCAGGGCACTTAACTCTCGCCTAGACATATGGGCAATCCTACTATCGCCTTACGATATGGTGTTCGTCCTACAAAAGGCTGTCAAGGGACAAGCATTGGCCAATTTTTCGGAAGCCCATCCAGGGCCGGTGTCACGACCCGCACCCGATATAGGGGCACTAGTGCGTGGGTACGGCCAGCCTACGTCGCAGTATCGATGGTAGAACGCTATCTAGGTCTCTATAATACTTAACGTAACTCACAACCTGTCAATGATATCAGCTCCATAAGGAGGACAATAAAACAAACATCTCTTAATAGCTCATAATGTACACTCAATCACAATAAGTATAAGAAATAAATGACACGATAAAAGATAAGAAGTACTGACATAAGCCAAGCACAAAGACTCAAAATAGAGATAAACAGCAGTCTAGCTGTCCAACATAAATAGTCTCAATAAGTCTCAAAATAAACTCAATATAACCTCAACATAAGTCTCAATATAGTCTCAACATAAACTCAATGCATAAAATAATAACTGTCTAAATAGCTGCAGGTAGTGTCTCCTCTAAGGGAATGGACTCTTCTAAGCTCTCTGGTATGTAGTCTGCATCTACACCTAGTCTATAATGTGTAGGACAGAAGTCCTCAAGATCCTCTGGAAAAATATATCCAGTCAGGATTAGAGCGAAGTACAAGCACTAACAGCATTTCCATGTATATTGAAAAAAACTATAATACAGTGTAAAGAAATACAAGATGGATATAATACTAGAAATAAGAATAATGAAAATAATGAAATACTGGAATGAGAAATGCTGGAGCATATATCATCATCAATGGTACAACTAGCAATAAACATAAATATAAGTGCATGCTAGAACAATGAACTGGAAATACAGGAATAAAATATCCAGCTAAGTGTGTGAAACATCATTCTATCATGTGATCGGCTTGGGACAGATCAGGCTTGTTACATATGATTATCTATGATTCATGTAAGGTCAGGCTAACCATCCAGTTAGCTATGATGTGAGCAATAGTCAGGCTAATCATACATAACTGGCTACGAGGCATATAATGGTCAGGCTACACCCGACGTGAGGTGTGGGGTGAGCTATGATGCATATAGAGTTGGGTATGATCACAGAATCTACTAATATCTCCCAGTCCCCAGCTAGCATGATGGATTCCAATTATGATTCCTCGTGACAGGTCTCGATGATGCTAACTCGTGTATACATAGTGTCATAATCATATACGCTATACAACTAGAATCATAGAGATAATCAACATAATAAAAACTGTCAGAGAATATACTCGCCTGTGATCCTCTGCTGGCAATACCAATGTCCTATTTCCAAAGTCTTGTCCGAATAATCCAACAGTCCTATAGACATCATTTAATAATAATACAACATCAGTCGTTACACTAGCACATACAAACATAATGCACTGAACTCAGAAACTATGCTAGGGTGATACTAGTCAACTAGCAGGGTGAAGTGTGCGTCTAAATGCACGGGTGTCATATCTTCAATGATGTGCATAATCAGACAGTCAACTCACTAACACATATCTAAGACAGTACGTTGGTCCAACCTCGATCTCCGAGTAATCTAGTACGTGATTAAGATCTGCCACGTACCATCTCAGCTGTGACACATTGAATACGTCATGTACTTCTTCTAGTGCAGGCGGTAAGTCCAGTCTATAGGCCACTACACCGACCCTTACAAGAATACCGAAAGGTCCGATGTAACATGGACTAAGCTTTCTGCCTCTACCAAAACGAATCATGCCCCGTGTCGAAGAAATCCGTAGGAACACCAAATTGCCAACCTAGAACAAACAGTCTTAACATGCAATATAAAAGAAAAAAATCACAAACCAAAAAAAAACCAAAACCTATACCTGAAACTCTAGGGGTCTACGGTGGCTATCGGCCCAATGTCGTTATCTGTCCTGCGCCACTTGCAGTCTGTCTCTGATAAGTTTTACCTTTTCTGCATCATCTACGACCATTTCTGGTCCTAACAAAGCTCTCTCTCTGATATCATCCCAAGATCCTCCGAGATTCAAAATGCAAGTGCGTAGCATATCTTCAAGAGTCTGAATAGTTCTTTCAGACTGCCCATCTGTCTGAGGGTGATATGCGGTACTGAACTTGAGCTGAGTGCCCAAGCTAGCCTACAGACTCCTCAAGAAGTGGGAAGTGAAACGACTATCCCGATCTGAGATGACACTCACTGGAACCCTATGTAATCTGACAATCTACCGTACGTACATCTCTGCTAGCCTCTCTGTCAATGTTCCCACTTCGAATGGTAAGAAGTGGGCTAATTTGGTTAACCTATCTACGATGACCCAAATCGCGTCCTTTCCTCCTGGAGAACGTGGAAGCCCCAAAACAAAGTCCATAGTTACGTGCTCCCACTTCCATTCTAGAATGGGTAAAGGTTGAAGTAATCCACCTGGCCTCTGTCGATCTGCTTTTACCTGCTGGAATACTAAACACCTGGATACAAAGCGTGCTACCTCGCGTTTCATACCATACCACCATACGTGCTCCCTCAAATCTCGATACATCTTGTTGGCACCGGGATGCATCGAGTACTGAGAGCGATGTGCCTCCTGTAAAACCTCTTCGCGCATATCTCCACTCGGCACACACATCCTCGTGTCGTGCCATAAAGATCCATCATCCCCAATAGTGAAGTCGTCTATCAATATTGTCCGAACTTGTGCCCTGATACTCCTCAGAGTCTCATCATCATACTATGCAGCTCTAATTCTATCCATCAGCTCTGGTTGTATCTGTAATCCCTACATCTGAATCTCCATACCTGGAACTAGCACTTCAATTTCCACGCTCTCAAGATCGGCCAATAAATGTCTATCTGTCGTCAAGTACATAGCCATCGGACACCTGCTCAAGGCATCGGCGACTATGTTGGCCTTTCCTGGGTGGTACTGTAATGAGATATCGAAGTCTTTCATCAACTCCAACCACCTTCTCTGCCTCATGTTCAGCTCCTTCTACGTAAATACGTACTTCAAGATCTTATGGTCCGTAAAGATCTCCACACGCTCTCTGTACAGATAGTGTTTCTACAGCTTTAGAGCGAAGATAACTGCTGCCAACTCTAAATCATGGGTGGGGTAGTTCTTTTCATGAGGGCATAATTATCTTAAAGCATAGGCAATTACTTTCCCGTGCAGCTGAAGAATGCAACCCAAACCTTTTCCTGAAGCATCACTGTAGATTGTGGATCCACCTGTCCCTGATGGCAATATTAAAACTGGAGTTGTCGTCAATCTCTTCTTCAGCTCATCAAATGTGGCCTGACATTCCTCTGTCCAGACGAATTCCACATCTTTCTTAGTCAGCCTAGTCATTGGTTCTGCAATCTTAGAGAAGTCTTGTACAAACCTTCTGTAGTATCCGGCTAATACGAGAAAGCTCTTGATCTCAGCTACCGAACTGGGGGTAGCCCATGATTCTACTGCCTCGATCTTTTTTAGGTTAACTTAAATTCTGACACCCGTCACTATATGTCCAAGAAATTCAACCTTGTCAAGAAAGAACTCATACTTTGAAAGCTTCCCGTATAGCTCCTCTTTCCTGAGAGTCTCCAAGACCATCCTCGGGTGCTCTTCGTGCTCCTCTGGGGTCTTCGAATACACTAGGATGTCGTCGATGAATACCACCACAAACTTGTCAAGGTACTGGTGGAACACCTTGTTCATCAAGTTCATAAATACTGTTGGTGCAATGGTTAAACCAAATGGCATTACCATGAATTCAAACTGGCCATATCTGGTCTAAAAGCAGTCTTCGGTATGTCTTCTCTCTTCAACTACACCTGGTGATAGCCGGACCTCAAGTCTATCTTTGAAAATACCTTCGCTCCGCTCAAATGATCGAAAAGATCATCTATCCTCGGCAGCGGGTATTTGTTCTTGATAGTGAGGTTGTTCAGAGCTCTATAATCGATACACATGCGTACTGTGTCATCCTTCTTTGGTACGAACAATACCGGAGCTCCCAATGGCGATGAACTGGATCTAATAAAGCCCTTGTCCTGCAACTCCTCAACTTGCTTCTTCAGTTCTGTCAGTTCGTTGTTGTTGACTCTATAGACATGTTGTGAAATAGGCTCCGCACCTGGTACCAAGTCTATAGAGAATTCAACATCTCTGTCTGGTGGCAAGCCTGGCAACTCCTCTGGAAATACATCCAGGAACTCCGCTATCAAAGGATGTGGTAACTCCTCTTCTTCCTTCCTAGCTCTGCAAAAAGTGCCTCTGTTCTGCTTTATTGCTCCTCTGGCGACCTCAAAAACTCTGGCTCTCCCGGCGGTCGAAATATTACTCTGCCTCCATGATAATCTATAGTAGAATGGTGTCTACTCAACCAGTCCATTCCGAGTACAATATCGTATCCCGGAAGTGGCATAACAAGTAAACTCACGCTCAACTCTCGGCCTCCCTATGATACTCTCCGGTCCTTTCAATAATCACGGACTAGGATAATGCCTCCTCCAGTCGTGATCTTGCAAGTCCTATCTAATGGTTCTGTCTCTAAATGATGCTTAAGAGCATAAGATACAAATACGAAACTATGGGAAACTCCAGAATCAAATAATGCAAGTAATGGAATAGAATCGAGAGAAACTGAACCTGAAATCATGTCTCCAGCTGGCTTGGCCTCCTCAATCGTCATGGCATATGCGCGTCCCTTATGTTCACCTCTCTGCTACTGCTGGTGCTAAGCAAACCTCTACTGCTATGGTAGAAGTGGAGGTCCCCTCTGCTGGCCTCCTGGTACAGTAGGTGCTCTGGCTGGTCCCCTCTGAGCGGCTGTTCTACCTTGACGAGTCTGAATAGATGGACAGTCCCTCAGCTGATGTGCTGACGATCCACAGGACAAGCATGTACCCAACCTCTTCCTGCAGATGTCCCTAGTGTGTCCTATCTTTCCGCAATATGCACATTGGGCAACGGGCTGAGTCTGCCTCTGTGGCTGTTGTTGCTGGGTGTGTCCTAGAACTGGTGTATGGTGCTGCTGATGATGATGTTGCTGCTGGTACGGCCTCTGTTGTTGATGAAAGTGTGGGCTCTTGGCCGGTCCTGTCTTACCACTTGTTCCTCCAGAAGTGTCACGTCCTCTCTTGGGCCTGAGGTCTAAGTCATCTTCAGCAATCTTGGCATCCATCAGAATACCCTCAAATATAGTAGTGTGACATCCCGAAGTACGAGACTTGATCTCTCTAGTCAACCCCTTCCTGAATTTTCGGGCTCAATCTCCTGGGTCTCGAATCATCGATGGCGCAAAATAACTCAAACGGCAAAACTCCGCGGCGTATTCGTCAACTGACATGCTTCCCTGGACCAAGTCATGGAACTGACTCTCCAATGCTCCCAGGGCTACGTTAGGAAAGAACTTCTCCTTGAAGAACTCCTTGAAGTCCTCCCAAGTAAGTCCTCCAACAACGAGTCTCGGCTCCGTACGATACCATGTCAGTGCGATATCAAACATCTGACTGCCAGCGGCCTCGATCTGAAGAATCTTCAAAATCTGCGCCAAGCGCAAGTTTCTCTCTATATCCTCTAGCCATTCGTCAGCGTAGAGTATCCCCTCGGTGCCTTTGAACTATCGAGGCATCATCCTCTTTAAGTCCACTATAGTACCCGGCTTCTGGTGTAGCTTGCCAGGATGTTGTTGGTTCCATGCTACTCTCTCCACAGCCTAGAGAGCCACCTGATGAGCATTCTCCATGCTCTCTCTCATCAGCTATGTCTGTTCCTGGTGCGCCTCTGCCTGCACCCTCTGAGCCTCAGCTTGAACACGCTGAGCTTCTGCCGTTACTCTCTGAGCATCTAATATGCCTTGGATCAGTGTGAGCATTTGTGCCCCGTCAACGGGCATACCTCCGGGAGATGGAGTCGGTGGTGGTGGAAGATTCCCTGTCACAACTGGGGCAACCCTCGGAACAGGTGATGTAGGAATCCTAAAAGTTGCAGATACTCCCACATGAATAGGAGATGTAGGAGGAACTCCAGATGTCTGTTTAACAAGTCGAGAGGTGGCAGACCTCTCTGAAGCTGCTGCACCCAATATCAAAGACCTAGTCTTCAACGGCATCCTAAAGACAGACCAAAAATAATCAATTAAGGTAATAGATACGTTATCATCAAGGAAGGATAGTAAAATTCCAAAGGAAGTAGTTATTCAAAATAGCATTGTAAGATCAGAATTTTCCTAGTTGTGAGCATACTCTCATCCTAAATCCTATTTCCTATATCTTATCGCAGGCTTGCAATAGTATAACTAAGTTGTCGCACTACCACGACATCGCTCTAATTGCGAAGCTGGACCTGTATAGGCTACCACTAAAAACGTGTCACGACCCGCACCCGATATAGGGGCACTAGTGCGTGGGTACGTCCAGCCTATGTCGCAGCAACGGCGGTAGAACACTGTCTAGGTCTCTATAATACTAAACATAACTTACAACCTGTCAATGATATCAGCTCCATAAGGAGGACAATAAAATAAACATCTCTTAACAGCTCATAATGTACACTCAATCACAATAACTATAAGAAATAAATGGCACGATAAAAGATAAGAAGTACTGACATAAGCCAAGCACAAAGACTCAAAATAAAGATAAACTACAGTCTAGCTGTCCAACATAAATAGTCTCAACAAGTCTCAAAATAAACTCAACATAACCTCAATATAATTCTCAATATAGTCTCAACATAAACTCAATGAAAAAAATAATAATTGTCTAAATAGCTGTAGGTAGTGTCTCCTCTAAGGGAATAGACTCTTCTAAGCTCTCTGGTATGTAGTCTGCATCTACACCTGGTTCATAATGTGTAGGACAGAAGTCCTCAAGATCCTTTGGAAAAATATATCCAGTAAGGATTGGAGCGAAGTATAAGCACTAACAGCAGTTCCATGTATATTGATAAAAACTATAATACAGTATAAAGAAATACAAGATGGATATAATACAGGAAATAAGAATACTGGAAGTAATGAAATACTGGAATAAGAAATGCTGGAGCACATATCATCATCAATGGTACAATTAGCAATGAACAAAAATATAAGTGCATGCTAGAACAATGAACTGGAAATACAGGAATAAAATATCCAGCTAAGTGTGTGAAACATCAGTCTATCATGTGATCGGCTTGGGACAGATCAGGCTTGTTACATATGATTAGCTATGATTTATGTAAGGTCAGGCTAACCATCCATTTAGCTATGATGCGAGCAATAGTCAGGCTAATCATACATAACAGGCTATGAGGCATGTAATGGTCAGGTTGCACCTGACGTGAGGTGTAGGGTGAGCTATGATGCATGTAGAGTTGGGTATGATCATATAATCTACTAATATCTCCCCGTCCCCAGCTAGCACGATGGATTCCAATCACGACCCCTCGTGACAGGTCTCGATGATGCTAACCCGTGTATACATAGTATCATAATCATGTACGCTATACAACTAGAATCATAGTGATGATCAACATAATGAAAACTGTCAGAGAATGTACTCGCCTATGGTCCTCTGCTGGCAATACCAATGTCCTGTTTCTGAAGTCTTGTCTGAATAATCCAACTGTAATGACCCGCACCCGGTGTAGGGATGCAAGTCGGGAACAATGCCCAGCCTACGCCGCAGCATCGACGGTAGAACGCTGTCTTGGTCAACTATACTATCTAATTATCTTACTATAAAGCATAAACCTCCAATAATATCTCAACTCCAAGAAGAGAGTAATCAACTTAATTCAATACAATACTCAATCACATTTCTATGGCACGAGAAGATATCACAGAAGTCTAACATAACTAAGCAGTTAAAAATATAACAACAACAAATAGAAATAATATCCAAACACAAATATATGCCAGAAACAAATTCGGTACCAAAATACTAAAGAGAACTAACTATGCTAACTAGTGAATCCGGCTAAATCTCTCAACAGTCACTCCAGAACTAGTGGGTCCAAGTCTGCACCATCAATAGGCTGAGGTCCATAGTTTGTCGGACACCAATCTCCCGGATCCTCTGAAAAATGTTTTCCAGTCAGGAATGGAGCGAAGTACAACCCAATAGCAGTTTCAATTAATTGACAAAAACTATAAAGCAGTAGAATAGAAGATGCTATCTACGATGAGGATATAACTGATAATCAAGAACAATGAGAGAATATGCAATACTAACAACAGAATATAATCAATGCGTACAAGAATAAAGGAATGAACTATAATGTCAGAATAGAACAAGGTAATCAATGAACTGAATAATGGAATCTACAATAACTATGTGATTTGAGATACTAACTAAATATGTGATCAGCCTGGGAGATTCAATGATTACACTAAGGAGCTAACTCAACCATACGTGAATTGCATGGTTAGTTAGTAGCCAATGATTACACTACTAGCCGATAGTTTCTTGATCACATATTTAATTGGTATTTCCCCTGCCCCGACTGATATGATGGATCGAATCATGACACGTCACTAGCCAATGTATCCAATATTTAATCTACAATATTCAATGTTATCCAATACCAACAAGGACAGTATCTGATACCATCTCCATAATCAAGATAACATCCCATGACTAACGATCCAATAACAATACCAATCCGTGTACCATCGTGTCAAGAATCATAAGTAACATTTCTAAATACTTGAATTATAGTGGTAATCAAATAATAAAAACTATCAGAGAATGTACTCGCCTGTGGTCCAGAGAAAATGATAAAAAATAATATCCGAACTGGTGTCACAGACCTATATATGAAATATTACATTAATACAAGTTTTTGGGAAGAGAAATAAATTAAACTAGTCAACTTTCTAGGTCATAAAGTCATTTCTAAGTCAAAAGTCAAACTAGGTCAACTCTAAGTCAACTATGGTCAACTATAGTCAAATTATGGTCAACTACCTATTTCTATGTTGCATGAGTCTAACTCAAAGATATTGGGCTCACACACTATGAATCTAGGCCATACAAACTAAATCTTAGGATACTAAGATACCGTATCTCAGGATACGCAAACAAGGGATAAATATAACACATATGTACATATCAAACAATATTATATATATAAAATCCTAATTACAAATGCTAAATGGATACCTTGGTTTCGAACCAACTTGGTATCACAATACTAAACCTCTATCTTGATATCCAAACCCAATATCTTGATTATCCTCCAATACCTTGATACTTACCTTGGCATCTCAAGGTAAATTCAAAACCTTATTTATACTAACTACCCAACAATAATTATAAACTACTATGCATTTAATATTTATATAATTCTATATACCTTATTTTAGTCACCTTAATACCAACCTATAATTAGTTTACAACTATCCTATTACTTATGCCAATACCTACTACTCATACCTTGGTATATCTTGATACTTACCTTGATATCTCAAGGTAATTGCCAAATCTCATATATATACTAACTACCCATCAATAATTACATATATCAATCTAATATAACTCTAGTATGTACTAATAGAATAATACTAACTACCAACTACACACTAACTATTAATACATATATACGTACATACATACCTACAAATATATAATATATAAAAAATACTCATAACAATTGATAACTAATGTATACTAATTATTCTAATAAATTTATATGCTACAACTAAATATATACATATATAGTATACTATAATACAAATAGCAATTAGGAACATATTTATATATATATTAATTACCATATATATATACATATATATCTATATATATATTAATATCTAATATATTAAAAACTGCCAAACCGTCGCTAAATACCCTGTCCACTGTCACAGAAAGCTGCTGTGTATATAGATATACTGCAGTTTTTGTGACAGTTTCCTGCACTGTCACTAAAAACTGTCGCTGAAGCTTCTGATACACTGTTGTTTTAGCGACAGTTTTCTGCAACTGTCGTTGACTGCTGTCGCTGAAAAGCTGCTATTATATGTATTTGTTGCTGCTGTTGCGACACTTCTGGCTCGCTGTTGTCACTGAAAATATATGTATATATATATACAATATATATATAAATACATATATATAACCCACCATATATATATATTTATACAATATATATTTAAATACATATATATAACCCATAATATATATTTATACAATAAACATATAAAACTATATATAACTATACATACACTTATACATAGTAAATTGTATAAAATACCACATAGTAACATACACACACACATATAGTAATATGTATATATAACTATACATATATGTATACATATATATAATTATATAATAATAATAAATATATAACAATATATAATATAACTATATATATAACCACATATAAATATATCTACTATATTATATATACATATGCTACCACTTATAAATATATATCTATATACATATATATATATAAATAATCTAATTACTTAATTAAACATACACATATATTATATAAAATATATACATATTTACATCCCTAACATATATTATAACATATATATTAATGCATGTAGAAGAAAGCTACATAATATATATTCTATTAATACATATATAATACATAGATCTATGATACAATAAACACTATAATAAATATACATAATACATATATAATATATATAGATACATACACAATTATAATTCAAGAATTAAAGCACAATTAATTAGATCTACACATAAACACATAATAATTGGAGCGTATCACACCGTATCCCACTAGATCTAGGATACGCATGCGACACGAGTCCACCACACATCCAATTTCACCCCGAAGGACACAAACAAATCACATATAATATTTATGAACAAAACAAAGTGTCAAATATAGATCTATGTGTCCGTGTCAAAATACGACATGTACAAAGTCCCGTGTCGGAGGAAAACCCCCCAAAACAACACGTATCACCAAATTGTTGGGATACGACCTACATGTACCCAATTATGGACATGACACTAGCCCCAAACACATAAACATATGCCAAATTGATCTATAGGATCAATTGACACACACAACAAAAGTCATTTTCGGAATTCCCCTAAAACTGACACAAAAAGCACCATAACTTTCTCCATAGGTCTCCTATGGACACAAAACCAAATCCTATGGGTAGTACATACATATGGGTTGATTATTCATGATTAAATCTCAGATTTAGAAGCTATTTTAAGGGGAAAAACTGAATTATACCTATTGGAAGATGGATTCCCAATGAAACCTCCAAAATTGGTAAAATTGGCCTCCAACTTGTAGATCCTTGCTCCTCTTTGTAGATCCTTGCTTCCTCCTTCTAGATCCTTGCTTTTCTAGTCTCCAATGGTGATTTAGGAAGTAATTAGGTGGAAATTTGGTAGAGATTTGATGAAATTTGGTTGAGGGAAATTCTAGATCTAGATTTGGAATGAAAAATGGAGAGAGAGAAAGTTTTTATCCCCTTTATATAGGCCTCACTTGCCCCCTCCCTCAAGCTACTAGGTAAAGTCTAAAATACCCCTTAGGGCCTCTTATGAAGAAATTAATTAAGGGGGGAAGCTTCTAGTCTAATGGTTTAATTAATTTAATCATCCTCCTAATTAATGGGCTTTCTAGTTGGGCTCAATTCTAACAATTAAAATATGTTGGTCCATGAGTCTAAACTAAACTAGTTAGGTCCACTAACACAAGTCCAAAAAAATAAATCTATCATGCTAATAATAAATAAATAATATAATAAATAAATATTTAACATGCACAATATTTAATTAATTATAAAATGACCAAAATATCCTTTTCTAGAAAATACGATAGTGACACCAACAGTCCTATAGACATTATTTAATAATAATACAGCATCAGTCGTTACACTAGCACACACAAACATAATGCACTGAACTCAGAAACTACGCTAGGGGTGATACTGGTCAACTAGCAGGGTCAAGTGTGCGTCTAAATGCACAGGTGTCATGTCTTCAATGTTGTGCATAATCAGATAGTCAACTCACTAACACATGTCTAAGCCAGTACGTTGGTGTACACAAGGCAGTCGATTCACTAATATTCAGGGTTACATGGTCATATTCAAATATACGGGATATCCATAGTTCAAACCTAGGGTCATACAGTATATATATTACAGTCATACTTAGTACTAGCAATCAATTTCCACACAATATATATATATATATATACCAGTTAGTTATTATATACACATGCACACGCAACTAATTTCGGGCTTAATTGCGTAGTGTCTAGCAATGAACATCTAACAAACCAACTCCCACGAAGTAACATGCTAACCCTTATTATCATTCACATACACACACCCACACAATCATGAATGAAGGCAAGCCGAACCTGCGCATTAGCGTGCACATACACGATATCGAGGGTGTAGTCGACTGGAGATGGTGCTCGGTTGCGTCACGGTGGAGGGCTCGGCTCTATCTGCTGCTGTGTCGAAGAGTCCGGCGTAGGAAAGTTGGGCGCTATTGAGGTAAAGTATCGAGACGTGCTGGCGACGGTGGTTCAGTCGTTGCTCAGGCGGTTGGGTCAGCTGCTCCGGTGGAGTTCCGGGGGTGCTGGCGGTTATGGTGTGGGATGGTGTAGGTGGTGTAGATGATGATAATGATGATGACAATGATGGAAGGAGGTATCGGTGCTGCATCGTCGAGGGAAGAAGACGGGATTCAGGCGAGGTCGGGGGTGTCAAAAGGTCTTGCGGGCGAGGGAAGTCGGTGGAGTTCAGGCGAGGTAATGGTGATATTGACGATGTTGGGTGGAGGAGATCGGCGGGGGTGTAGTCGCTGCTGTGGTCCGGCGTCGAGTCGGGGAAAAGATGAGTCGAGAAGGAGTCTGGCGTTAATGGTGGAGGTGTCAGCGGTTGCGGGGTTGACGCTGGTCGGGGAGAAGTCTATAGCGGAGATGTCCACGGTGGAGACATTGTCGGGGTTGACTACTCTGGCGGTGAAGTCAGGGACGGATGGAGATGAAAGGTTGATGGGGATGATGAATAGTCGGCTAGGTTTAGGGTTAGGTTCGGTTGATAAAAAAATAAGAGAAAAAGTATATATATATATATATATATATATGGAGAAATAGGGTGATGGTTGACCTAGGGAATTGGGCCGGTTTAGCACTCCTTAGGATGGGGGTTTGCTTTCCATATGTAGGAATTTTAAGGGCTAGGATTTAGTGGGTTTGAATGGAGGGCCAAGATAGGTGAGATAGCAAGTTTTGAGTGTTGCACACTCCAAAATATAGGAAAATTGTAGGTGACTGGTCAAAGAAGAGGGGGATGTTTCTTCGGGGTTAGGTCCAATGGGGTGTGGACACCTCACTGAAATTCGCATAAAAGTTTCCAACAATTGGAAAATTTGCACAAAGTGAGAATTAAAAATAAATGTCTGGGAAGAATATGGTGCGACTAAATGAAGCACAAAAGGGCATATTTATAAGTTACACAAGGATCAGAATAGAAGGCTGGCATGTCTAGGACAAGGATGTAAATTTGTTGGAAGGCAGTCGCTAGTGTAGCGCTCCAAATATCGAAGCAACGGTGAGGTACTACAATCAAATAAAATCACAGTAATTAAATATAATCCTCAATATTAAATCCTAAAAATGCTAATTAAAATCCATAACCCTATAATTTGGGCAGGGGCTCATCTAGTGGGTTTCTAGTCCAGTCCACTAACTCATGCATTAAAGAACACTATATATATATATATATATATATATATATATATATATATATATTAATACAATACTTATAATAATTAAAAAGATAAAAATACCCCTATTCTGGAATGTGGTAGTGACAAGTCTACCCTCCTTAAAGAAATTTCGTCCTCAAAATTGAAATAAACTAGCACAAGAACAAACAATCAAATAAGGAATTATACCTGAAGTCTCGAAGAGATACGGATACTGCTCGCACATTTCGTCCTCTCTTTCCCAGTTCGACTCGCCTAGAGAGTGATGTCTCCATGCAACACGAACCAAGGGAATAGCCTGGTTCCACAATACCTTCTCTCTACGATCCAAGATCTCTACAGACTGTTCGGGATAGCTGAGAGTCGGTCCAACCTCGATCTTCGAGTAATCTAATACGTGATTAGGATCTGCCACGTACCATCTCAGCTGCGACACGTGGAACACGTCATGCACTCCTTCTAGTGCAGGCGGCAAATCCAGTCTAGATGCTCCCCTCGGTTCTACTGCGATACAGCCACTAAGATGTTGTACATTCGATCTTATGACGGATATTTGCTACGATGCTTTATCATACGCAAAAGAAAAGCAAGCTCTCCGTGAAGCTCATGATGGTGTTCGTGGTGTCGGTCCCAAGCTTCAGGATCGCCTCCGACGTATGGACTATTACTAGCCTATAATAGTAGCAGACGTCGTTGATTATGCAAAGAAATACAGGATGTGTCAAATCCACACAGACTTCATCCACTAACCATCTGAGTTCCTACACCTGACCGCCACGTCTTGGCCATTTGAAGCCTGGGGTATGAACATCAGCTGGCCAATCAGTCCACCTTTGTTTAAGGGGCACAGGTTCATCTTGGCTATCATGGACTACTTCTCCAAATGTGCAGAAGCAGTTTTGCTCACAGAAGTGAAAATGTCCAACGTGATCAGTTTCCTGAAACATCACGGCATGTACCGCTTCGGCTTGCTTGAAGGATCATTCATGACAACGGACCACATTGTGTAAGTCATGCTTTCTTTCGATTTTGTGATAAAAACCGAATTCAAAATGTAGCTTCGACCGCCTATAATCCAGCAGGGAATGGGTTAGCTGAAGCATTCAATAAGACCATCATCAAGCTCCTCAAAAAGTTTGTTTCAGCCAATAAATATGACTAGAATGAGCAGCTCAGAGAATATTTATGGGCTTACCGTACGACCGTTCAAACTCCGACTGGCAGCACGCAATTTTTCTTTGTCTACGAAAGTGAAGCCGTGCTACCTTTGGAGACACAAATTCTATCTCTCCGGGTGGCACTCTCTAATCAACTGACACCAAAGACAATCATCGTCGAAGCTAGAAAGAATTAGAAGCACTTGATAAAAAGTGCATTTTGGTTCAACAGAGCATTGCGCTATACCAAGCACGACTTTCTAGCGCCTTCAACAAAAAGTTTAAGGAAAGGACATTTCAAGTAGACGACCTGGTCCTCGCAGTGAGAAGACCAATGGTCATAACCCACAAGAAGGTGGTAAAATTCTAACCCAAGTGGGAGGGCCCCTTCGTGGTAAAGATGGTCTATTCCAGTGGTGCATATAGACTCGCCAAGTCAAACGATGACTCGCTCATTATGCCCATCAACGACAAGTTCCTAAAGAAGTACTATGCCTAATCAAGGCAGTAGCAAAAAAAAATTGTTGTCTGTTCTACCCTAGTAGAGGGACATAAGAGGATAATGGCTACAGTTGGCATCTTCCTCAGCATATTATCTTTTTGTACCATCCACAGCAAGCGGACAAATCTGTTATTCATACTTGGGAGTCCCGAGTATGCAATAGGGTAACGAATACTCAAAAAACTTTTTTGAAGGCAAAAGATTTACGTCCATATCACCTCTGAACCAGGAGCCATTTTCCCCACCAAAAGAAGAAAGTCACATCCATATCACCTCTGACTCTTGGTTCTTCAATAAAGTATCTTCATCTTCGCAGATGATGTCCCCACTGAACCTCCTTAATGGAACCAATCTAACCTATCACGTCCATATTATCTCTGATAGGGCTTAGCGTTATCGCCATTATGATGTTATACTACGCCCATATTACCTCTAGTATACCACTCACAAGATATCCACAGCAATAAAAAAAGTTCCAAACTGAAGATAAAGCAAAATTTCATTAATATTTAAGATCACGAGTATATATGGAAGTCCATTACATTCAAGAATTTTTATTAATATTCAAGGTCATGGGTACATGTAAAAAAAGGAGACCCTCTCTGTGCTGTTTATGGTACCAACACATGCGAAGCCGACTGCTTAATGCATTATGGGTCATCACTTCAGCAAGACTCCTCAGTGCAAGCCACAGAGTGAAAAAAGAATCCATACTGATGGATAGCAAAGGAGCTTGCAACTCAGAGCTGAGCCATTACAGACCCAACTCTGTCGTATGAAAGGACACGACTAGAAATCCCTGTTGGGATAACTAGCCCTGTCGCTGCCACTCATATGGGCCGCCATGACTCGATCAGAGATCCAGTCATCGTATCCTGGCCATATACGGAGGGAAGCTACATTGAGCTAGTTTGGAAGACCACGAACAATCCTTCGATTAATGTGTTGGTTTGCTACGTATAACAGTGACTATGATATCCTTCCATGCTCCATTATAACCAGAGCAATCTGAGACAGTTTCTACACAAATGGGCATACTAGTCAAAATAATTACAAAGCAATACAAAAGTGCGAATCAGAGTCATACGCCATTCAACGGACATCTATTAATGAGCTCAAGAAAGCTGCATATAGCCATCGAGTCCCGTAAGACAAGTGCAACAGTGCCACAGTGCAAAGGCAACCTTCACCATATAGAGGCAAATATGCCCCTACAGCGTGATTGTGCTTCAATTCTTAGCACATGCTTCAGCTGAGTGTCCAGAGACAGCCTCACCTATGCTACCAAAGTTGAAATCCTCGATGTCAGTGCATCCTCAGGATAAAGCTCTTCAGCAAACTACCATGCACGTCAAGCCAAGCAGTTCAAACAGTGGCAAGAACGGTGGGAATACACAGTGCCAAGAAAGTGTCCAAAGTGACCAAAAAAGGAAGAAAAAGAGTACAAGTTCGACTCCTCACCTTCGCCGACGATGGAAGTATGGTTGACCATCAAAGGGAGAGGGTCGACGAACCACTCGACTGACTTCCCCATACCCAACTTCAGCAAAGATATTATGAAAGAGAGAAACACAATATTCTCTTCCTCCCTAGCCCTCTATTTATAGCAAGAAATCCAGTAATGGCTCACGAATTGCTAGGCATTGAAATCACGGGATGAATCTAACAGTCAACAATGAATCTCTACCTTGGCGTGATGCACCCAGTGGTCCTATGCACCAAGTAGTCCGTTGCGCCTGGCTAAGTGACTTTCTCCATGCGCCCAATAGGCAGATGTGCCAAACAACCTGTTGCGCTAAGGAAAAAATACTCCATGGATGCACCAAACATAAAGAAGCTTCACACGTGTGCCAAAGTGATTCTTGCACCTATATCCTCTATGCTTTTTCAAAGTATTCAGAACTTTAAAACTTACAAAGTTTAAGTTCATAAACTTTGAAGGGGGTCTTGTAGAAGCATAAAAACTCTACACCATGCGCCTGAGTGACCTAGCTCCATGTGCCTCAAGGATTCATCTTCATACGCCTCAGTGACCCAGCTCAATGTGCCTCAGGGGTCTAGCTTTATGTGCTTCAGTGTCCTCGCTCTATGCACAAATTGTCTAAGAAGTGTCTCACGTGCCCGCAGTGTCATGCGCCATTATGCATCTTAGTATGCGCCTGCAGTGTTATGCACCACTACCCCCCTCAGTTCTCTTCATGCCCCAAGTAGAAGTATTCTCAAGGTACAATCACAGCTATCCAAATCAGGGCATGACACGTGTCACGAGTATTTTGGGCATTAGCAACCCCAGATCTCGGCTTGGCATGTGGCAACCTTAACGCAGTATGTGCATGCAGTGCCCTATGCCAACATGCAGCCCGCGTACAGGCGCCTACGTAATGCCTTCTTAAAGGCTATAAATAGTGGGTATTTTTCACATACAAAAGAGAATACACACACGTAAAGGCAGCGACCACATGGAGAAGAGAAGGAGAAGAAGACAGAAGCGTTATTCAAAGCCTCATCAACCTTCTTCGTCTCGGATCATCAACGGAGTAAAGGAGCCGTTGCAGTGCTCGATCTCCACCATCACATTTGTCCAGATCTTTCTTTTTGTACTTAGATCCTCTTGTTTAGGGATTCTCTTGTACTCTTTGTCAATTCGCAATAAATAAGAATTTTATACCCTCTACCAGAAACTTATTTTTGTGATATCAACAAGAATGCTTATGGAAAGTTTGTAGGTTGTTTGGACTTTTTTCATTCAAGTATGGATTTTGGATTTTAGGTTGTTTAAAGTGCACTAAAATGGTTGAGTCTCTATTTGCCAAGTATAACTTGATGTACATTATTTCCTAGACTCAATAAAGTAAAAATTACAGACTAAAAATGACTATCATGAAACCAAGTAGCTGCTTGACTTCAGTGATGTAACAGTGATATAGCAATCTTCAGTTTGTGTGCCGTATTGAGTCATACAAGATCATTGTTTAGTCGGTTATTAAAATCAGGTTGGATGTGACCAGTTTGGGCCCACAAGATCAAGTATAAGGACAAGAACTTACATAAGCAGAAAATGGACTCTATCCATCAATCACGGTCAATCAAGAAGTATGGCATGCTACATTAGCTAATTAGGTTTATCACAAATTCTAATTACTAACAATTACAATGTCGAGAATTTCTATACGGTTGCATTCTCTGCAGACTGTCCAAGATACCCAAACACCAAAAAAAAAAAGTACAGTAGATACACCACCGAATAAGTGCTCCTAATGACAAATGTTACACAACGGTGAGTTTGCATAATCCATGTATATCCATCACTCGAAAGTGAGCTAGAAGAGTGCCCCTTACGACGGAGAGCTCTAAATCCATAAAAAAAATAAGAAAAATATCATTGGGATACTGGGACTTCATGCACCTAGAAAATCTTTTCTCTCGGTGATCTAATTATTCAAGCTATTTGTTTTAATCCTTAATATTTTCGTTTAGGATTCTGGGTATGCCATTTCGCAGAATCCATCCTAGACATGATACTCTCCTCCGGGATATGCAAGATTGGATAATGATTTGACAAGCATAAGTACAAGATATGACAAGAATACAACCACACGGTTATAGGCATGAGTACCGTGCGCTATAACAAGCCACAACAGAAAATATATGTATCAGGAATTATGAGTGCACTACTACGAGTCACTATCAAGCATGTACAGGACAAGAATTATGAGTGTGCTACTACGAGCCACTATCAAGCATGTACAGGACAAGGTAAAACATGTAGGCATGTATTGTCACTACCCACACCCGGATATTCAGGCACGAGTACGTGGGTACGTCCATCCTACGTCGTAGCATCGACGGTAGAATGCTGTCTAAACTATCATAATATATAATCACAGTCCATGCAATAATATCTCAACTCCATAAGGAGAACAATGACATATAACAATGACAATACTCAATCATAAGATCTAATATGAAGATAAAACACGATATGATATAAAGAGAAGGAAATCCAAAGTCATAAGTCTATCAAGTCAGGCAACCACCAACAAGTCTAAAATATTAATAGAACATCCAAGTAATCTCAAATGTTTTCCCAAAAAAAATCCAGTATCAAAATAGTAAGTACTATCTACTAACTAAACAGTCTCGAGTTGGGTCTCTCCCGCAACTACTCTGTCCTCCTCCTGAGTAATAGGGTCAATCTCAGCACCATCAACATCCTGGGGTCCGTAATAAGTGGGATACCAATCCTCCAAGTAATCCCCTAAAAATATTATCCAGTCAGGATGAAACGAGTACAAGTACTGAAAGTAGTTCCAATACATGGTAGAAGCTATAAAACAATAAATAGTAATAAAATACATGATAAGAAAAGTAAAACTAATATTATGGCATGGCAAGTAAAGAGTAATAGGTAAACAAGAGACTATGGTATAGTCAACATATATAAAATAAAATAGAGAAGAACTGTAACTAGCTAAATATTTTGAAATACTAGTTTTGATATGTGATCAGATTGGGAGATATACAGCCTATACTAAAAGGAAGCTAGCTCAATCATACGTAAAGTATATGATTAGATAGTAGCCACGGTCCATACTACCATACGGTCCAATAGGGTATGATCACATATCTAACTAATACTTTCCTGCCCCCGACTAGTATAATAAATCCAAATTACGATATGTCATAACTTATAAATCATAATGCAAGGTCTAAAATACGAGCACGATGATCACGGTCTATATAATCAATGAGAAATAACATCTCCAAACTAGGATCCAAAATTTATCAATCTGTGTACTATTATATCAGGAATCAAGTACAACATCACTAAGAACATGTAACATAGAAGCTATCATGTAAATAAAACTATCAGAGAATATTTTCATTTGTGGTCCTAAGCTGAAAATACAGGCCAGTGTCCGAACTGGAGTCCAAGTGACCTATATATGAATTTTCATGTCAATAGGTGATTTGGACGCATAAAAAAGCTTAATTATACTTATCCATATCAAATGTGACAAAATCCTAGCAAAGTCTGCCATAAATCGCCTGTAGTAGCCTGCTAATCCCAGAAAACTGTGCACCTCTGAGACTGTACTAGGTACTGGCCAACTCTCGATAGCCTCCACCTTCTTGGGATCCACCTCCACGTCTCTACCGAAAATGATATTTTTCAAGAATAAAATATGATCTAGCCAGAAGTCGCACTTGCTGAACCTCGCGTATAGCTGATGCTCCCGAATAGTCTGAAGAACTACGCGAAGATGTCGCTCATGCTCTGCCTCAGTCCGACTATAGACCAAGATATCATCAGTAAACACTATCACAAACTAGTCTAGGTGAGGCATGAAGATGCGATTCATGAGATCCATGAATATCGCTGGCGCATTGGTCTCTCCAAATGGCATAGCAAGAAACTCATAATGGCCATATCTGGATCTGAATGCCGTCTTGGATATATCGTACTCTCTGACTCTGATTTGATGATACCCAGACCATAAATCGATCTTAGAAAATATAGCTGCCCCACTGAGCTGATCAAACAAGTCATCTATCCTGGGCAAGGGATATTTGTTATTAATGGTCACCGCATTTAAAGTGCAATCATCAACACACAAACGCGATGAACCATCCTTCTTTTTAACAAGAAGTAATGGGGCTCCCCAAGGTGATCCACTAGCATAAATGAATCCCTCGGTCCTTAACTCATCAATCATCTGGTATAAAATCTCCAACTCTGATGGTGATATCCTATAGACCCTCTCTGAAACTGGCTCCGCTCCTAGAATCAAATCAATATAGAACTCTATGTCTCAAACTGGCAGCATGTCTGGAAGCTCACCGAGAAATATGTCTGGGAACTCACAGATAACTCTGGGAAACTGAACCTCCTTATCCACTGTCATCCTCAGGATAACTGGCGGAGACTCCACCATGCCTCTCGAAAATGAGAACTCCTCGCTAGGGACTCAAAAGATAACCTTCCCAACATAGAAATCTATCATCGTATGTTGCGCACTTAACCAATCCATTCTTAGGACTAGACCATAATCGCCCATAGGAAATATTATCAATCTAGCGAGAAACTCTCTACCGCAAACTACGACTCGATACGAGGCATAAACTCTATCTACTCCCACGATACCGTTACCAGTATGTATATCCAATATTACAAGCAAAGACTCTGACTCCAAGCCAACTCATGTCACGAATCATAGAGATATAAACGAGTATGATGCGCCAGAATCAAATAATACTAAAGCTGAAAGCGAGTGTAAGAGAATAGTACCTGCAACCACCTCTCCATCCGCTAGCGCCTCCTCGTAGGATATCCCAAAAGCTTATCCTTTCCCTCTGGGCTGGTCCCCTCTACTATTAGCCTTTCTGCCTAGCCTGATCCTGAGCATACTGCTGTGTCCTGTGCTGCTGGAATGTTTGGGACTGCGTCGGTAAAGGCCTCGGGGCCTGCTATTGTTGTACCGACGCTAGTGCCCTGAACTGTGGAGCTTTTGACTGGACTGATGATGATCCAGTTGGAACCCTCCGGGGATAAGTACTCACCATGTGGTCTGCTCCACCACACACCCAATATAAGTGTTGTGCCTTACAGCACTCTGAAAAGACATGGCCTGGCTTTCCATAGTGGGAACACCCGACCGAAGAAGTATTCCTCTGCTACTGACGATGGGTCTGAGAAGACTGCTGAACCAAAGTCACTCTTCTCGGAGATCCGATTGACAAAGCTCGAACCGCCGGGGCTGGTGCCGAGGACTGGGTAGAATATACCCTCTGAATATGAGGCTTCTTCTGGCCCCTAATCTTGTCGACTATCCTCTAAGAAGTATACTCGTGCCTCCTCGTCACTCTCATCACAGCGTCAAAATTCTGAAACTCATACTGCTCCACCGCCAAGATGATCTCCAAGTGAAGTCCCTGCTAGAATCCCTTAGCTTGGTCCAACTTGGTCGCCACCGGCTGAGCCGACAAAACTCTGTCGCATAGCCGTCGACAATCCTAGTTATCTGCCTTAGGTTGTTAAACATTTGCTACAAGTTAAAACGTGACACCGCATCATAGTACCGGGTCTGAAATCTTTCCCTAAAGTCCGCCTATAGAATTGGCATCGTCAGTAAAACCTTCTAAGCTTCCCACTAGTGGCGGGCCAAATCCATAAATTACAGCCTAACCACTCACACTTGCTCCCTAGCCGGAACTCCTGTTGCCTCGAGTATGGCCTTAGTATCCTGGAGCATGCATCAGACGCAATCACATCCTCAGTACCATATAAGTATAGGGATGGAGATGCTTGAAACTGTTCACAGAATTATAGATCTGAGAACCACCTCGCTCCATGGTCGTCTGAACTGACTGCGTGAGAAAGCTACTCTACCGTTGATGAGTTGCCATGAATCCCGTCAGAACGTCCATCAGTGCTCGAACAACATATGGCTGCTCTGGTAGAACAGGATATACTGGTACTGCCAGTAGATCGTGCTGAACATATTTCTCTGCCTCTGGATTAATCATCGACTCTGCTCCTGAATGCTGAGGATGAGCCCCAGGTGCCGGCTAACCATATGGACATTGACCTGTCATTATCTGTGCCTGAATGATATGATCAGAAGGACCAGGAATAGTGCCCCTGAAATTCAAAGGATACAAGGATCAAATCGAGGAACATGATAGAGCAAGGATGAAAAAAGTTAACAAGTCAAAGATCAGAGGTAGAGTAGTCTGAAAGGAAATCAAGGAGGAACAAGTTAGGATTGAGATATTTAATCACTGATAACCCCCGCACGTCTGTTATGCTCCGGAACCTGCATGGGCCACCACTAAAATATGTCATGCCCCAAAACCAGAATACTGGAGAGTGGGGGAAGACAATGGCCAGCTACGTACAATTAGAGCACTCCACTACCCCGAATATACGGTAAAGCTGTAAGACATGGAGGGTTAATACTACAAGCTATCAGTCAATCCTAGGTCAAGCAATCCTAGTGTCTCAATCATAAACAAGAATCCACAATATACAAGATATATGATCATCAGAAGCAAGATAGTAAAGTGTCCAAAACCAAATATACATAGATGATAATGAAGCTAGTAATACAAAATGAAGAACTAGCAAGAGTAATAGTCATACATGATCAACTCTAGCCATGGTTTAGAATATGCTAGCCATGTCATGCCCAGTAGGCGATGTATCAGGTACAAAATATGAGCTAACAGGTGCTCAGGGCTAAATGCCACACAAAAGAATATCTACAATAATAGGAGAACAAAATAGAAGCCTATTCAATTGGTCTGGTACTCTGCGTGGTCACTATAAACCACCTCGAACAATTTAGGATTTTATTTAATTTAAATTGAGAGACTAGGATTAATTTGGATACAATTAGAATTAATGAGCAACAATTATGTGACTTAATACGCCTTACCGTTGCTTCGATGTTTGGAGTGCTACACTAGTAGGTTCCCTCAAACAAATCAAATACACATCTCCTAGACATGCCAGACTACCTATCTGACCCTTGTGTAAATTTTAGATACTCAATATTGTGCTTCATATGAGCTGTGCAATATTCGTTACAAAGGTCTATGTATTATGCCAATAAAACCAATTTCTCATAATTGCCCATTTCCATTAAATTTGAGGCACAACCATAACCCAACTCCGTATAACCCAAATTAAGGTATTAACCTACTCTGAGCCACTACACCCATGACTCTTGTGTTTCACCCAAAGTTAACCCCTTGTGTTTCTAATTGACAAAAGAACAACTGGTGCATTATTTTAATTAAATTTAATTAGAGGCAATTTTACCAAAGCAAGACCTAACCAAGCCCGTGTACACCTTTCATATGGACCAGCCCCCACCCCAAAGAGCTCTGGCCGGCCCAAGTCCCGAGGTCAGCCCGTAAATCCCCTCCCATATAAATACACATATTCTCTAACTTAAAACCATACAAAACCAATTTCTTCACCACCTAGCAAACCCTAGCCGAGCCATCCCTTCACCCGAGCCCCCTTCCCCCTACCCCGACCGGACGACTCCACCGCTAACATAGGCCGCCACCCCCACAGCCGCCTCACCCGCCTGCACTGCCCCCTCAAAGCCGGACCACCACCACAGCCCGCCTGCACCCGCCGGACCTCCTCCATCATCACCATCCCCTTCACCATCATCAACAACCACCCCAACCCGATCTACCCGACCACCTTAACACCACCACCACCTCAGGATGCCACCTCCACGAGCCTCTTCCGCCGCCTACCCCCGCCTGACCACCATCTCCACCACCCAACATCATCCCCGGCCCGCTGCTGTCGTTGCTGCATCTACTGCAGTTACTGCCGCTGCTGCCTTGCTCGCCGGCCGACGCCGGAGCCCCACCACTCGCCGAGGATGACCAGTCAGCGAGGAGACCCTCATCTAGCGAACTAGGTACTCGCCCTCTAATTACCTTCTCTCCTCATATCGTTGTGTATATATAGTCGTCGTGTCGAGTGTCGGAGTCTTGGACACAAACCTAATTAATATTAAACTATATATATGAATGTATGATGTTAAGAAGATTTAGCATTTATTTAATAACTAGCATTTACCCTAATGATAGAACTCGATTATAAAGACTGGTATTTCACCTAAAAACCTGGACCTCTACATGTATGCTCAAACATGGGAAATAAGGACATAATTGTACTAAACGTAAACAGTTTCATGACCCATAACTTAGTTTTTATTGTCGCGAGAGACACGATAACTGAGGACAGGACACGTGTGCACTTAGCTACGTACACACGCGCCACTGTAGTCGACTAGTCATTATCTTACGTCAGTACCAAAGAGTAGCGTCGTAGTTTGTGTATGTAATGCTTTAGTGTCTGATGCTAGATTTCTATATTATATTGTATGTTTAGGGTCACTGGACCAGCCCGGAGATACTGCAGGAACAGGCTTTTGGCATTCACAGCTTGAGGACCCAGACAAGATACCTTGCCATATTTACTGTTTAAATTTTAATGATGCATATGTTGTATGATATCTTGTTGCTTTATTTCATATGACTGTGCGCATCAGAGATTGACTCAGTTGCAGTCGACGGATGCGTCGATGAGTAGTGTACTTGACCTAGTTGCTAGCAGACTCACCCCTTGGAAGGATACTCTGGTATTTTTCGAGACCTGACACTCTTACACGTATCACTGTACAAATTTATATTGGGATACGGGTTCGCGTACTCGACTAGCTATCGGTGCGTGTGACATGCATCACGGTTAGTACGTAACTCAGGATTATTTTATTTGTAGAGACTTGGCATATAGATACGTGGGATGCATATCGAGTATTCGAATTGTGTATCTACATTGGGCGAAAAGGACAACTAGTAGGCGTATGTGATACACACATTGGAATCCGTACTATCCGGAGGAGCCATGGATCCAATGACTTCTATTATTCAGATGCCACATTCTTCGGAGCGATACGGACGAAATACTATTCAGATGCCACGTTCTTCGGAGCGATATGAATGGTATATTATTCAGATGCTACGTTCTTCGGAGCAATATGGACGATACATTATGCAGATGCCACTCTCTTCGGAGTGTGGATGTTATATGCCTTTGCCTACCCATACGTACCAATGTTGTCCTCATATTGCATTCACTTAGATGGTTATCACACCCTTTATTTATTTTATTCAGTATTTATATATGGCATGCTTATATGTATCTTATTACGTCCCTCTGAGGACCCGGTACCTTTCCAGATTTAGACGAGGCATATTACCCCACAGTGTACGGCCCAGGACAGGAGACGAGGTACGCTACCACGAAGGAGCTAGAGGTGTTACCGTTAGAGTTTCCATGATTAATTGGTAGGCCTTCTGCCTAGGATTGGGAGCATCATTATCTAGTCAGCTAATGCCCTAGTCATTACTCTTTTTATCTGTTATTTTAGTATTTTATTTCGTCATAGTAGTGGGTTTGTCCCCACCAGACATTCTTAGTTGTACTATGATATTTGAGACTGGCATTTATGATCCAGTATTTATTTTAGTACTTCTTGCTGGTTATATTGTGGATGAGATTAGTTTACCTGTTGCTGATTTATATGGGACATGTTAGCATCTAGGACAGTGTAGCACTCTTCGTTAGGATCTAATAAATTGGGATATCCTCAGAGACGTGACAGCTAACTATTGCCACGTGGCCTGGTTCCGTGTATTTTTGGGACTGGGGCGTCACATATTTTTAGTGGTGGCCCATGCAGGTCAACGTTATCGCTTGTGGTATGGTAACATGCCCAGTGATGCCTGCAATAGGATAGAAATTACTAGGTCTCATCCATTTTGATTTCGTCTTCGAACTTCTTTCGTATTGCTTATAAATAACTTTATCCTGTTTGCTTGATTCCGTACTCTTTTTAATGAAGTCCCATCTCTTGCAGCAAGATAAACTTGCGCAGTGGACGAGGAGCACCCAGTGCCGTGGTGCCAGACGACACCACCCAAAGAGAGGAGGTACCCCAGGGACTACCTAGAGGGCAACCACCACTACAGGCCCCGCTGATACATTGGTGCGAGACTTCTCAGGGCGATCCTACACAGCAGCACGAGGGACATGTCACACCCCGATCTCCCGCAGGCAAATCGGCCATTCCAACTAGGCGAGAATCACCGCATCAGCTCTCCCGCGGAATGATCACTTTGACCCATCTGGGCGTGATGCCGTACGAGCGTGAGCCACGCCCATGCAAGACCGTGGTTCATTGGCTGGCGGTAAGAGTTCTAAGCCACAGAATCGTACAGATTGTCCGAGTGCAGCAGAGTTTATGAACGCATAGGCGATCGATAACAAGTTCACTAAGTCGACAATAGCGAAAGCATTGAATAACACAAGTAGAAGTAAAGCAACTCTTTTATTGATATAAACAAGTGTTACATGCGGCGTATAGCCGAGATTATAAGTCGCTCAAGCCTCTCTCTCTCTCTGAAATAGTAAAAACGTGCCAAGTAGCTATAATTATGGAATGATTGTACAGGCGATGTTCACAACATTATGTCTTGTATATGTGTTTCAGTTCCGGACGCAACGCTCCGAGGCTTCAGAGGGAACTCCTGGCCTTAGCACGCACGAAGGAGGCATCCGTACCGAACGAGGTTCTCCCGCACCATGCAAACGATCTGGTGGGTTATCAGTACATTGAGTGCACTGGTGGGGAGGCTACTCGCCCGCTCGACAAATCCAAACACGTAATATAGGTTCCGTGCACCAACTATTAAGTTGTCTTTCTAGTTGCCTTAGGATCAGTTTCATGCAAGATTTGAATAGCCTAACACGTGTGGCAGTACGCCATGCAACATGAGGGGAAACATGGCGAGAGTTACCAACTTACCATTTTCTTCCCTGTCTAAGGAAAATATTGTTAATTCAAGCACAAGTATTCACAATGAAAACCAAGGCAATAGTATATGCAAGCACGAGAGTCGTTATAACACAATCGTTCAGGTGTTCAGTTGTTTCTTTTTACACGATGCAATGACTTGCGGATAGCCGCTAAGCGATGATGACTTATCTATATGAACAATTGTCGTTGGCATAGCCATAAAGGACCCAGCCACTGGAGAGAATGGCATGCAGCGTAAAGAACAATAGGCGCTACAAGCCATCTCGTCCAGCACAATGGACTGTATAATAGAGTTCAGCCACTGGAGAGAATGGTATACAGCGAAAAGAATAATGGGCGCTGCAAGCCATCTCGTCCAGCACAATAGACTGTACACTTGAGTTCCATCCGGATTGGATCGGTCCTAGTGCCCCGGTGACCGTCCGTGGAACTATACCTCATTTTTGAGTTGTCCGTGACATGCAGGTCAGGGTCTTTGGGGTTATCCAAATTCACATCTTCCATAATACAATCAATAACACGAGTACAATCAATAACACGAGTACAATCTGCTATGAACGAGCTTGGACAGGATTCTCGTTCAAAGGTAAACTTGATGTGATCCCTGTACAATATTCACTTTGCCTTGATGCATTCCCCTGGTTCAGGGCTGCCTTTGGTGACCTAACGGTCCCGGATACTTGCCGGTTCAATCATGTACGGAACGACTACTTAGTAGTCTCCCAGGGTTTGGATAAAAATAAGGCAACATACAAGCAAACAAGCATGCATTTGTATAAACACAAGTATTCATGTTAGCTCGGGCCTGAAGGTAAGCCAAGGAGTGAGATCGTTAGGGGACTTCCCGGGCGACACGATCTAGGGTAGCATGCAAGGGTCTGAATATATATATAAGCAATATTTTATTTCCATGTTCTAGCATAAGCAATACAAGTTGGGATTATTTCCTTAGCTAGGTGCGTTGAATTCTTATTAGCATGCAAGGGTGATTCACCTAGCGACTAGCATGTATTATTTTACATTATATGTGTGCTGGCTAAGCAAAGACAAGTTCACCATAGCCACCCACCTTAGCGATGATTCGCCTCGGTCGAGCGATACGTCAAGCAAGCCTCTGAAAGCCTAAGCCGGAAATCCTGTAGGGACAAGTCTGGATATCCTTTGCCTCAAACGAGTGTTCTCGCCTGAGAAAAGCAGGTCGGGACATTGCACTTTTGTCGTTTGAAATCGGCAGTCCGCTTGAGCGGAACGGGGTATTACATCCTACCCAACTCAGAAAAATTCTCGTCCTCGAGACTTACTGAGGACAAGTAGTACATTTCAATCAATTTTGATTTAACGATACAAGGCTGAGGCAAACCTACACAATTCATTGTACTTGTTTATTTGGATATTCACTTGCACAAGCGTTCGAGATCAGCATATCGCTAGTCTGGATCATGCGCATATTCGAAGTACACTTCTAGCATGAGTACTCCAACCAACATAGCGATAGTAAAGTCTTAGCACTCGAGTTTTACCTTTTCTTAAGTCTTAGATCGTGCACAAGTTCAAGGCATCCCTCAAACATATGCATTCAACCAAACTTAGAGTTAGTAAAATCGGACAAGCTACTGCGATAATCTCAAGGGTCTCGCACAGGTTGGCACAAAGGCCATTCGTATCACGATTTTATACAAGCAATCATATCATTCAAGACGCATTTTGAAAGTATTTAGATTTATTGTTGGAATATTCCGTTTGGGACATGAGAGAGAGCGTACACATAACCCACGAACGAGCTTTCAAAACTGAGATAATCAAAATAAATTCCAAAGACGTAGAAGTCAGGCTTTGATACCATTATGTCTTCTATATGTGCTTCAATTCCGGATGCAATGCTCCGAGACTTCAGAGGGAACTCCTGGACTTAGCATGCACGAAGGAGACATCCGCACCGAACAAGGTTCTCCCGCACCCTGCAAACGATCTGGTGGGTTATCAGTAGATTGAATGCACTAGTGGGGAAGCTACTCGCCCGCTCGACAAATCCAAACACGTAATATAGGTTCCGTGCACCAACTATTAAGTTGTCTTTCTAGTTGCCTTAGGATCAGTTTCATGCAAGATTTGAATAGCCTAACACGTGTGGTAGTGCACCGTATGACATGAGAGGAAATACGGCAAGACTTACCAACTTACCATTTCCTTTCCTGTTCAAGGCAAACATTGTTAATTCAAGCAGAGTATTCATAATAAAAACCAAGGCAATAGCATATGCAAGCACGAGAGTCATTATAACACAATCGTTCAGGTGTTCAGTTGTTTCTTTTTACACAATGCAATGACTCGCACACGGATAGCCGCTAAGTGAGGATGACTTATCTATATGAATAATTATCGCTGGCATAGCCATAAAAGACCCAGCCACTGGAGAGAATAGCATGCAGCGTAAAGAACAATAGGCGCTACAAGCCATTTCGTCCAGCACAATGGACTGTATAATAGAGTTCAGCCACTGGAGAGAATGGTATACAGCAAAAAGAACAATGGGCGCTGTAAGCCATCTCGTCCAGCACAATAGAATGTACACTTGACTTCCATCCGGATCGGATCGGTCCCAGTGCCCCGGTGACCATCCAGGGAACTATACCTCATTTTTGAGTTGTCCGCGACATGCAGGTCAGGGTCTTTGGGGTTATCCAAATTCACATCTTCCACAATAAAATCAATAACACGAGTACAATCAATAACAAAAGTATAATCCGCTATGAACGAGCTTGGACAGGATTCTCGTTCAAAGGTAAACTTGATGTGATCCCTGTACAATATTCACTTTGCTTTGATGCATTCCCCTGGTTCGGGGTTGCCTTTGGTGACCTAACAGTCCCGGATACTTGCAGATTCAATCATGCACAGAATGACTACTTAGTAGTCTCCCGGGGTTTGGATGAAAATAAGGCAACATACAAGCAGACAAGCATGCATTTATATAAACACAAGTATTCACGTTAGCTCGGGCCCGAAGGTAATTCGAGGAGTAAGATCGTTACGGGAATTCCCGAGCGACACGATCTAGGGTAGCATGCGAGGGTCTGAACATATATATAAGCAATATTTCATTTCTATGTTCTAGCATAAGCAATACAAGTTAGGATTATTCCTTTAGCTAGGTGCGTTGAATTCTTATTAGCATGCAGGGGTGATTCACCTAGCGACTAGCATATATCATTTCATATTTTTTGTGTGCTAGCTAAGCAAAGACAAGTTCACCGTAGCCAACCACCTTAGCGATGATTCGCCTTGGTCGAACGATACGTCAAGCAAGCCTCTGAAAGCCTAAGCCGAAAATCCTGTAGGGACAAGTCTGGATATCCTTTGTCTCAAACGAGTGTTCTCGCCTGAGCAAAGCAGGTTGGGACATTGCACTTTTGCCGTTTGAAATTGGCAGTCCGCTTGAGCGGAACTGGGTATTGCAGGACAGACTTCACAGACGTTCCCTACGCAGCATTTTGAGTGCCAGACTTCAGGAGCTACACCGATGCCGCAAACCGAGAGGCCGATATCTGAGAAGATACCTACTGCACAGCCAGAGGTTCCATTTCTACCACCTCCACCTTATCCACCCCAGATGCCACAATTAGATGGACAGCCACAGTTGCTTCAGTTCTTCCAGACTATGATGCAAGCACAGTGGCATCAGACCGAGACGTTGAGACGGAGTTTGATGGCAGTACTAGAGAGGACACATGTTACAGTACCAGTACCAGCACCTCCACAAGCACAGACAGGTGGTATTGTACGATGGTTCCGACAGATGGGACCAAATACTTTCTCAGGCAACGAGACTGTAGAGGAGATCTCTGATTGGGTTGCCAAAACGAAGATGCTACAAGAGGCTTCACAACTGCATCCAGACCTTTGGATGATCGCAGTGAGGGCCCAACTAAAAGGCAACGCCCATCACTGGTGGGATTCTATTGAGCGCAGTATAGGCAAGGACCAGACTTAGGAACAGTTCTTAGAGTACTTCAACGTGAAGTATTTCTCGGCTACAGTTAGAAATGCCCTGTACTTCCAGTTCCTACATCTAGAACAAGAAAATATGACTGTAGACGCATATGACATAGAGTTCAGCCGTCTTAGCTGGTTTGGTGTCATCCTGATACCCAACGATCTAGAGAAGGCCCAGAGATTCTTTACGGCCTCACCTTCGAGCTACAGAGGTATACCACCACACAGGCGAGGATTTCTTATGAGGAGGTACTTGCATAGGCGAGGATCCAGGAGGGCATCGGCTGAGGAGTAAGACGTTCCAGCATGACCACACCAGCCAGAGCCCAGCCCGGAGCAGGAGGACCGATCCGTCGTCCCGGAGCGCAAACACAGCAGAGGGCAGCACCATACCAACAAAGAGAGCTTCTGACTTTCTACCACTGTGGAAAGAGAGGATATTTCGAGAAGGACTGTCGGAAGAGACTAGGGACATGCATAATTTGTGGAGCAAACCAGCACCAAGCCCGAGACTACCCACAGCGCAGAGATGCAGCACCCCAGACAGGACAAAGGCCAGCAGCACCAGTTCCGAGGATACTACCCCCACCAGGAAACTAGCGTCCACCAGCACCCGGAGGATTTTAGAGGGGACCACCCTTGGCCCCACAGCAGGAACAGTTTGATCAAGCCAGACAGCAGGCCGGAGGACAGAGGCACGAACAGGCCTTTGCATTAGCAGCCACTAAGGAGGAAACAGAAGGGGAAGCTATCACAGGTACCATTTTAGTTGTATTATTACGTGCAACTGCATTGTTTGATTCTAGAGCTACATTATCGTTCATATCTAGTAGATTTGTAGCAATGCATAGAGTAGCTACTTCTCCCTTACCTAAGAGCTGGAAGATTCTTACCGGAGGAGGTATCATACCGGTTACCAGCACTATCAGAACATGCTCGGTAGTCGTATGTGGTAGAGAGATGAGAGAACGATTCTTGGTATTGCCCATGCCGTACTTTAATGTTGTGTTAGGCATGGACTGGTTAAGCCAGTATAATGCCGTACTGGACTGCCGGAAGGGTAGTGTCACTTTTAGACCGCCAGATCAACCGGAGTTCGAGTACATATGAGGGACCGTCGAACAAGGAGTAGGACAGATAGCTAGAGCTTACATGGCTATGGAGATGGTACCCCCACCAATAGTTGTAGAATTCGAGGATGTTTTTTCTGAAGAATTGCTAGGCTTAACGCCAGATAGAGACATATAGTTTACTATTGAGCTAGTACCCGGAGCAGCACTGGTATCTTCTAATGTATACCGATTGGCAAAAAAGGAACTTGATGAGCTGAAGCAACAATTAGAGGAGTTACCGAGCAAAGGATTTATCCGTCCTAGTGCATCACCATGGAGAGCACCAGTATTGTTTGTACCTAAGAAGGATAGAACAGTACGTATGTGCATTGATTACAGAGCCCTTAATGCTTTGACTATCAAGAACAAGTACCTCCTGCCACGAATTGATGATTTATTCGACCAACTGACAGGAGCAGTGGTGTTCACAAAGATTGACTTGAGATCGGGTTATCATCAAGTAAAGGTGCAAATAGAAGACATTCAAAAGACAGCATTCAGGACTCGTTATGGTTACTACGAGTTCTTAGTTATGCCTTTTGGACTGACGAATGCGCCTGCTGTATTTATGAACTTGATGAACAGAGTCTTCCACCAATACCTAGATCGGTTTATGGTAGTCTTCATCGACGACATCTTGGTGTATTCGAAGAGCCACGAGGAGCACGAAGAGCACTTGAGACTAGTATTAGAGACGATGAGGAGAGAGAGGCTTTATGCCAAGCTTAGCAAGTATGAGTTTCTCCTAGATCGTGTCACGTTCCTTGGACACGTTATCTCAGGAGATGGTATTTCAGTAGATCCAGCGAAGATTTCATCAGTAGAGACATGGCCAACTCCTACCAATGTTTCAGAGGTGAGGAGCTTCCTAGGACTTGCCGGATATTATCGGAGGTTCGTAGAGAACTTCGCGAAGATTGCAGAGCCGATGACCCGCTTGACCTGTAAGGAGCAGAACTTTACCTGGACAGAGGATTGTCAGACAACATTCGATAAGCTGAAGAAGCGTCTGACTACAGCGCCTATCTTGACCATACCTTCTGGACCCGGAGGATTCGTGATCTATAGCGATGCATCCGGGAAAGGATTAGGATGTGTCTTGATGCAGCATGGAAAGGTTGTGGCCTATGCCTCTTGGCAGTTGAGGACCCATGAGAAGAACTATCTCACTCACAACTTGGAGCTTGCCGCAGTGATCTTTGCGTTGAAGCTTTGGAAGAACTACCTATATGGAGAAAGAGTAGAGATATTCACTGACCACAAGAGCCTAAAGTACGTCTACACTCAGAAGGACTTGAACCAGAGACAAAGACATTGGCTCGAGGTGATGACAGACTTTGAGATCGAGCTACAGTACCATCCAGGAAAGGCCAACGTAGTAGCTGACGCATTGAACAGAAGACCCATGGCATTCTTCTTGACTACCCAGCAGCATCTGTTGAGAGATCTAGAGCAGATGGGTATAGAGGTCATTATGCCCAGAGTAGACGGACAGTTATCGAGTTTCTAGTTGTAATCGACACTAGTGGAGAGGATCATGGCTGTTTTGTCGACAGATGCCAGATTCCAGAGACTTCGACAGAGAAAAGAGGCCAAAATTTAGACAGGATTGCGTATACATAAAGACGGGACTTTGAGATGTGGAGATCATCTCTATGTTCCAAATGGAGAACTTTGTCAGGAGTTGATGGCAGAGGCACATAGTTTAACCTACTCTATTCATCCAGGAGACGCGAAGATGTACAGAGACTTGAGGCAGTACTACTAGTGGCATAGAATGAAGAAAGAGATAGCCCGCTTTGTGGCGAAGTGCCTGGTGTGTCAGCAAGTCAAGGTTGAGCATCAGAGATCTGCAGGATTACTTCAACCGCTTCCGATACCGGAGTGGAAATGGGATCACATCACTATGGACTTTGTTACGGGCTTCCTGAGGAGTCCTAGTGGTCGTAATGCAGTATGGGTAATTATGGATAGACTCCCCAAGTCCGCACACTTTTTATCCTTCAGAGTTAGGCAATCTACAGAGGTCTTAGCCGATATGTACATGAGAGAGATTGTTCGACTGCATGGAGTGCCAGTTAGTATAGTGTCTGACCAGGATACGAGATTTACATCCTACTTTTGGCGGAGTATGCAAGAGAGCCTCGGTACCTGCTTGAAGTTTAGTACATCGTATCACCCACAGACAGATGGCCAGTCCGAGCGCACCATCAAGACATTGGAAGACATGTTAAGAGCGTACATGCTTGATTTTGGAGGATCATGGGAGGACCATTTGTATTTGGTTGAATTTTTCTTTAACAACAGCTATCAAGTGAGCATCCGGATGGCTCCCTATGAAGCGTTGTATGGAAGAAAATATCGTTCCCCAGTATGTTGGAGCGATATAGGCGAGAGACAGATTCTTGGGCCAGAGTTGGTTGTTCGTACAGTGGAGAAGGTGAAGAAGATCCAAGGGCACCTACGAGTAGCACAGGACAGACAGAAGCATTGGGCAAATGCACACCGACGACCCCTAGAGTTTTAGGTTGGAGATCATGTATTCCTAAAAATCTCACCTACTCGAGGGACTATCAGATTTGGAGGCAGAGAAAAGCTGAGTCCAAGGTACATCGGACCATTCGATGTGCTAGAACGTATCGGAGAGGTTGCTTATAGATTAGCCTTGCCACAGACCTTGGAGGGAGTGCATGACATCTTCCACGTATCTCAGCTAAGGAGGTACATGCCAGATCCGAGTCATGTGCTTGATCATTCAGAAATCACAGTCGACCCGAGCTTATCATACCAAGAGGAGCCTGTTGAGATTCTGGACAGAAGTGAGAAGGTATTGCGAGGTCAGACTATCCCCCTAGTTCATATCGCATGGAGGTATCATGCACCAGGCAAGTCGACCTGGGAACGTGAGAAGGATATTCGACAGCGTTACCATCATCTCTTCGAAGGCATAGGTATATAATAGTTTATTTTTATTTCAGTCAGTTCTTGCCATACGTATATTTTAATTTCGAGGACGAAATGCTCTAAAGAGGGTAGATTGTAAACCCCCTCGACCAATTTAGGATTTTATTTAATTTAAATTGAGAGACTAGGATTAATTTGGATAAAATTAGAATTAATGAGCAACAATTATGTGACTTAATACGCCTTACCTTTGCTTCGATGTTTAGAGCGCTACACTAGTAGGTACCCTCAAACAAATTAAATACACATCTTCTAGATATGCCAGACTACCCATCTCACCCTTGTGTAACTTTTAGATACTCAATATTGTGCTTCATATAAGCTGCACAATATTCGTTACAAAGGTCTATGTATTATGCCAATAAAACCAATTTCTCATAATTGCCCATTTCTATTGAATTTGAGGCACAACCACAACCCAACTCCGTATAACCCAAATTAGGGTATTAACCTACTCTGAGCCTACTACACCCATGACTCTTGTGTTTCACCCAAAGTTAACCCCTTGTGTTTCTAATTGACAAAAGAACAACTGGTGCATTATTTTAATTAAATTTAATTAGAGGCAATTTCACCAAAGCAAGACCTAACCAAGCCCGTGTACACCTTTCATGTGGACCAGCCCCCACCCCAAAGAGCCCTGGCCGGCCCAAGTCCCGAGGTCAGCCCATAAATCCCCTCCCATATAAATACACATATTCTCTAACTTAAAACCCTAAAAAACTAATTTCTTCACCACCTAGCAAACCCTAGCCGAGCCATCCCTTCACCAGAGCACCCTTCCCCCTACCCCGACCGGACGACTCCACCACCACAGGCCACCTGCACCCGCCGGACCTCCTCCATCATCACCATCCCCTTCACCATTATCAACAACCACCCCAACCCGATCTACCCGACCCCCTCAACACCACCACCACCTCATGCCGCCACCTCCACGAGCCTCTTCCACCGCCTACCCCCGCCTGACCACCGTCTCCACCAACCAATATCATCCCCAGCCCGCTGCTGCCGTTGCTGCATCTACTGTAGTTACTGCCGCTGCTGCCTTGCTCGCCGGCCGACGCCGGAGCCCCACCACTCGCCGGAGGACGACCAGTCAGCGAGGAGACCCTCGTCCAGCCAACTAGGTACTCGCCCTCTAATTCCCTTCTCTCCTCATATCGTTGTGTATATATAATCATCGTGTCGAGTGTCGGAGTCTTGGACATAAACCTAATTAACATTAAACTATATAAATGAATGTATGATGTTAACAAGATTTAGCATTTATTTAATAACTAGCATTTAACCTAATGATAGAACTCGATTATAAAGACTGGTATTTCACCTAAATACCTGGACCTCTACATGTATGCTCAAACATGGGAAATAAGGACATAATTGTACTAAACATAAACAGTTTCGTGACCCATAACTTAGTTTTTATTGTCGCGAGAGACGCGATAACTGAGGACAGGACACGTGTGCACTTAGCTACGTACACACGCGCCACTGTAGTCGACCAATCGTTATCTTGCGTTAGTACCAAAGAGTAGCATCGTAGTTTGTGTATGTAATACTTTAGTGTCTGATGCAAGATTTCTATATTATATTGTATGTTTAGGGTCACTAGACCAGCCCGGAGACACTGCAGGAATAGGCTTTTGGCATTCACAGCTTGAGGACCCAGGCAAGATACCTTGCCATATTTACTGTTTAAATTAAATGATGCATATTTTGTATGATATCTTGTTGCTTTATTTCATATGACTGTGCGCATCCGAGATTGACTCAGTTGTAGTCGACGGATGCGTCGATGAGTAGTGTACTTGACCAAGTTGCTAGCAGACTCACCCCTTGGAAGGATACTCTGGTATTTTCTGAGACCTGACACTCTTACACGTATCACTGTGCCAAATTCATATTGGGATACGGGTTCGCATACTCGACTAGCTATCGGTGCGTGTGACATACATCAAGGTTAGTACGTAACTCAGGATTATTTTATTTGTAGAGACTTGGCATATAGATACGTGGGATGCACATCGAGTATTCGAATTGTGTATCTACATTGGGCGGGAAGGACAACTAGTAGGCGTATGGGATACACATATTAGAATCCGTAGTATCCAGAGGAGCTACGGATCCAATGACTTCCATTATTCAGATGCCACGTTCTTCGGAGTAATATGGACGATATACTATTTAGATGTCACGTTCTTCGGAGCGATATGGACGATATATTATTCAGATGCCACGTTCTTCGGAGCGATATGGACGATATATTATGCAGATGCCGCTCTCTTCGAAGTATGGACGTTATATGCCTATGCCTACCCATACGTACCAATGTTGTCCTCACATTGCATTTACTTAGATGGTTAGCACACCCTTTATTTATTTTATTCAGTATTTATATATGGCATGCTTCTATGTATCTTGTTACGTCCCTCTGAGGACCTGGTACCTTTTCAGATTTGGACGAGGCATATTACCCCACAGTGTACGGCCCAGGACAGGAGACGAGGTACGCTACCGCCGAGGAGCTAGAGGTGCTACCGTCAGAGTTTCCATGATCAGTTGGTAGGCCTTCTGCCTAGGATTGGGAGCATCATTATCTAGTCAGCCGATGCCCTAGTCATTACTCTTTTTATCTATCATTTCAGTATTTTATTTTGTCATAGTAGTGGGTTTGTCCCCACCAGACATTCTTTATTGTACTATGATATTTGAGACTGGCGTTTATGATCCAGTATTTATTTTAGTACTTCTTGCTAGTTATATTGTGGATGAGATTAGATTACCTGTTGCTGATTTATATGGGATATGTTAGTATCTAGGACAGCGTAGCACTCTTCATTAGGATCCATTAAATTGGGATATTCTCGGAGACGTGATAGCTGGCTATTGCCACGTAGCCTGGTTCCGTGTATTTTTGGGACTGGGGCGTGACAGTCACCATTTTCGAGAATAAACGAAAGATTCTCTGGCTCCGCTACTGGATTTGGCCAAGCAAAATCAGTGGGGTCAGACCCCAAATAGCAAGTACCACAAAGGAGGCCAAAAACTATAAACTAAAAGAAGCATACAACACAACTATAATATACTAAGCTAAATATAACCAGCAGCATATAAAAGCACTATGAAACATGAAAATAAACTATTAATGTGAAAATACAGTAAAACATAGAAATTAACTGCTAACGTCAAAATATTGTGCACATAAAAATGTACATGTCATATCCAGTAAAGGTTGGACGCACCGATCACAGAAAGGTACAAGCAATAAACATGTAAATGACAATAACCAGTAAAAAGTAAACACGTAGGTGTCAATAATCATAAAAAAAAGAAAAGATAAGTCGGCAAGCAACTAGAAGATACGGGAACTCCTCGAAATAGGAACCATAATCCTTAAACCAAACAAGGACCAGGATTATGATTCTTTTCTTGAGTCGAACCTAGTCTCTCATTACTTACCGAAACGTAACCATGCGAGAAAAGAAAAGACACTAGGCAAGCAATAGTAACAATCAATCAAGCATGGCCAAGCAATATCTACGGCTTGCTATCATTAGCTAACTAGGGTTATCACAAGACCTATTTACTAACAAATACAATCTTGAGAACCTCTCTATTGGTCACATGCCCTATAGACTATCCAAGTTTAGCCTAGCCAAAACTAAGCTAATAAATATAGTTGACTATCCGGCCTCAAAGCCTTCGCCCTAAGTAGTGGCACCATACGACGGTGAGCCTAATAATCGTCTACAAAGACATAATGCCCCACACGATGGTGAGCTAGAAATGTGCCATGTACGACGGCGAACAACAAGTCCAAGAAGCAAGGTGGCTAGACAACTGGACTGCATGCAACCTAGAGATTCTTTCCTCCCAATGATCTAGTTATTCACGCTAGTTAATTCTTAACATTTTCTTTAGAATTTTGGGTGTGGCATTTAGTAGAATCCATCCTAGATATGATGCTCCCCGTAGGGATATGCAAGATAAGATAATATTTTAACAACCACACGCATAAGTAAGAAAAGATTACAACCAAATGACTATAGACACGGATAGCATGCGCTATAATAAGCCACAACAGATAGCATACTAAGAAAGTATCACAAGTGCACTACTGCGAGTCACTGTCACGCATGTATGGGATAATGAACACGAGCGCAATTCTACGAGTCACTATCACGTATGTCATATACAATGACCACGAGTGAACTGTTACGAGTCACTATCAAGAGTATATAGGGTGTAAATCAATCCCCTGGCTTACGAAGACTAGTCATGAAAGTCATGGTTAAATATATCTAGGGTAGTAATCATCCCCTAACATACGGAAGACTAGTCATAAAAATTACGGTCAATTGTATCTAGGGTAGTAATCATCCTCTAGCATACGGAAGATTAGACACAGTCAAATGTGTCACCCTCACTTTTCAGCTAGGGGTAGTTTGGTAATATTGGCATGGATATTTATTTTTAGAAATATAATATTAAATATAAATTTGATGATTGTATTAATTATTTAATTATGTTGAGTTATAATCATTTGTTACTAGTATTAGTTGTTTCATTAGAGACTTGTATTAATTAGTTAATTAGAGAGACTAGCCAATATTTAGACTTGATACATATGGACCATTTAGACTTATCATGACAAATAGTGAACCCAACTTGGACCCAAGCCCATTAGTCATTTCTACTAATTAAATTAAGGAGAATTAGTTTAATTATCATTAGTTAGAGACTTCCAAAAATATCCACTCTTAATTATTCCTCATAATTCACATGTAGGGGTAACTTGGACATTTAATTTTGCTTGGGGGAGGGGGAATAGGTCGGCCACTATAGGAGGGGGTTCTCCTCTCTCTCCTCATTTGCATTTCATTTTTGCTTCCAAATTCTAGATCCCCAATTTTTATTTTCCCTCCATTAATTTTTTACATAATTTACCACCATTTCCTTCTCAAATTCATAACTCTTAGAGCATTGGAGCTTGGAGAATCAAGGAGCAGAAGGAGAAGGAGCTTTGGATCTAGAGATCGTGTTTGGATCGCGTTCAATTGCATTTTTGTTGGGAATCTATCTTCCAATTGGTAATTCCTAAATTTTTCTCTCATTATGGCTTCTTAATCATGCATTTGACCATTAGGAATGACCCCATAGCATATGACTATCTATAGGAACAAGTTCTAGGCTATTTGGCTATGTATTGTAAATTCTATGCAGTAATTTATGGATATTTTGGGAGAATTATGAATTTGACACATCAATTATGTGTCATGAGATCAATTAGATCTAACTAGACTTAGATTGAGATTATGGGTCTATGTACATGTCCACAAATGGATACGTGTTGGTCGTATCATGGTATTTTATGATACGATGCAATACGGGACCTAATCTTTTGGTGTTTTGTGCATATTCTTCTAAATTCTCAACGCAGCAAGTTATTTTAATTGTATTATGATGTATTACATATATAAATTGCTAATTATGGAAGAACTTGGGTTTTAGTTCTTCGTTGGACACGTATCATGAGTTTCTCATATTTGACACCCTAGGTGTTTGAATAATTGACACTAGTGTATTTATATATGTGTGGGTGTGGCATTGTGTCATTATTGTAGGTGGTAAGTGTGGTCGTATCCGCAGCAGCAATAGCAGCATCTTCATTGGCATAGTAGTGTGCAGCAACAGCAGCTAGGAGCAGCAGAACAGCAATGTCAGTACAGTGAGGAGGGAAATGAACAATGGGGTGTCACATTTGGGAATTGAATGCAATTACATTCAACTACAGGTCCTGAAGTGAGCAAGTGAAAATAAGGCTCGGGTAGGGACAAGCTTTAGACTTTAGGTAGATACCTATTGTGCAAGCAAAGTTAGTTGGTATCCAGATTCAGAGGAGTTTTAAGTATGGTTGTTAGTTTGGGGTAGGATATTTGATGAGTGAATTGAGCGTTCAGGTAGGTGAACTCAGATAATTGCTAACTTATAGTGTGTATCAGTTGATACACTGATGCGTATCAGTTTTGGTACGCTGATGTATAACCGTTGATACACATCAAGTTCAGTCCTTATTAGTTGCATATAATAGTTAGTGAGTTATGTTAGTTAGTGTCATGTTATATGATAATATCATTAGTATAAGTTAAGTATTAGTTGCATAAGTTAGGAAAGTATTAGTGTCTCGAGTTAACTAAGTTATTACAGTTATCAATTAGTTATCAGTTGGTGTATTAGATTAGTGTGATATTAGATATCAGTCATGGTTAAGTTAGTAATGGTTGGTGTCAGTTATTAGTGTATCAGTGGTTAGTTGAGTGGTTAGTTAGTGTATATAAATGTCAGTTAGCTACTATTAGGTAGAGTACATATATATAGTTAGTTAATGATAAGTTTTGGCTAAGGTACTACCTAGGCTAATCAGTACCCAATCTTGACTCAATTACCTTAGTGTGACCTAGTATGGCCTAGTAGAGCATGTATAGTTGCATTGTAGCTCATTATTATTTATTTTATACCCAATTTGACATGATATCCAAATTTAGGTGACTTCGACACCAGCTTGGATACTGAGATATACCATTTTCTCAGGACCCGAGGCGAGTACATTTCTTTTTTGTTTTTATTTCATGATAGCGTATTAATCGCAAGTTCTAGAACTGTATACTTGATTCTGACACAGTAATTTCATGGACTAGTACTATATAGATCCTGTCATGAGATGTTATACCTTACCATGTTCAGCGGATACTCTTTCACATGTACTTCATCGTGTGTATTAGGTATTAATTTTAGTGTACCTCGTGTTCACACAATGTCCATGTTCAGTGTGCTTATATTCGTGTTCATAATGTATCATGACGGTATCCATTGGTATTGGTTGGGGATGGGGGAATATGAGTTAGTTATGTGATCATGCAAAAGTATATTTGTGTACATGTCGATTATATATCACACATGTAATTGAGTTACCATATTGTATTCATGTTCAACCTAAATCGATCACATAATGAACTTGTATTCCATGGCACATTAGCTAGTTTCATTTATTTCCACTATATTATAGTTATTCTATTATTTGTTCTTCATTCCAGTACATTACCTATTTACTCTAGTTTATTACATTCTGATGTTTAGTTATCTTATATTTTTTTTATTATCTGTTATATATGCTCAATTAAGTATTTGAAACTACTTTCAGAGGTATGTACTTTGCTCTAATCCTGACTAGATATATTTTTAGATGATTGGCTTGAGGACCAGTATCCTGCCTACTACGGACCACATGACGGCATACCATTAGAGGATACTCATTTAGAGCAGGAGGACTTAGTACCAGAGTCTGAGGAGATTTAGATTATTTTTTTAGACTTGTATTAGACTTTATTGAGGTTATTGGCATATATATATTGTTTCAGGCTTGTGGATGTATCGTGACTCTTTCTTTCATTATTCCATCTCATGCTTTATCTTTCTTAGTTTGTATTATGATGGAGTATAGTTTATCATTACCAGATACCATATTGTTCCTCCGTTTGGAGTTGAGATGATTAACAGGTACCATATATATATATTTTGTATAAGATATTTAGATAGTAGAGTTGACCCAGATAGCATTCTACCACCGATGCTACGGTGTAGGTTGAGAATTGCTCACTATTCGTGCCCTTATTCCGAGTGCGGGTCATGACATATTTTTAGTTGTGGCCCATGCAGGTCAAGTGTCATAATTAGAACGATATTGTAGTAGTTCTCACCTAGAGTACTGCTACGAGCCTGCTTTAGGATATAGAATATAGGCTGAGAGTATACTCAATCACAACTAGGAAACAATTCCAAATATCTGCTTTACTATCCTTATCTATTGAATATTTGTTTTACTTTGAATAATTTTGTCCTTCTTTGATAATATGGTATCATACTCAATATTGATTCCTTTGTTTCAATCTATCTTCAGGATGTCGCCGAAGACTCGTTTCCAGCACTCAGGCGTAATGTCAGCGAGGTCGGTCACTTCGCCGCCTATGAGGGTAGCACCAGCAGACACTGTTCTAACAGCTATATTCCAGAGGTTCGCTTCACCAATCCAGGTGGGCATTTCTGCAGCAGTTTTCGAAGGTGCTCCACCTCCGGTACATAGGGAAGTACCGACAGTTTCAGGAGATCTTCCACCCCCACCACCCGCAGTCGATCAGAAACAAATTTTTATGCTATTTCAGCAGATGATGGAGGCGCAGCAGCGCCAATCAAAGGTTATGTGGCAGGGAATTGGGAATGCTCACCAGATTGCCCTCACAGCAGTTGAGAGAGTCGCCTTAGTCCAGCCACAGATGGTACCACTTCAGTTTATCCTGCAGCAGCTGAAGCCGAGGACTATCATAAATTTTAAGAGGATGGGGCAGAAGGACTTTAAAGGCACTGAATAGATTATTTATGCTGATGATTGGATAGAACATATTGAGCGAAACCTGCGACTGATGCAGATTCCAGAGAGGTTGCATGTAGAGGCCGCAGGAAGCATGATATTTGACATCGTACTGACTTGGTTCAGAACGGACCCCGGGATCTCAGCACCAGGACTTACTTGGGAAGCTTTTAAGGATCTCTTCAAGAAAAAGTTTTTCCAGATGTGGCTCTAACATCTCTAGAGAGCCAGTTTTAGTACCGAGTTCAGGGAGGTATGACAGTGGATGAGTATGTGGCAGAGTATTACAGATTATGCTGCTTTATGGAGAGACAGAACTCTAGAGGAAGATCCAGGAAGTTCCGGAAGGGACTGAACAGAAAAATCAAATCACATACGAATGGAGACCCCACCGCTACTTTTGAGAAGATTCTGAGGCAGGCACAGCGGGCAAAGGATGATCTAGAGCTTGGCTCTGAGAGGCCGAGAGACATAGTAGGATCCAGTATAAACACGGGTCCAATGAAGTGGCCTCATTTTCAGCAGTAGCATCAGAGGTATTTCTAGCAGCCGAGGCAACAGTATCATGGACCAGCTAGAGCGCCGGTACAACAGATGCATCAGATCCAGTGGCCAGCTATTCCTTGCCCATTCTGTAAGAAGAAGGGACACAAATGGGATGTATGCAGGATGTGATTGGTCCAGTGCTTATTCTGCGAATCAGGAGACATCAGTTGAGGGCTTATCCTAAAGCTCCAGCTCGTCTAGCTCAGGACGGAGCTCAGGCACCGAGAACACCCACGAGACCACCAGCAGGATAGCAGAGAGAACCTTCTCTACTACCACAACAATAGTAATTCTCTCAGCACCAGTAGCAGCAGAGAGAACCTCATCTACTACCACAACAATAGTAATTCTCTCAGCACCAGTAGCAGCAGAGAGGTACCCAGCGACAGGGGCGAGCTTTCGCCTTGACTATGAAGGAGAAGGAGCCAGTCGGTGATGTTACCTCAGGTCCAGTCTATCTTGATTTCTTTTTTGGCTCATATTCTATTTGATTCTGGTATTTTACATAGTTTTGTATCTGTATCTTTTGCTCTGAAACATCACCTTGAGACTAAACCATTGGCGAGGACTTGCAAGATCACGGCCGAGGGTGGCATTATCCTGGTTAGTGATATTTGCGAGGAATTGAGAGTTTCTTTGGGAGGCCGAGAGTTGAGCATGTGTCTACTCGTAATGCCACTTTCGAGCTATGATATAATACTCGGGATGGATTGATTGAGTAGGTACCATAATAGTATTAAATATCATGGAGGCAGAGTTTTATTTCAGGTGCCAGGAGAGACAGAGTTTGAGTTTGTCAGAGGAGCAGCAGAGCAGAGCGAGGAAGATTTCTGTGAAGCTTTGGTAAAAGAACAGGAGCTGCCACATCCATTGATTGCTGAGTATATGGATGTCTTTTCGGAGGAGTTGCCACTAGAAAGAGATATGGAGTTCTCTATAGACTTGGTGTCAGGCGTAGAGCCAATATCACAGCACATCTATAGGGTAAACAACAACGAATTGCCAGAGTTGAAGAAGTAGATGGATGAGTTACGGGACAAGGGCTTCATCTGCTCAAGTTTATCATCGTAGGGTGCTCCGGTATTAATTGTACCAAAGAAGGATGGGTCAGTACGCATGTGTATCGACTACAGGGCACTCAACAACCTTACTATCAAGAATAAATACCCGATGTCGTAGATTGACGATTTATTTAATCAATTGAGCGGAGCGAAGGTATTCTCGAAGATAGACTTGAAGTCGGGGTACCACCAGGTAAAAGTGAAGAAAGAAGACATTTCGAAGACAGCTTTCAGAACTCAGTATGGGCAGTTTGAGCTCTTGGTAATGCCGTTTGGGTTGACCAATGCCCCGACAATATTCATGAACCTGATGAATAAAGTGTTTCATCAATACTCGGATCAGTTTGTGGTAGTATTCATTGATGATATACTAATTTATTCGAAGACCCCAAAGGAGCATGAGAAATACCTGAGGATAGTTCTGGAAATCCTCAGGAAGGAGAAGCTATATGGCAAGCTTTCGAAGTGTGATTTCTTCTTTGATAAGATTGAATTCCTCGGGCATGTGATTACAAGAGACGGGATCTCAGTAGACCCGAAGAAGATTTCAACAGTTGAGGCATGGTCTACCCCGAGTTCAGTAACGGAGATCAGGAGTTTTCTTGGATTGGCAGGCTATTATCAGATATTTGTTCAGGATTTTTCTAGGATTGCGGAGTCGATGACTAGACTAACCAGGAAGGACGTAGAGTTTGTCTGGACTGAGGATTATCATTCTACTTTTGAGGAGCTAAAGAAGAGGTTAACTACAGCTCTAGTGTTGACATTGCCATCAGGGACAGGAGGATTTTCTATATATAGTGATGCATCGGGTAAGGGTTTGGGTTGTGTGTTACAGCAGAACGGAAAGGTGATTGCCTATGCTTTCAAGAAATTATGCCCGCATGAGAAGAATTACCCTACCCATGACTTGGAGTTGGCAGCAGTTATTTTTTCTCTTAAACTATGAAAGCACTACTTGTATGTAGAGCGGGTAGAGATTTTTACAAATCATAAGAGCTTAAAGTATGTGTTTACACAAAAAGATCTCAACATGAGGCAGCGACGGTGGTTGGAGTTAATGAAGGACTTCGATTAAGCATTGTAGTACCATCCAGGGAAGGCCAACGTAGTTGCAGATGCTTTGAGCAGGTATCTAGTGGCTGTGTACTTGATAAGGAAAAGATATTTATTGGCCGATCTTGATAGTTTCGGTATTGAGGTATTAGTTCCTGGAGTTGCAGCACAGATGTGGGGACTCCAGGTACAGTCAGAGTTGATGGACCAGATCAGATCCATATAGTTCGAGGATGAGTCTCTGAGAAGCATCAGAGCGCAGGTCCTGATGGGATTGGCAAAGGACTTCAGTATTTCATATGATGGATCATTGCGGCATGAAACCAGGTTGTGTGTGCGGAGTGGAGCGTTACGCAAGAAGGTTCTTCAGGAGGCGCATTGATCTCAATACTCTATGCATCCAGGTATCAACAAGATGCATAGGGATATGAGAGAGCACGTTTGGTGGCATGGGATGAAGCGGGAGGTGGCTAGCTTCGTATCCAGATGTTTGGTTCGCCAGCAGGTAAAGATAGAGAGACAAAGCTCAGGTGGATTGCTTCAACCTTTACCCATTCCAGAGTAGAAGTGGGAGCATGTGACGATAGATTTTGTATCGGGGCTTCCACGTTCTTCAGGAGGTAAAGACGCGATTTGGATCATCATAGACAGGTTGATCAAATCAGCCCACTTTCTGCCATTCAAAGTGGGTACGTCTACGGAGAATCTCATAGAGATGTATGTGTATTAAATAGTCAGATTGCATGGAGTTCCTATAAGCATAGTCTCAGACCGGGATAGTCGCTTCATGTCCTAATTCTGGAGGAGTTTAAAGGCTAGCTTGGGCACTCAGCTCAAGTTCAGTACCGCATATCACCCTCAGACAGACGGACAGTCGGATAGGACTATCCAGACTCTTGAGGATATGCTACGCACCTGTGTTTTAGATTTTGGAGACACTTGGGAGGATCATCTTTACTTGGTAGAGTTTTTTTACAACAACAGCTACCAGGCCAGTATCGAGATGGCACCATTTGAGGCATTGTATGGACGAAGATGCCGTACTCCGTTATCATGGAATGATATTGGTGAGAGAGCCTTATTGGGACCAGAGATGGTCATGGATGCAGCTGAGAAGGTAAAGCTTATTAGAGATAGACTTCGGGTGACGCATGACAGACAGCGGCATTGGGCCGATAGCCACCGGAGACCATTGGAGTTTAAGATATAGATTTTGTTTGTATTGCTTGTGATTGCTTATTTTAGTTAAAGTGCTAAGGATGTGTTTTGTGCTAGGTTGGCGATCTAGTATTCTTGAGAATTTCTTCGATATGGGGCACGATTCACTTTGATGGAGGCAGAAAGCTTAATCCAAGGTACATCGGATCCTTCGATGTTCATGAGAGGATTAGTGGCAGTGGCCTACAGACTAGACTTGCCGCCTGCATTAGAGGGAGTGCACAACGTGTTACACATGTCACAGCTGAGATGGTATATGGCAGATCTAAGCCATGTACTAGATCACTCGGAGATCGAGGTTGGTCTGACTCTCAGCTACCCAAAGCAGCCTGTGAAGATTTTGGACCGCAGGGAGATGGTGCTGCAGAACCAGAAGATTCCTTTGGTGCGTGTCACGTGGAGCCATCGCTCACCAGGAGAGAGTACCTATGAGCGAGAGGCCGAGATGCGCGAGTGATACCCTTATCTGTTTGAGCCGTAAGGTATAATCCCCTCTTGTTTGTATTCATTGCTTGATAGTTAATTCTTCCTTAAATTCGAGGATAAAATTTTTCTAAGGAGGGTAGGATTGTCACCCTCAGTTTTTCAGCTAGGGATAGTTTGGTAATATTGGCATAGGTATTTGTTTATAGAAATATAATATTAAATATAAATATGATGATTGTATTAATTATTTAATTATGTTGAGCTATAATTATTTGTGACTAGTATTAGTTGTTTTATTAGAGACTTGTGTTAATTAGTTAGTTAGAGAGACTAGCCAATATTTACACCTGATACATATGGACCATTTAGATTTGTCATAACAAATAGTGTACCCAACTTGGAACTAAGCCCATTAGTCATTTCCACTAATTAAATTAAGGAGAATTAGTTTAATTATAATTAGTTAAAGACTTCCAAAAATACTCACCCATAATTATTCCTCATATTTCATATGTAGGGGTAACTTGGACATTTAATTTTGCTTGGGGGAGGGAGAATAGGCCGGCCACTATAGGAGGGGGTTCTCCTTTCTCTCTCCTCATTTGCATTGCATTTTTGTTTCCAAATTCTAGATCCCCAATTTCCCATTTTTCTCTATTGATTATCTACACAATTCATCACCATTTCCTTTTCAAATTCATCACTCTTGGAGCCTTAGAGCTTGGAGAAGCAAGGAGCACAAGGAGGAGAAGCTTTGGAGCTAGAGATTATGTCCGGATCACGTTCAATTGCATTTTTATTGGAAATCCATCTCCCAATTGGTAATTCCTAAATTTCCCTCTTATTATGGCTTCTTAATCATGCATTTGACTATTAAAAATAACCCCATGGCATAGGACTACCTATAGGAACAAGTTTTAGGTTATTTGGCTATGTATTATGAATTCTATATTGTAATTTATGGGTATTTTGGGAGAATTACGAATTTGACACATCAATTGTGTGTCATGAGATCAATTAGATCTAATTAGAGTTAGATCAGGGTTATGGGACTAGGTACGTGTCTACAAATGGATACGTATAGGCCGTATCATGGTATTTTATGATACGGTGTGATACGGGGCCTAATCTTGGGTGTTTTATGCAAATTTTTCTAAATTCTCATCGTAACAAGTTATTTTAATTGTATTATGATGTATTACATATATATATATATATTACTAATTATGAAAGAACTTGGGTTTTGGGTCTTCGTTGGATACGTATTATGAGTTTCTCATATTTGACACCTAGGTGTTTGAATAATTGACACTAGTATATTTATATATATGTGTGTGAGGCAGTGTGTCAGTATTGTAGGTATTAAGTATGGTCGTATCCACATGAGTAATTTTTATAGCTTAGTAGGATACTTGATTTTGTGTTATAGTGTGGGTATATATTTACTAGAGTGTGTTTCCATGTGCCCAATTTCTAGTGTGTTTCTAGTTTGGGTATTAAGGACATATAGGAGTGTATAAAGGTTCTAGGTACTAGAGTGTGTGGCAGTGCCTGAGTTAGTGTGAGTGTGTGCTATTGTTGCACAGTAGCTCAATATTGAGTATCAGTGAAGGTAGTACCAAGTGTATACTTATGCAGCAATAGGGTGGAAGTTATACAACAATTGAAGAGCATGGTGCCCGGGCATTGCAGCAAGGCCAGACATACAGTGCACAACTGCATGTCTGTGCCGTATTACAGCAACATGTGCTTGGCAACAGTTCTATGAGGAGTTGACTATGTGTGTAAGGGTTACATTTGTGCTCGAGTAGTTGTGGGGGTTCAGGTTTTACATAAGAGCAGCAGCAATTATAGCATCAGCAACTGTAAATAGGCAGTACACAGCAACCTCATTAGCAAAGCAGTATGCAAAAATAGCAATAGCAGCAACTTTATTGGCATAGCAGTACGCAGCAGTAGTAATAGCAGCAACTTCATTGGCATAGCAGTGTGCAGCAGCAACAGCAGCTAGGAGCAGCAGAACAGCAATGTCAGTACAGTGAGGAGGGAAATGAATAATAGGATATCACAGTTGGGAATTGAATGCAATTACATTCAACTACAGGTCCTGAAGTGAGCAAGTAAAAATAAGGCTCGGGTAGGGCCAAGCTTTAGACTTTGGGTAGATACCTGTTGTGCAAGCAAAGTTAGTTGGTATCCAGATTCAAAAGAGTTTTAAGTATGGTTGTTAGTTTGGGGTAGAAGATTTGATGAGTGAATTGAGTGTTCAGGTAGGTGAACTCAGATAATTGCTAACTTGTAGCGTGTATCAGTTGATACACTAATGTGTATCAGTTTTGGTACACTGATGTATAATCATTGATACACATCAAGTTCAGTCCTTATTAGTTATATATAATAGTCAGTGAGTAATGTTAGTTAGTGTCATGTTATATGATAATATCATTAGTAAAAGTTAACTATTAGTTGTGTAAGTTAGTAAAGTATTAGTGTCTCGAGTTAACTAAGTTATTACATTTATCAATTAGTTATCAGTTGGTGTATTAGATTAGTGTGATATTAGATATCATTCATGGTTAAGTTAGTAATGGTTGGTGTCAGTTATTAGTGTATCAGTGGTTAGTTGTGTCACGCCCCAGTCCCAAAATACCAAGGGACTAGCCACGTGGCAATGGCCAGCAACACAACTCCAATGGGCAAACCCAATTTAATGGACCCGTTAGAGTGCACTTAAGCTGTAATACATATAAATGGTCTACAAATACCTGTCACAGTTTATATATCTAATCTCATCCACAATAAATATCAAAATCACAAAGAGACAAGTCCAGTCACAATGAACATAAAATAATCTTTCCAACCAAAGCAATATAAATAATATCGCGACGAACAACCGTCATCAAAATGGAAAGAAAAATAAATCTAAGTACAATATCTAGAAGTCACTACAAGATCAAATATCTAAGAACACTAAGCATAATAAAAGAATGGTGAGAATGCGGTGTGCTTAAGAGAAGTCCTACGGAACAACCTCGTTCTCTGCAACCTGTACGTCTCCAATAGTAGTACCTGCCCCGTAAACCTCGGGATAGCTCTCCTCGTTTACACCTGGGGACATAATCCGGATACAGGTCCTCAGTGGTGTAAACCCCCTCACCCGAAATTAGGTTTACTTGGCTTAGATAGTGAAATTATGGCTAGTTGAAACCAATTAGAAATAGAACACGACATTTGATTTAATTATATAATATTTATATCGCTTAGCGCACCTTACCGTTGCTTCGATAATTGGAGCACTACACTAGACATTGCCTTCCTATAAACTTTACAACCTCGTCCTAGTCATGACTGCCTTCTATTCTGACCTCGGTGTAACTTACAAGTATGCTCTCTTGTGTTATATTTTAGTCGCACAATATTCGTCGCGGACGTTTATAATTAATTCTAAATAAATACGACTTTGTATCCTTGTGCGTTCCAATCGAAATTGGAGACACAATCTTGACCCATTTCGTACAACCTAATTATGATAATATTCTATTCTGAGTCCTTTATGTCTATGACTCTTGTGTCCTACCAAATTATATCTTAATGTACTTCTAATTAATTCCAGAACACCTTGCACATTAATTTTAATTAATTTAATCCAATTTTTATCTTTGTGCAATTTTCCCAATTATTGGGCACTTTTATGCAAATTGTATTAAGGTGTCCACCCCATTGGACAATACATGAAGAAATTCAACTTTTCCCTTCATAGGAATTTTCCCATAATTTTTGGGATGTGCAACGCGTAACATCGCCCCTTTATTCTAAACCTATCCTTGCTTTTAAACAATGCAATTATGGCCCTCCAAACATCCTCATGTGAGCCCAAGGTCTAACCCAAGAGGATGTTGACCAAAGTCAAACTTGTATAGGTCAAATTCTACATGTATAAATAATCCTTTCTTTCTTTTTTCCCACATCAAAACCCCAACCCTATTTTTAGCCGGCTACTATTCATCCCCTTCCTATCTCCTTTTCACCTTCTTCCCGGTTCGACCCGCCGCTTGCAAACCGACGACAGCCCACCGTGTCCGGCCATCCTGACCCCGCCTCGACCTCCCTCACCCACCTCATCCTCCGTCGGAGACTCGACGATCAGAGGCCGCTACCATCCCGGCGTCTACACGAGCCGCTGAAGCCGCCGGAGTAAACCGTGTCCTCCTCCTCCCTCTGTTCTCTTCCCGGCCACTGCTCCGACCACCACGGTTTTCTCTACACCACCACCACCATTAAATACCCTTCCTGCCAACCCGACCTCCCTCGGCAACCCGCTGGACCACCCGAGCCCACCTGTGCTCTCCTCCCTGACCTCGACCAGCACCTCCCCCACTGGCCTGAACTCCACTCCTCCTCCTCTTCCACCTTTCTGTCCTCTCCTCATCCTCCTTCGACTGGCCGGACATCCCCCATTGGTCGGACCTCCCCCTGGCCGGAGTTCAGTCACCACCACCATACTTTATCATCACCACCACCATTGCTATTAACATCATCATCAACATCAACACCCATCATCATCATCACCATTGCCATCATCGTCTTCGCCATCACCTTAACTATCATCGTCATCGTCGTCATTATCATCGTTGTTATCATCATCATCTCACCTTAATCATCGTTGTATCATCATCAATACCCATCATCATCATCAATATCACCCCATCATTTACATCATCATCCTAGTCGTCACTAGCATCCACATCATCATCCTCGTCATCGCCATCACCCATATCATCATCCTCGTCATCACCATTATGTAACCCTCATCATGATCATCACCATCATCTTTACCATGAGCATCACCATCATCCACATCAATCACCATATCACCACCCCCTTCACGATTATCATCCACATCCTCACCATCATCCCAGTCATCATCCATGTCACCACCATTATCATAAATTCTATTATTATTCTATCATTATCACTATTTTAATCATCATCACCATTATAATCCCCTATCATCAACATAACCACCAGCATTGGCCTAATTATCGCCTTAACCATAACCTAATCATCTCAGCGTCATTATCCTCGTCGTCATCGTGGACCATCACCCTTGCCAGACAACCCGAAGTAGTCACCCCTGATTCCCGTGCATGTGTACGCTGACCCCGAAGAGCTATTGGATCATTCTGCGTGACTTCCGTAGCCGGATATTGGGACTACGTAGCTTCTTGCCACGTAAGTATACCTTGCCTTGTTGTACTGTTTAAATTATGTATCATTAGTTGCATGTTTATATTATATAACTGTGCGTGTCAGAGAGAGACTCGGGTGTAGTTAACGAAGGCGTTGACGTTAGGACTTGTGTCTGACCTAGTGACTAGTAGACCCACCTAAAGTTGTGAAGTTATCGGTATAACTCCCCAGGCCTTGTCACATTTCTTATACGTGTTATGAGTCTCATGTAGGGCACGGACTTGCGTATGTGGTTGGCTACCTGTACGTGTAGGCATGCGACGGATAGGGAATAACTGCTATTAACGATGCATGATAGAAGACTTAGCAGTTATTAGTAGTCGGAGCATAGACTATCGTGGTACGATGGTCCAATCCTTGTCCTTATTTGGTTGAAAGGTTGGTCTATTGTTCTAACGATAGACTATGAGCCAGAGTTACGACACCTCGGCGTAGTAGCTAAGGCGTGTTATGGATACGACATGCATAGATCATTGGGCGGGAAGGACGACTAGTAGGCGTATGGGACACCCACTTCCTTTATTCAGATTCTACGCTCGATGGAGCAATATGGACATTATATACTATGCAGATTCTACGTTCTTCGGAGTGATATGGACGTTATATACTATGCAGATTCTACGTTCTTTAGAGCGATATAGATATTATATACTATACAGATTCTCCGTTCTTCGGAGCGGTAGGATATTATTATATTATATAGCGCCCTTGTATTGGGGGCATATGTGGCATATACTAGCCAGTTGTCACGATTGGTGAATTACGTCAGCATATGTCTAGCCTACATTTTCCCATACACTCAAAGTTGTCCTCAAATTGCATTTCACTTAGCTGGTTAGTTCACCCTTTTATTTATTCAGTATTTACTTTAGGGCATGTTTCTATGTATCTTGTTATGTCCCTCTGAGGACCTGGTCCCTTTCCAGGTGTAGATGTTCATGAGTATTCGCAGGAGCGCAGATCCAGACTAGTTACTTATATTTCGTGCAGGTCTTCTTTTCGAGTCTCAATGGTTGATAGTTGTGGTACTTACATTGTATTTGTCTTGTTTATTCTTCATTCTAGTTCGGCAGTGGATTTGTTTCCATCCGACTGATATCTTTAGATACTTTATATTGAGATCTAGCTCATAGATATTGGTTATTTACTTTTAGTTAATTTATATGGATAATATTATATTATACCCTGTGATTTATGATGGTTTATACCACTTGTGGATTTAATATTCATAATATAGCGTACGCGTGTGTTATAGTTTTCATATATTGGAGTTGCCATATACATGCGACTGGCATGCTTACGTGTCCTAGTCCTACGTATTTTTGGGACTGGGGTATGACATATTTTTAGTGGTGGCCCATGCAGGTCAAGAGCATATTTTCTCGGTTACGTTACTGTACCGAGAAAGCCTGCACCTAGGATTAGAGTATAGGATCTCATCCATAATTGACTATGATTTACCTCCCTTCAAATCTGTTCTAATTTGAATAGCTGTATCCTGCTTGATTCATGTTTTTCCCTAATAGTTCCTTGAGTATAGCCTTCTCCTAGAATATAGAAGTCCCTGTTGTTAGATAATAAGTAGGGTAACCTTCCTATTAAGAGTACAACTAGGATCATGACACATCACTGAGTTAGAATACTTAACAAACCCTAGCATCCCTTAACTATAGATTAATTTACCATTATCCCTTGAGGTGTTTATGTATGACTTGAGAGTAGTATAAACACTACGAGGATTAGTTTGAAATTTGACCATAGTGGTTGACCCTAGTATTGAGGAACTAATAGAATCCAAGGCTAAATACTAGGACTGAACTTAACTATTATAGTGAGATAGTATTATAGAACTATAAATTTAGGTTCTTGTCCTGATACTAGCAGACAATACCTTAGGAAGCCAAGAGGAACGAAAATAATATTTTCCTTGATCATACCTTGAACACAGAGATTAGCTACCACCTTCCCCTTAGAAAACCATAATGTTATCTAGAGTCTTTCTATTTAGTTTATATCTGGTTCTCCTGAAAACTTAGCACTCACGAATTGTGCGATGACTAATTATGCTTCTCTTCATCTTCCAACTCGTGCTACCTGACACTTCGGATTGTAGACCGAGTGATTCCTTGTATGTTAGGATATATATCTTGCTAGGGTTATAGTTGTAGTCTTGAACCTTGAATTTTGTGCTTGGTAGTTAGAGCATGATAGTTTTGAGTTAATCTTGTAGATTGTGACTTGATAATTATCCTTTTGTTTTTGAATTACGTAATTTGCATCCATAACTCGATACAAGTTATACCCTATTTTCACTTGAGGCCAGTAAATTTTCCATACTTACTATTGACACCCTTGTTCTATAAGCACTATGATTAAGACTTAAGATGGCCATTACCTACATAATGCAATAGGAGACCTTAATGAGTACCAAGACCTTTCCTCATATACCCTAATAAGAGTTCTACTTTATTTACCAGAACAAGGTTATTTTATAGATTCTTCTTGAGACTATCACAGTATTAGTTTAACTTTTAAGTTGGGTAGTATGCCTCATAACCTAGTGTTATATAGTCCTCTTGACTCATTGTTGAAGTATGACTGAATAACATTAACTGTATACTAGCATAAGACGATAGTGTTTATTAAGACTGTAGAACTTAGAGGCCCATACCTCTATTTGGTCGATTAGCGACTTAGACAAGGAGTTTGTACGACAACTATAGAGATTGCAGAGTCTTATCTTTTTGTGAACTTGAATTATTTTATAATTTTACTCATCATAATCTAGCGTACTTACATTTGTTGTACTACCTTGACTTATGCTGCTATTATAGCCTAGTTTTGTAAGCTTATTCCTTATCAAGCTTGTTCATGACATATGTATTATTGGAGCGCTACACTAATACATTTCAGAATCGGTGTATTAAGGTCTAGCTAACCTTAGTGCGCTTGGTTCGCCCTTTGCATAACTACTTTACGTGGATTGAGATATATAGTGACTAGTAGACAAATGTACTTGCCCTCTAGACATGTCTGAACATATCGTATCAGTTACATAACTGTACTGATATGAGCATGCAAATAAGAAATTACCAAATAGGATTTCAATCGACAACTGCCTTGACAATTCCTTTTGAATTCTTTAAACGCCTTGATCCCTATACTTCTAATCCATTATCTCTCCCTTGAACTCTTTATTATTGTTTTCCGTCCTTCCTTATTTCAGAAAGATGAAACCTCGTACTTAGTATAAGTATGATATATAGAGAGTACTAGATATACCTCATAGGCTAATCACATTACTAGATGACTTCCTTTTATAACTGATTAAGGGTATATCATATGTGATATATTTGGTGTTAAATTTTTAAGGATTGAGTAACATGATTAAGTAAATTTGAGGAATAAGTTTTCTAAATGTAAGAGCCTTATGTGATAGATGGGAAAATTCTAAGTTGGGTAGCAGTGCATTGTCAACTTGAGAGGAATTTCTTTTAGATTGTGATCGAGTAAAATAAGATTGAGAGGTTCAAGTCAATTAATTTTGAGAATTTTAAAAAGAAGGATAAGATGATAATGATTAATGAATTTTAAAAATCGTGATATGGCGAATCAAATATTTACACGTGAGCATATGATTTAAATTTTGAATATTGAAGGTTGAATCATCGATTTAAACTTGAGGGTGAATATATAAATCAAGACTTGAACAATTGGTGAATTAGATTTCAAGTTCACAATTTGAGGCCTTAAAATTAAAATTAAAATATTGATTGTGGGATTACCTATTTGAACCATTGAGGATGTAAATTAAAAGTAAAATTCGAAGAGTACGGAACTCACAAGTTGAAAATAGAAGTAATATTTGATTAGATTTATTTTTCTAAAGGAGGTTATGATAGTTGGAGATCGTGATGTTAAAAAAATCGATGTAGGTTAATTAAATATTGAAGATGTTATATGGATTTAATTTAAACTTGGATGTGGATGATTTGAAAAAGTGAGAAGAAATTACAATAGATTGGATTTTGAATTTGACGATGATTATCATAATTTTGAAGTAATTGCGATAGATTTGATTGGGAATTTAATTATCGCAAAGAGATTATGATTGACTTACCTTATGTACGTGAGGGAATAACAAACTATGCTTTATTTTAATTTCGAGGACGAAATTATTTTAAGTTGGGTAGATTGTAAACCCTCTCACCCAAAATTAGGTCTACTTGGCTTAGATAGTAAAATTATGGCTAGTTGAAACCAATTAGTAATAGAACACGACATTTGATTTAACTATACAATATTTATATCGCTTAGCGCATCTTACCGTTGCTTCGATAATTGGAGCACTACACTAGCCATTACCTTCCTATAAATTTACAACATCGTCCTAGTCATGACTGCCTTCTATTCTGACCTCGGTGTAACTTACAATTATGCTCTCTTGTACTACATTTTAGTCACACAATATTCGTCGCGGACGTTTATAATTAATTCTAAATAAATACGACTTTGTATCCTTGTGCGTTCCAATCGAAATTGGAGACACAATCTTGACCCATTTCGTACAACCTAATTATGATAATATTCTATTCTGAGTCCTTTATGTCCATCACTCTTGTGTCCCACCAAATTTTATCCTCATGTACTTCTAATTAATTCCAGAATACCTTGCGCATTAATTTTAATTAATTTAATCCAATTTTTATCTTTGTGCAATTTTCCCAATTGTTGGGCACTTTTATGCAAATTGCATTGAGATATCCACCCCATTGGACAATACATGAAGAAATCCAACTTTCTCCTTCATAGGAATTTTCCCATGATTTTTGGGATCTGCAACGCGTAAAATTGCCCCTTTATTCTAAATCTATCCTTGCTTTTAAACAATGCAATTATGGCCCTCCAAACATCCTCATGTGAGCCCAAGGCCCAACCCAAGAGGATGTTGACCAAAGTCAAACTTGTATAGGTCAAATTCCACATGTATAAATAATCCTTCCTATTTTTTTTCCACATCTAAACCCCAACCCTATTTCTAGCCGGCTACTATTCATCCCCTTCCCATCTCCTCTTCACCTTCTTTCCGGTTCGACCCGTAGCCTGCAAACCGACGACAGCCCACCGTGTCCGGCCATCCCGATCCCGCCTTGATCTCCCTCACCCGCCTCATCCTCCGTCGGAGACTCGACGATCAGAGGCCGCTACCATCTCGGCGTCTACACGAGCCGCTGAAGCCACCGGAGTAAACCGTGTCCTTCTCCTCCCTCTGTTCTCTCCCTGGCCACTGCTCCGACCACCACGGTTTTCTCTACACCACCACCACCATTAAACACCCTTCCTGCCAACCCGACCTCCCTCGGCAACCCGCTGGACCACCCGAGCCCACCTGTGCTCTCCTCCCTGACCTCGACTAGCACCTCCCCCACTGGCCTGAATTCCACTCCTCTTCCACCTTTCTGTCCTCTCCTCTTCCACCTTTCTGTCCTCTCCTCATCCTCTTTCTGTGTTTATTCTTCATTCTAGTTCGGCAGTGTATTTATTTCCATCCGACTGATATCTTTAGATACTTTATATTGAGATCTAGCTCATAGATATTGGTTATTTACTTTTATTTGATTTATGTGGATGAGATTAGATTATACTATGTGATTTATGATGGTTTATACCACTTGTGGATTTGATATTCATAATACAGCGTACGCGTGTGTTATGGTTTCCATATATTGGAGTTGCCATATGCATGCGGCTGGCATACTTACGTGTCCTAGTCCTACGTATTTTTGGGACTGGGGCGTGACAAGGGGACATAGTAAGGTACAATAAACACTCAAGCCAAATAAAATACAGTAAGTAAATATAGACAGATCCTCAGGGCAAGCTATGTAAATAGATAAGTGAAATACAAATGAGAGCATAACTAGTACTCAGGCTGTGACCACTACAGGCTCTGTGTCGGGGAGCCCATAGCAGCAAGTTGTATCACGACTCTAGTATATGTGCCAAAGATTTGAGACAGAGTCTAAGGCACCTCCGGTAGTATATATATAAATAATCAGCCTGTACCCTGTGTGTCTCTCCCCACCCAATGTAACCTCATGTCGCATGTCCACGACGTCTTATGTCCATAACACGCAAGATCATGACCTCTAGCTAGTACAACGAGTCATAATAATATCCATGTAATATTCAAGTCTCATATCACGAATCATGTAACCCTATAACGAATCAACATAAATAACTCAAGAAAGATTTTGTCACATAAAATAGTGTCAAGTGTCCTACGGTATGGCGTACTTGGTAAAACAAGCACGTAAAAAATAGGATCGTGGAATCAACTTTCTAGGTGACGCTGCACGACTCCGTGTCTGGCGTCGACACCCAAATCTCGTTCGGACGCTAAGCAACGTCTCACGGTCCTAGGTTGAATAAGTACAATATAAAATAAATATATAAATAAAAAGAAACACAAGCAGATAATATAACAGGATCTCTGCAGGTTTGGTGAGGTACACTAGCTTGGGTTCTGAACTCCGTCAACTGCTCCTGGGAAAATAGAATCTGCACGTACACCTCCGGATACTGAAACAAACATCACCAATGTTCTCAGAATACTTGAAATAGATATAATTGACTACCCATAAGTCCAATTTGGACACAGGGGCAAAATTGATAGTTTTGGGTTAAAGCGGGGTCCACATGTGGCCCATTTCACACCGAAAAATATGTCAGAGATAAATTTCTCCAAATTTATCAAACTTAGTGTCAACGAGTCCAGAACAACAATACGAACCCAACGAAACGTCCAAAACTGGATTCCGATGAGCCAAACACAAAATTGCCCGTCATATGGAACCGTGGAGCCCACAAAATGATATTTTGTCAATGTTCTCCAATATAAACAAAACTTGGGTCACAGGACCAGCATAATGCTGCAAATCCAATGGCACAAGTTTTATTATGAATCAACGAGTACACACAAGTTATGGCGAGTGTCAGAACAGACCAATACAGTGCTTTACGACGGATACGCGTTGATTCCGGTGTGCACGCACATCCAAATAAAGTTTCACGAAAGCCCACACGTCTGCGTTTATGTTACGCGTCTTTCGATGCAACTCGTACACGACGAAGTTGCCTCGTTTGTCTGGACACATCTCGTATCACAAGATTTTGGGTGTTTAAAAAACAAGTTTTTTGCCGTTTTAGAAACAGAATAATTTAACCATTATAGCGAACTAATAAAAACTAAAGGAAAAGTAAAAATCTTGGTTATATTGTGAAGAATTCCCTTCAATTATATTTTAAAATAATTAATAAGTTGGTAGAAAATTGGACATGAACAGGGGTACTTGGACTGAATTTCTGAACTGTTGTTGAACATTGTTTTGGCTAACTCCCAGTCGAATTTTCGATCAAACCCGGGTGCCTTTATTCATTCAACTTGAAGAGAATCCTAGAGGGTTAGGTTTTGAATATACCAGCAAAGATGGGGCATGAAACGGATGAGCGAGGAGGGTGGAAGCTTCATGCGAAGGGGGGCAAGGTTGTGCGCTACTGCTGCTGCGGCCGCACTCTGGCGCTGCTGCGGCAGTCGTCGGGGCTGCGATGGTCGACGGCTCCAGCGGGTGGTGGAGGTGGTGTAGGCGTGGGTGATGGTGGAGATGGTGTAGGCGTGGGTTAGGGTTTTAGGTTGTAATGTATACATATATATATAGGAGATATATATATATATATATATATATATATATATATATATCGGAGGTGGGAAGGCTACTGTACGTGGATGGGGGGTTTAGAGTTTAGGTTTAGTTAATGGGTTTGGGTTTGGGTTAACAGGTAGGGTTAGGGTCTTAGGTTTTTTTCTTTTTCTGTTGTTTTGTTTATACAATAATTATATGTAGAAAATTCCCAAAAATAGTTAGGCACATGGAAAAATTTTAGGATATTTATATTTCCTCTAATAAATAATCTACAACCAAATTTATATTAATTAAAAAGGTATTTACTAAATATTAATGAATATTAAAATAATTAAATAAATCCATAAATTCTTTTTTTACTTAATATTATATTAGGAGCATGTAGGGGTTCGAATAATGCAACTCGAGGGTCATGTGCATAATAGGACCAGTTAGGCTCATAACATGGATTTAGTTGGGATCAATGGGTTGGTGTAGCGTATTAAAATCATACGCCACGACAAAATAGTTAATTAATCATCATTTTCTCGTAATTGTGTCGCGTCGGAGAAATCCTCAGGAACACCAGATCTCCAACCTAGCACAAACAAGGTCTCTGCACTTAGTCTAAAACAAGGAATCACAAGCAAACACAAGAACAAAATCTAGATTCTAAGCTATACCTCGAACTCCAAAGGTCTCCGGTGACTATCGGCCCAATGCCGCTGCCTGTCCTGCGCCACCCGAAGTCTATCTCTAATGAGCTTGACCTTCTCCGCTGCATCAACCACCATCTCCGGGCCAAGCAAGGCTCTCTCGCCTACATCATCCCATGATAACGGAGTGGGACACCTCCGTCCATACAATGCCTTGAATGGTGACATCTCGATACTGGCTTGGTAGCTGTTGTTGTAAGCAAACTCTACCAAGTGCAAGTGATCCTCCCAAGAGCCTCTGAAATCCAAAATACAAGTGCGAAGCATGTCCTCAAGTGTCTGAATGGTCCTCTCTGACTGACCATCTGTCTGTGGGTGATATGCAGTACTAAATTTGAGCTGGGTGCCCAAGCTAGCCTGCAAACTCCTCCAAAAATGCGAAGTAAAGCGACTTTCCCAATATGATACTATGCTCACTGGAACTCCATGCAGTCTGACTATCTGGCGCGCATACATCTCTGCTAGTCTCTCTGTAGACGTACCCACTTTGAATGGTAGAAAGTGGGCCGATTTGGTCAACCTATCCACGATGACCCAAATCGCATCCTTCCCGCCTGGAGAACGGGGAAGTCCAGAAACAAAATCCATGGTCACATGCTCCCATTTTTACTCCGGAATGGGTAACGGCTGGAGTAAACCTCCTGGCCTCTGCCTTTCCGCCTTCACCTGCTGGCATACTAAGCATCGGGATACGAAGCGTGCTACCTCCCTCTTTATCCCGTACCACCATACATGTTGTCTCAGATCTCTATATATCGTGTTGGCACCTGGATGCATAGAGTACTGTGATCGATGCGCCTCCTGAAGAACCTCCTCGCGCAATGACCCACTCGGCACACACAACCTGGTACCGTGCCGCAAAGAACCATCATCAGCAATGGTGAAGTCGTCTGATAATCCCATCTGAACCTGCGCCCTGATGCTCCTCAGGGACTCATCCTCAAACTGCGTAGCCCTGATCCGGTCTACCAACTCTGACTGAATCTTCAGTCCCCACATCAGCATCTCAACTCCAGGCACTATTACCTCAATGCCCAAGCTCTTTAGATCTGCCAGAAGATAATAATCTGTAGTCAGGCACATAGCTACCGGATACCTGCTCAACGCATCCGCAACTACGTTCGCCTTTCCTGGATGATACTGCAACAATATGTCGAAGTCTTTCATCAACTCCAACCATCTCCTCTGCCTCATGTTCAGCTCTTTTTGGGTAAACACATACTTCAAGCTCTTGTGGTCTGTGAAGATCTCCACACGCTCTCCGTATAAATAGTATTTCCACAACTTCAGAGCAAAGATGACCGCTGCCAACTCCAAATCGTGGGTAGGGTAGTTCTTCTCATGAGGACGTAATTGCCTGGAAGCATAGGCAATCACCCTCCCATTCTGTTGCAACACACAACCCAGTCCCTTCCCCGATGCATCACTATAGATAGTGAATCCTCCAGAACCTGATGGCAACGTCAACACTGGAGCTATCGTCAACCTCCTCTTCAGCTCATCAAAGGCGATCTGGCACTCCTCTGACCAAAAAAACTCTACGTCCTTCCGAGTCAGCCTGGACAATGGCTCTACAATCCGGGAAAAATCCTGAACAAATCTCCTGTAGTAACCTGCCAGTCCTAGGAAACTCCTGACCTCGGCTACTGAACTCGGAGCACTCCATGCCTCAACTGCCATGATCTTTCTCGGATCCACCGAGATACCCTCTCCAGTCACCACATGACCAAGGAATTTAACCTTGTCAAGGAAGAACTCACACTTCGAAAGCTTTCCATAAAGCTTCTCCTTCCTGAGAGTCTCCAGCACTATCCTCAGATGCTCCTCGTGCTCCTCTGGGGTCTTCGAATACACCAAGATATCATCTATAAATACCACCACAAACCTGTCCAGATGATGATGGAATACCTTGTTCATCAGATTCATGAACACTGTCGGGGCATTAGTCAACCCAAACGGCATCACCAAGAACTCATAATGTCCATATCTGGTCCAAAAAGTTGTCTTCGAAATATCCTCCTTCCTGACCTTCACCTGGTGGTAGCATGTCCTCAGATCAATCCTGGAAAACACCCTCGCTCCGCTCAACTGGTCAAAAAGATCATCAATACGCGACAGCGGATACTTGTTCTTGATTGTGAGGTTGTTCAGAGCCCTGTAGTCGATACACATCCGTATCGACCCATCCTTCTTCGGCACAAAAAGTACCGAAGCACCCTACGGAGAAGAACTAGATATGATAAATCCCTTATCCTGAAGCTCATCTACCTGCTTCTTCAACTCTATCAGCTCACTGTTGCTGACTCTATAGACGTGCTGGGATATCGGCTCCGCGCCTGGCACCAAGTCTATAGAGAAATCCACATCTCTGTCCGGAGGAAACCCTGGCAACTCCTCCGGAAAGACATCCATGTACTCCTCTATCAGTGGATGTAGCAACCTCGGCTCTACCACCAGGGCTCCGCAGAAGACTCCCTCGGTCTGCTACGCTGCTCCTTTGGCAAACTGAAACTCTGGCTCACCCGGCAGACTAAACAAAACTCTGCCTCCACGATAATCTATACTAGCACAATGCATACTCAACCAATCCATCCCGAGTATAATATCGTAGCTCGGAAATGGTATTACGAGTAGGCACACACTCAACTCCCGGTCTCCCAAGGTAACTCTCCGGTCTCTGGAGACATCACTAACTAGGATGATACCACCCCCGGTCGTGATCTTGCAGAGTCTAGCTAAAGGTTCAGCAACAAGATGGTGTCTAACAGCAAATAATACAGACACAAAGCTATGGAAAGCCCCAAAATCAAATAAAGCAAGTGCTGGAATGGAATCAAGAAGAACCGAACCTGAGATCACATCACCAACGGGCTCGGCCTCGTCTACGATCAGGGCAAAAGCTCGCCCCTGTTGTCCTCCTCGGTGTTGCTGCTGGTGCTGGGCGAACCTCTGCTGCTGAGTCTGCAAAGGCTGTCCTCTCTACTGTGTCGCAGGTGCTCTGGCTGGTGCCCTCTGAGCGGCTCCTCCGCCCTGAGCTGTACGGGCAAGCGCTGAAGGACAATCCTTCAGCTGGGGATCTGCTGCTCCACACAACAAATATCTGCCCAGACTCTTTCTGTATATGTCCCGTCCGTGCCCTGGCTTCCTACAGAAAGGGAAAACGATGATCTGCCTCTGTCCCTGCTGCTGTCCCTGCCTCTGCTGCTGGGGCGCCTACCGGAAGGGCACACGACCCTGACCCTGGTGCTGCTGGGTCTGCTGGAATGACCTCTTGGCTGGGCCTGCACTGCTGCCTGCTCCGGAAGCATCTCTGCTCCTCTTGGTCTTCAGCTCCAGGTCGTCCTCAGCTCTCTGGGCGTCGCTGACAATCTGCTCGAAGGTCGCCTCGCGGTCACTCCTAGTCAAGGACTTGACCGCCATGACTAAACCCTTGTGGAACTTTCGCGCCTTCGCTGCCTCAGACAAACCCTCCACAAATCTGCCAAGAAGGCAGAACTTCGCTGCGTACTCGTCCACTAGCAAACTCCCCTGGACGAGCGCCTCAAACTGACTCTTTAAAGCACTGAGAGCCACATCCGGGAAGAACTTCTCCTTGAAGAGCTTCTTGAAAGCCTCCCAAGTCAATCCTGAAACTATTATTCGCGTATCCGTGCGGTACCAAGTAAGGGCAAGGTCGACATCTGGCTGCCCGCTGCCTCGATCTGCATGCTGGCTGGGATCATCGCCAGCCTGAAGATGCCCTCGATATGCTCGATCTAGTCGTCGGCGTACAGGATCCCCTCTGTACCCCGGAACTCCTTGGGCCGCATCCTCTGGAAGTCGATAATAGTGCCCGGCCTAGGATACTGAGCCTGCTCTGGCTGTGGCTGGATCTGAGCCACTCTGTCAACCGCTGTCATAGCCACCTGATGAGCATTCTCAATGCCCATCCTCATAACATTATAATATCTGCCTGGCGGTGCTGCGCGTCCATCATCTCTCGGAAGAACACGAACAACTACGTGGCATCCACTGGTGCAGGTGGTAGTGGAGGAGGTACCACCGGAACAACGGGGGTGACTCTCGGATCAATGGGAGTAAGAGGATCTTCGAGAGAAACAGACGCTCCCTCAACCGCAGGAGTGGCGAGTAGAGCGGTAGCGGCTGCCGGAAGTCGAGTAGGACGAGAGGTCGCAGACCTCTCGGGGGCAGCTGCTGGGATGGTGCGCTGAGATCTGGTCTTCGGAGGCATCCTGAACACTGATCGAAAGAAGTCAATATAGTGCAAGAAACGATATCATCAAAGAAGGATAGTAATATTGCAAAAGAAAACAATTTCAGGAAAATTAAGATAGTAAAAGAAATCAGGAAGAGTCCTAGTTGTGATTGAGCACACTCTCTCTCAGCCTATATCCTATATCCTATTGCAGGTAAACCTAAAAGCTAGACCTGCATGGGCCGCCACCAAAAACGTGTCACGACCCGCACCCGAAAATCGGGCATGAGTCGTGGGTACGTCCAGCCTACGCCGCAGAATCGGCGGTAGAACGCTGTAAAGGTCCGTTCTAGGTCAACCAACTATCTATATATCTCACAGAAAAATCTGCCATGACCTCTCCAAAAAGAAGGACAACCACGCAATATATATATGAATAATCCTCTCCAAAAGGAGGGCAACCACGCAATATATATATAAACTCTCAATCACAATAACTAAGGGAAGAAATAAAGCACGATATGATATCAAAAAGGAAACAGAACCAAGAGAGCAAGACAATAACCAAAATATACAGTCAAAGGCCATAATAGCTACAATATCTCACAACATCAAAAGAATAAGTACAATTATCCAAAATAAGCCACTGGGAACAACCCAGGAAACCCACCTAGCTAACTAGGGCGCTAACGGCGTCTCCTCGGTGCACTCCTCCTCAGTCTCGGGGTCACAACCCTCGTCAACACCCGACCCGTAGAACGTCGGGCAATAATCCTCAGGATCCTCTGGAAAAAATATGCCCAGTCAGGATTGGAGTGAAGTACATAACTCTGAAAGCAACTCCAAATACATGGTAAGGTGTATATGACGAGCAATAGAAAAGTATACAAGATGCACAGAAAATAAATATATGCTGGAGCACAATAAGTAGCTGCAATATAAACTGGAGAACAATATAAGTAGTGGAAAAGTAACTGCAGGTGAGAAAGATGAATACTAGCTAAGTGCCTTGAGCACAAGTTCGTTATGTGATCGGCTTAGGTTGCACATAAAAAATACTACGATAACTCCGTTATGCGTGAGTTGCATAACCGACATACACATGAATATTAATTGGCTTTGATCACATAACCAACTCCTACTCCCCTCTCCCACTAATACTCTTGTATCTAACCACAACACGTTACGTACATGATAATAGCTCGTACACACGAAGGCGAGAGCACAAGAAGCACATGATAGCACATGAGAATCAATACCCGAAGCACATGATGAAATACACGTGATAGAGTACTCGCTGAACACGGTAAGGGGGATAGCATCTCATGACGGGATCCACTAGTACCAGCTCGTGTAATAATGTGTCAGAATCAAGTATCACAGTTCTAGAACAGGTGATATAAACGCTATAATGAAATGGAAACTATCAGAGGTAGGTACTCGCCTGATGTCCTGAGCAACTGATGAGGATCGAGATCCGGACCGGTGTCGCGAGAACCTAATGCGAAAAACAGAATTAAACAAGGTTCTAAGGAGTTAAACTGATATAAAATAATTAAAAATAGGCTTCTAGGGCTATTCTAGGTCGAACGGGTCAAACCGGTGAAATTTGGGTCAAAAAGTCAACTTAGGGTCCAAAAAGTCAACTCTAGGTCAAAACTAGGTCAAACATTGACTTTTACGGTCAACGAGGACAATTATGGTCAAAGCTAGGTCAAACTAGGGTGCCCCTAAAATTCTAGGTCAAACCGAGCTCATTAAGCTAGAAAACTCACAAACTCGCCTAATCGAGATACCGGGATACCCTCGGTATCCGATACCTCGCCCTAAGCCACGCACCCCGCCTAAACCCGCTAAAACCTATGCTAGCACGCGTAAATATATATACATAAACATATAAAAATTACTCCATACTATTCCTAAGCCATGCTCAAATACCCCGCTCGAAACTCAATACCTTGGATATCTCAAGGTATTGAGATACCGCTCTCAAACCCCTCTAACTAGCTATTAGGCTAATAAATATATACCTAGTCATTAATCTAGGATAGGAAATATATATATCTATCATATATTTGCATATCTAAGTATCTATATACATAAACATATAGATATCCACACACATATACATATACCCATTATACCTCCCTTACCTATACATATATATATTTCTAACTATAATATATATCTAGATCTAGGTATATATATATATATATATATATATATATATATATATATATATATAGATATAGGTATCTACTAACCATCTACCTATCTATCTACCTATCTAGGTAACTATCTATCCATTTAATCTATCTAACTAATAGCTATCTATCTAACTATCTATCTATCTTATTATCTATCTATCAACTTATCTATCTAACTATAATATATCTAGCTAACTATAGATATATATATATATATATATATATATATATATCACTTTCTCTCTCCCTCACTAGTACTCTTCTAGCCAACGCGGTGCACAAGCGAAGCTGCTAGGGCATGCTGCTGCTGCTGCTACATGTGCTTGCTGCTGCTGCTGCTGCTTCATATTGCTGCTGCTGCTGCTGCTTCATATTGCTGCTGCTGCTGTGCTGCTGCTACAGTGCAGCAGCAGCTGCTGTTGCTGGTTGTACCTCCCCCCCCCCCCTTCTTCTCACAAACACACACGCACCTATATACATATATATAAATCACTATATATATATACAAACATACATATATCTCTATATATATATACAACTAGATATATATATATATATACACACACACACTTATTTATAATCTAACACACACACACACTTAAACACATATCAACACACACCTACACACTCACAAACACTTACACAGACACACATATATATACACACACACACACACATATATATATATATACTACTATATATATATATATATATACACACATACAAATATCTATATATATATATCAACACACTCACTCTAAGATATATATATACATATACACACACACTCAAGGATATATATATATACACATACACATACACATTTATACATATATATATATATGCATAGACATATACATACACAAGCACATATATATAAATACACACACATATATATAAATATATATACATATATATAGACACACATACATATATATATAAATATATAGACACTTATACCCAAACACCACACAACGCACACAACACACAAACAACACGCCCAACGACCCCGACACTCACAAATACCTATAAATATATAAAATATAACCCGAGAATTCTAGCACACACTCCCCGATGCTAACCCAACGCGTGCACAAGCCCGAAACTAGGAAACCAAGTCGAAATGGCCGTTCGGTCATTTCGACGAACATGCGGTGTGCGGTTCGAAAAACCTCCTGAAACGCACACCAAACGAACTCGGAATCGGCCCAAAATTTACCCACGGGTTCTAAACGATGCCTAGATCCTAGAAAAAGTGCTATCCTGTCGATTCTAGGCCCGTGGCGGAAACACGCACGCACTTAGAATCGGCGACACAAAAATCCCAATTTTGCCCAAAATGCCCGTTTCTCCGCGACACGGCTTCCCGTGTCCAAACGGAGACACGCACTCACCCTCAAGACACCCGACAACATCTACCAAGGTCCGTCTAACCTAGGGCATCACCCAAAATTGGGCCAAATTCATATTCTACCCGAAATCGACACAAAACCAAATGTCAAAGTCTCTAAACTCAACCAAACTAGTTCCAACTTCCTCCCACGGGTACGCTTAGGGTCTAGGAAGGTTCTAAAACACTAATTACACTATATAAAAGTAATTAGCAAGGGAAAAGTTAGGGTTTACCTCTTAGGAGTTGAAATCTCAAGGCCAAAGTCTCTGATCTACTTGAAATCACCTCTCTCAAGCTCCAAGCCACCAAATCTAGCCTCCATACTAAATCTAGGCTCCACATACCTAGGTTAGGGGAAAATTAGGGTTAGGGTTTACATAAAGAAGAATGAATGGAAGAAAGAAGGAAGAAAAATAAAGAGAACACTTACTTGGAAGAATGAAGGAAGAAGAAAGAAGTAGTGGAGAAGAAGAAGAAGAAGAAGAAGAAGAAGGAAGGAAGGAAAGGGCTGCTGTGATCGGGTGGGTGTGGGTAGGTAGGGGCCGGCCACTTGAAATAAAGGGGGTTTCCAAAGTCCAAAAGTCCAAAATGCCCTCCTCCCACTTGGGTTTGGGTTCCGGGTTCCAAAAGCACTCAAACTAACTCCAAATCTCTCCAACTAACCCACTAAAAATATAATAAATATTTCTAAGCCCCAAATTAATCCTCACAAGGGTGTTGGTCGGGTCGGACATGGGTCCACTAGGGTCTGACATGGGTCCAGGCTAGCCAAAACCCTAAAACAATCAATTAAAAAATAATGCAATCACTAAATAAATATAAATATAATTAATTAAATACAATACACAATTTACCAAATAAAAATAAAAAAAATACCCTATTTTCTAGAATCGGGTAGTGACAGGTTCCGTGTCGTAACTTAGGTCCATGGCATATCCTAGCGTAAAGGCCCAACCCTACAACCAAACAAGGACAAGGGTTGAACCATCACACTATGATAGTCAATTTTCCTAGGCTACTAACCGAATAATACAATCACAACTAAGTCTATTTTCTCTATATCAACCAATCATTAGTACGACTTATTATATTTGTGGAGTCTGAGGTTATCTCAGAAATAATGCATAATAGTAATCCTCATATCATGCCAATGCCGAATGGAAGCTAACCAAACCAATAGATAAATAAAATAGGCACTTATAGGATGCACCAGTCCCCCGTAGGGCCACTACACAAAAAATTTGGTATTAGCGGTTTCAATATCCCTATAGTAAAACAGTGGCTCGGCATAATAATATGTCAGATACTGTACTCCAATAAGGCAGATGATATACAGTATTTGTGGTGGCCATCCCACAGCGCACTTTGAATGAATCTCTGTGGAAAGGTTCGTTAGCATGATATCGGGATATTGTTTCCTCCAATGTGACTACCACTTTTAGTTACCTAATTAGCACTATGTTGTGTTTGAAATCTCAAGGCATGGTCACATGAGAATTTCTCTTAAGATGTCATACAAAGTATGGGCACTCTAGATACGAATCCATGGAAGTCAAATCTAGATTCACCCGAGCGTGTATGCAACATTCAGTTAATCAATATCCTAGCCACGCTTTGGTAGTTGACTCACTTATTATGCCCGTGCTAGAAAAATAATATATATTTATAATATCACGCGTTTAGGAATTTGGAGGCATTCTTGATGCACAACCCAAACATAATCACTTAACACATTATACGATGTGTCATACCTCGCGTATATTAAATCATGGACAATTATCAGGCAATAGTGGTATCAGCACGGATACAGTATTCGAGTCCAATTACCAATTATACATTGGGTCACGAAAGAACAAGAATATTCAATCAAAACAAGTAAGGCCACATGGGTCCCTAGGGGCTGCATGGGAAGTCGAGGCCGCATATGAAGTCAGGGCCACATGATAAATCCTGGCCGCATATGAAGTCAGGCCGCATGAAAAGTCCAGGCCGCATATGGATTCAGGTCGCATGAAAAGTCATGGTCGCATATGGAGTTAGGCCGCATGAAAAGACCTGGCCGGATATGGAGTCAGGTCGCATGCCCAGGGTTAAAGTCTACTCCTAGGGACCAGTGTTTGAAGTGACAGGCAATTAATGAAGTATTAGTGATGTGACATAAAGTTATTGATGTGACAAGCAAAAAGTGTGTCAGGAAGAAAAGAGAAAACATATAAATGCGTCCAAGGGAAAGTGGCTGCAAGCTCTGCTTGCCGCATGGAGTTCGATACCGCATGGAGGTCTTTTGGACTTAGCAAATTTCTTATTCGTTCAGCGAGTGAAAACACATGATGTTTAAGGACACTTGTGTAATTAAGCAGTTATGTGTCCAACAAGATGGACACATGCTATCAGTATGTGGCAAGAGTTTCAGGCCGCATAACCCTCTCAGGAAGCATAGAACTCTCAGTCGCATAGCTCATTGGCCGCATGAAGACTTCTTCTCCAAATAGCAAGTTTGACCATGGTGAAAGATCTAAAAACTAAAATCTTGTTTTTTTCATAAAAATCTCATTTTAAGTCCAAATCGGGTGAACCAAAAGCCAAAATGCTCTAAATTGAAAGTTCTATCATATAGCAAAAATTGGTTTTCGAAATTATATGTTTATTAGATTAAAACCAAGAAAAACTCATAAAACTCATAAAGCCCTAAGTTTAGAAATGTAGATCTACACTAATCCATCCATAAAAATAGAAAACTCTAAGTTCTAAATGTGCTAAGAAATACATAACAAATATAATAGAACAATAATATGGAGGGTTTCTCCATTTCTCATGCAAGGTGTACTTGCCTATGGAAATGGGGAAAGAAAACTAAAAAGAGGGTGAGAAATGAAGAAGTGAAGAGAGAAAGAAATGTTGGATTATATATAGTAGGGTTAAGGATTGAACCAAGGGTTCTCATGACTTGAACCAACCCACAAAATAAACCATGAGCAAGGTTAAACCAAAGAATGGGTCTAGTCTTCATGCACATGCAACCATGCTAAAATAAAATATGTTCCAAATACGTATATCGGGAATGGGGAGTGACATCTCTATCCACCTTAGAAAAAATATATCCTCAAAATTCGAATCCAAGCAATATTTAGAGAAATCAGGACAAGTACGATACAAATCTACTAGAAAATACATATACAAGCAATATAATCACAACATACAGGTGATCACCTGATCACAGAATCCGAGATATGAAGGCATAAGAAAGAAATATACCTTCTGAATCGAATAGGTACAGATACCAGGATCGAATATCATCCTCGTGCTACCACGTCGATTCCCCTAGAGAATGATGGCCCCGAACAACTCGGACAAGAAAAATAGTCCGGTTCTTGAGCACCTTCTTCCTTCGGTCCAATATGGATACAGGTTGCCCCTCATAAGATAAGTCGGTACCAAGGACTAATTCAGAGTGATCAAGGATATGACTCAGATTCGGAATATACCTACGTAACTGAGACACGTGACATACATTATGTACCTCACGTAGCGAAGGCGGAAGGGCAAGACGATAAGCAACATCGCCCACCCGCTTGAGAATATCGAACAAACCTATGTATCGCGGACTAAGCTTCCCGTGAACCCCGAATCTAATGACTCCATGGGTAGGCAAAATCCGCAAAAACATGTGGTCGCCGACGCAAAACTCTAAAGGTCTACGATATTGATCTACCCAATGATGATGCCTATTTTGTGCAACCCGAAGTTGCTATCTAATCTGCTTGACAACCTCTACTGTTTGCGTGATCATTTTAGGGCCAAACATCTTTCGCTCACCAATGTCGTCCCAAACCAACGGTGACCTACACTTCCTGTCACTACCATATTTTATAGGAAGGGTATTTTTGGTCTTTTCATAATTAATTAATTTATGTGCTTGTTGAATAATTATTTATTGTATTATTTAATTATTATTAGATGCTATATTTGATTTTGGATTTGTGTTAGTGGACCTAACTATATTAGACTAGACTCATGGACCAACATTAATTCTAGTTAGATTGAGCCCAACAAACAAGCCCAATAGTTAGCCCATTCATTAGGAGGATGACTTAATTAGTTAAACCAATTAGATTAGAACCTTTCTTCCTTAATTAATTTCTTCAGGACAAGCCCCAAGGAGTATTATGGACTTTTCATAGTAACTTGGAGTAGGGGCAAGGCCGGCCATAGGAGGGGGAAGAGAGAAACTCTTTTCTCTTCATCCATTCATTTCAATTCTAGATCTAGAATTTTTCTTATCCAAATTCCTTCATCCGTACACCAATCCATACCCAAATTCCTTCCTAATTCCTTCTCTACTTACCATTGGAGGCTATTGGAACAAAGAGGAGGCAATAATCTACAAGGAGGAGGAAGGAGCACAAATTGAAGAATCTTGACACTCATTTGGAGACTTGTATTGGGAATCCATCTCCTAATAGGTATAATTTAGTTTTTCCTCTCTAATTAGACTCTAAATCTGTAGTTTAATCATTATGAACCCTCCCATGTATTAAGGCTACCCATAGAAAGTGAAATTAGGTTCATAGGAGGCCTATGGAGTAAGTTATATGGTATTTTGTGTCTATTTTGGAGAAATTCCGAGATTGGCACATCTTGTGTTTGTCAATAGGTCAATTAGACCAAATTAACACATGTTTTGTTGTGTGAGACTAGTGTTGTGTCCATAATTCGATACGTGTAGGCCGTATCACGATAATTTGGCGATACGGGTTGATTTAGGAGTTTTCTTCCGACACGGGTGTTTGAGCATGTCATATTTTGACACGAACACGTAGTGGTATAGCTAGCACTTTATATTAGTCTTAATTATGATATTGGACTTGCTCGTGTCTTTCGGGATGCATTTGGTGTGGTGTTGAGGCCGTATCGCAAGCGTATACTCTAGTATTGAGTTAAGAGTTATGTGAACAGCAGTCGAGTTAAGTGCTGCAAGGGGGTAGTACTCACAGCAGGGAGCAAGGGGCCCGGGTAGATTGCTGTGGTATGTGATAGTAGGTTGTAGTGACAGTAGCACAGGTGTTAACATGGCTTACTTGCTTAGCAGCAACTTAAGAAGGGGGAAACAAGTAAGCAGCAGTAGCAACCAAGTGAGTCATTCAATTGATTTTGGGGTGTATTTGATACTAGGCTAAGTTTGAAACTGATGCATTAGGCAACATTGGCAGCAACTAGTTGAGTTGTATGCAAGGTACACTAGTGTGCAGTCCAGTGAAGGACTGTGTACTGTGTGTGAAGGTAAGTTAGTAAGAGTTAAGATTGAGTGTAAGTGTGTTTGTGTTAGGTGCAGTTGTATGACAAGTGTAGTGCACAGTGAGTGAGTATTTGGAGGTATCAAATTGTGATATGTATGTGTATGTATTAGTTAGCTAAGGTATTGGAGTTAAGTAGTGGTAGGATATCAAGAATAAGAATTCTAATGTTGTATCAGGTGAGGTATTGGTTGGAGCTTGAGTTAGATACTAGAGAGGAGTAATAAGTTAAGTGTCAAGATAATTTATAGGTATGTATACTAATGAGTTTAGAAATGAGTGTAAAGGATATATGGGAGTTAGTATCTTGAGTGCCAAGGTATTAAGGGTAAGTGTTAGTATCAAGAGATACTTAAGTTAGGCATTAGTATTGATATACCCAGATACTAATAGTAATAGTAATAGTAATAGTAATAGTAATAGTAATAGTAATAGTAATAGTAATAGTGATACTAAGGTAATACTGGTATAAGGTTAAAAGTATTACTTAGTATCATTAATTAGTACATGTACATAGGTTATATATTGATATTAGCCTATATGGTATTCTAGTACCTAATATAACTAGTATAGCCTAGATACATAGCGTATGGACCCACTATCATAGAGGTGGACTCATACAACCTAGAAATAGCGTTTGACCAAGTTTGACTAGTTTGATCTAGAGTTGACCTATTTTGACTGTTTTGACATATAAATGGCTTAATAACCTAGAATTATACTAGTTTAACTTATTTTTATTCCAAAATACTGTATTGATATAATATTCCATATTTAGGTCTCTGAGGCACCGTTCCAGACATCTTTAATACTGTTCACCGGGTTTTAGGCAAGTACATTCTCTGATAGCTTTCCATTTATGATATCCCCTATGTTTCTTGTATTTAGTGTAGATATCCTTTATTTCTTGACACGATGGTTACACGGATTAGTATATCTGGATCTCGTCATGGGATGTTATTCTTTGGTATTTATTGTGTATCTTGTGCAAGACTTGTTCCTCGTTCTTCTTGTACATGTACATACATCAATTCTTAGGGAGACTAGCTAACTACCCAGTGAATCCTGTGTCATAACGTACCGTGGTTGGATCCATTATACCAGTCGGGGCAGGGAGTGTTAGTGTAGATATGTGATCATACCCTCCTTGTGTATGTCATTGTGAGTGTTGATCATACACCACACGTATGATTAACCAGGCCATAATCTTTATCCAAGTTCCCAAGCCGATCACATGTTGAAGCTGGTACTGACTTATATAGTAGTAGTATTTCTTGCTCATTTCCATGATGTTCATTTCTTGTATTTAATTCTAGTATTCCTATTTTGTATATCTCTTGTACTTGTATATTTTATCTTGTATATTCACTCTATTTACTGTTATATAGTTTTTATCATTCATTGGAACTGTTGTTAGAGGTGTACTTTGCTCCTTTCCTGACTGGATATATTTTTTTCCAGATGACACTGAGGAGTGGTATCCCACTCACTACGGGCCTCAGGACGTAGTTGGCTTAGAGCCAGAGACTTTCGCTCAGGAGGGTCTCATCCCAGTTGAGACAGACGACCCAGTACCTGTAGCTCAATAGATAGGTTATTTTACTGGATTTGTCTCCAGCTTTAGATATTAGCATTTCTTATATTTGATGACTCATTGGATATTATTGTCTTGTTAGTTATATTTGACTCTTCAGTTCTTTATATCATTTTCGTGTGATTGTTCCATCTTATAGATCTGTGATTGAGTATTCATATTTTATTGGTGGCATTATTATATCTTGATTGCTAGATAGATAGTTTACCCAAACAGCGTTCTACCACCGATGCTGCAGCGTAGGCTGGACATTGTTCACTACTCGTGCCCCTACACCGGGTGTGGGTCGTGACACTTCCTGCCGTACGGTGCTTCAAAATATGCCATATGAATACTGGTCTATTAACTATTACTATACGAGAATTCTACCAAGTGAAGGTGATTCTCCCAAGACCCACCAAGATCTAAGGTACATGCTCGTAGCATATCTTCCAAGATCTGGATGGTTCTCTCTGATTATTCATCTGTATGGGGGTGGTAAGCCGTGCTGAATCTTAACTTGTCGCCCAAATTCTGATAAAATCTTTTTAAAAAATGTGAAGTAAACCGAGTGTCTCGATCCGATACAATACTTACTGGGATACCATGTTGTCTCACTATATGTCGCATATATATTTTAGCCAATTATTCTGTAAATTGTCCTACTCGAAAAGGAAGAAAGTGAGCTACTTTTGTGAGACGATCTACTATTATCCAAACTGTATCTCGACCAGTCTGTGATCTAGGTAAACTGGTCATAAAGTCAATCGTGATGTGTTTCTACTTCCACTCTGGAATAGGAAGTGGCTCCAATAATCCTGCCGGTCTCTGTTCTTCTGCCTTCACTTGTTGACATATCAGACATTGCGATACGAAGCGTGTTATTTCCCTCTTCATTCAGTTCCACCAAAAGTGTTGCTTGATATCTTGGTACATCTTCGTGCCTCCCAGATGAATAGAATACTGGGAACTATGTACTTCAGTCATAACTTCTTGCCGAATATCCCCGCTTGGTATGCATAGACGATTTCCAAACCTTAGCGTTCCATCCGCATGTATTGTCAACTTCTTCTGAAGATCTGACTCACATTCTTCTTGTAGCTTTTGAATATTCGGGTCCCCTGCATGAGCTAGTTTGATTCTATCTACCAAAGTTGACTGAATCTGTAGGCTAGCCTGAACTCTTGTACTCTGTAAAAGTACTATCTCGATACCCATCTCTCGTAAGTCTTCTAGAGTATGCTTCTGAGTAGTCAACATAAATTTTCCACCTCTTCTGCTAAGTGCATCTGCTACTATATTAGTCTTACCTGGATGATATTGAAGTTCCACGTCATAATTTTCAACAACTCTAGCCACCTTCTCTGCCTCATATTCAGGTCCTTCTGCGTGAACACATACTTTAAACTCTTATGATCCATGAATATTTTTACTCGATCGCCATATAATTAGTGTCTCCATAGCTTAAGTGCAAACACTACCGTGGCTAGCTCCAAATCGTGAGTTTGATAGTTCTTCTTGTGATCCATGAGCTTCAGAGAAGCATACGTTATCACTCTCTCTTGTTGCATTAAAACACATCCAATTACCTTACCAGATGCATTATAATACACTGTGAACCCTCCGGACCCTACTGGAAGAGTAAGAATTGGTGCAGAGATTAACTTCTCCTTCAACTCTTCAAAGGCTATCTAATATTCCGTCGACCATATAAACTTAAACTTTCTTGCACGTCAACTGATTCAATGGTATCGATATTTTAGCAAAATCTGACACAAATCTCCTATAGTATCCTGCCAAGCCTAGAAAACTATGCACTTCTGCTACTATCTTTGAAACAGGCTAGTTCTCTATTGCATCTACCTTCTTGGGACCAATTGACACTCCTGCTCCAAAAATAATGTGCCCAAGAAAGGATATGTGATCCAGCCAAAACTTACACTTACTAAGCTTTGCATATAACTGGTGCTCCCTCAAGGTTTGTAGAACTATCTTGAGATGTTCTTCATGCTTCTCCTCATTACGAGAATATACCAGGATCTCATCAACGAATACTACCTCAAATTGGTCTAAGTGAGGCATGAAAATACGGTTCATCAAATTTATGAATACCGCTGGAGCATTAGTAAGTCTGAATGGCATAACTAAAAATTTCGTAATGCCCATATTGTGACCTAAATATTATCTTTGGTATATCCTGCTCCCGGACTCGCACTTGATGATATCCTGATCGTAAATATATCTTGGAGAAGACTCTTGCTCCACTTAATTGGTCAAATAAATCATCAATCCTTTATAATGGGTACTTGTTCTTTATGTTCATTGCATTCAACCGCTTGTAAGCCATACACAACCGTATCGATCCATCATTATTCTTTACTAATACTGCTGGTGCTTCCCACAGTGATGCACTAGTCCGAATAAACTTTTTCGTCTTCAGTTCTTCCACGTGTCGATATAACTAATCAAGTTCTGATGGTGGCATTGGGTACACCTTCTGGGATACTGGTTCTGCTCTTGTCATTAACTCTATACATAACTCTAGTGCTCTAACTGGGGTAATCCGGGAAGATCATTAGGAAAGATATCCATGAACTCTTCAACTATCTTGGGCAGCGGGTCTTCTTCCTTTTCTACTGTTGTGACTCCTTCCATATATTGGTATCTTACTATTTTGCTAAGGATAAACTCTTCTAGACCGAAAATTCTAAATAATACTCTACCCTCACGACAGTCTATCATTGCATGACTGTATCTCAACCAGTCCATGCCTAAGATAACGTCAAAGTTAACCATAGGAAACTCAATTAACTTTGCAAGTAATAAATGCCCACATATTACGACTGGACATGCTAGGCATACACTACTAACTTCTACGATCTCAATGCTAGTGAGTATATTCAGCCTCGCTGGCAATGTCTCAAAATTTAATCCAATACGTGTCACATATTATATGAATATAAATGAGTATGAAGCTCCAGAATTAATTAATGCTATGGCAGGAAAGGTTGTAACAGAAATATTACATGCCAATACGTCGCCCGACGCCATTGCTTCCTCCAAAGACAAGGTGAGTGCCTGCCCTTGGCCTTTTTGAGCTCCCTGTTGATGTCTTCCTTACTGTCGTGGTTGCGGCCCTTACTGATTCTGTTGTTGTTGCCTATAAAGCTGGGCCTGCCTCGGCAACGAATGCTGAGCTAAAGGCTGTTATGCTACTGCTGGTCCACCTTGCTGTACTGCCCTTAGAGCTGGCAATACAGAAAACTGTTGTACTGGCCCTCCTGGCCTCTGTATCAATGGGCACGTGGCAACCTTGTGATCAAGGCTCCCACCTCTAAAACATAGTCTGTTAGATGCCCAAAAAATATCCCGGGTATGACCTCATTTGCCACAGTAGACACAACCTGTCGGCACTTTCCATTATTGTTGTTGCTGCTGCTGTTGCTGCCTCGGCTGTTGTTGCCGAGTTGGTGCCATTACTGTCGAGGTCACTGGCCTCCTCTGCGTTACATCATGGATGTGAATGCTAGGGGATGGTGCTGACATTCGCGGTACTGGTCCTCCCTCATTATTTTGTCCATGAGGCCTCTTCCGATCTACTCTTCTGGATGCCATCCTCTGGGAAGTAAGATCAACCCTCTTGTCTGCTATCAATACCGCCTCAAAGGTCTGGTAGTCGTGCATCTCTACCATTTATAAGATCTCTAAGTAAAGTCCCTGCTCAAACCTCATTGCTCTCTCCAACTTTGTCGCCACCATGGTTGGAGCAAACCTGCTCACTCGGCAAAACTCTGCCACATAGCTGTCTACTGTCCTTCCTGCTTACTTGAGGTTAATGAACCTTTGCTGCAACTCACACTGAGCCACAATCCCGAAGTACTTCGCCCTGAACCGGGTCCTGAAATCCTTCCATGAAATAAGATACCTCAATCCTGCCTCTATCATGGCCCACCAATCCCTCGCCAGATCTTAGAGTTGTAGGTGAACCAGGTCAACATGTTCCTCGGACGAAACTTTAGCTGCTGTCAGAATGGTCTCAATATCCTGGATCCAATCGTCTGCCGTGATTACTTCCTCTGTGCCATTAAAATATCTGGGGTTCAGTCTGCAAAATCTAACAGATACCCCAGAATCTATTCTCCCGCCTGGCTCTAGGGCCGTCTACAACCCTTGGTTCAACAGGACATTTTATTCCCGTTGCTGGAGTTGTTGTTGCTGATGTTGTTATTGTTGTTGTTGTACCACCATCTGGTATTATTGGATATCCAACAATCTATGGATAATCTCTAGCAAAGCCGGGGTATCCAGTATTGCAGGCACTGTGGGACGTACCGGAATACTTGGAGAGAGCTACTCTCTCTCATTCATCGTGGGTTCAACTCAGATCCTTGGTTGAGATTCCATAGGATCTCGTTCCACTGGCAACTCTGCCTTACTTGTTGCTGCAGCATCGGAGGAAGGAGAAACCATAAAATAGAGCATAAGAAATATCATGTACAGGACAAGAAGGAACAAGAAAGCAATCAATCTGAAAGAATTCAAGCTGAGTATCGAAGAGGACGAATTCAGGATTTCAAGAAGGATCATGTTTGATTGAAACTCCTATAACCATGATACCCCAAAAGTCTGAAGAATAGACCTACATGGGCCACCACTAAAACCTTATCACGTCCCAATACCGAAATACGGAGACGGACATGGCCAACTACCCCGTACAAGGTAATATACGTTGTATGGCGATCACGGCTATATAAGAGAAGGGGGTGCATGCTATAATCAAGTCTTCTAGGGTCAAAAACTTATATGTCTCAATCATTCAAACAAGAAACAGTAAGCATAGAGCATATATGATAAAGCAATAAGGCGTCCCAAATGGTTTCTTATAATATTCTAGAGACCAGCTGTGCAAAATAAGAAGCTGGAAGAGTAACAAAAGTACATGACAGTGATCAGCTACAGTCTGATTTAATACAATAATATAAGAAAACTAATATCCAGACAAGCCGGCTAATAGGTGCCCGTGGGTAAACGCCCAAAAGAAGTAAATGTTCATTGATGAGCAGGGAAGAAGAAAAAATACTCGCTATTCCCTGCGACCATGTTCTTGGTACGTGCCATGAGTTGGGGGAAGGTACGTTGGATCCTCGGGGGCTGGCTCAAAACTTGGCCAGGCAAAACCAGTGGGGTTAGACCCCAAATAGCAAGTACCATAAAGGAAGCACGAAATAGAGAAACAAAAACCCAAGAAAAACATATAATAATACATAGTTTCATAGTCGTAACTTAAGTCAATGGCATATCCTAGCGCAAAGGCCCAACCCTACAACCAAACAAGGACAAGGGTTGAACCATCATACTATGATAGTCTATTTCCCTATGCTACTAACCAAATAATACAATCACAACCAAGTCCATTTCCTCTATATCGGCCAATCATTAGTACGACTTGCTATTTTTGTGGAGTCTGAAGTTATCTCAGAAATAATGCATAATAAAAATCATCAGATCACGCCAATGCCGAATACGAGCTAGCTGAACCAATAGATAAATAAAATAGGCACTTGTAGGATGCACCAGTCCCCCGTAGGGCTACTGCGCTAAAAATATGGTATTAGCGGTTCCAGTGTCCCTATATTGAAAAATTGTCTCGACATAATAATAGGTCAGATACTGCACTCTACTAAGGCAGATGATATACAGTATCTATGGTGGCCAGCCTACAGCGCACTTAGAATGAATCTTTGTGAGAAGGTTCGTTGGCATGATCTTGGGATACCATTCCCTCCAATGTTACTACCACTTTTAGTTACCTAATTAGCCCTATATGTGTTTGAAACCTCAAGGCATGGTTATATGAGAATTTCTTTTAAGATGTCATACAAAGTACGGGCACGCTAGATACGAATCCATAGAAGTCAAATCTGGATTCACTAGAGCGTGTATGCAACATTCAGTCAATCAATATCCTAGCCACGCTTTGGTAGTTGACTAGCTTATTATGCCCGTGCTAGAGAACAATATGTATTTATAATATCACGCATTCAGAAATTTGGAGGCATTCTTGATGCACAACCCAAATATAATCACTTAACATGTGATACGAAGTGTCGTACCTTAGCGCACATTAAATCATAGACAATTATCAGGCAATAGTGGTATCAACGCAGATACATATTCGAGTCCAATTACCAATTATACATTGGGTCACGAAAGAACAAGAACATTCAATCAAAACAAGCAAGGTCGCATGGGTCTCTAGGCCGCATGGGAAGTCGAGACCGGATATGAAGTCAGGCCGCATGAAAAGTCCTGGCCGCATATTAAGTCAGGCCGCATAAAAATTCCTGACCACATATAGATTCAGGCCGTATGCCCAGGGTTAAATTTTATTCCTAGGGACCAGTGTTTGAAGTGACGGACAATGAATGAAGTGTCAGTGATGTGACATAAAGTTATTGATATGATAAGCCATAAAGTGTGTCAGAAAAAAAGATAAAATCATAGAAAGATGTGCCAAGATTTCAGAGTCATGCGTCCAAGGGAAAGTAACTGCATACTCTGTTTGCCGCATGGAGTTCGATGTTGCATGGAGGTCTCTTGGACTTAGCGAATTTCTCATTCGTTCAGCGAGTGAAAACACATGGTATTCAAGGACACTTGTGTAATTAAGCAGTCATGCATCCAACAAGATGGACACATACTATTAGTATACGACAAGAGTTTCAGGCCGCATAACCCTCTCAGGCCACATAACACTCTCAGCCGCATAGCTCGCTGGCCGTATGAAGACTTTGTCTTCTCCAAATAGTAGGTTCGGCCATGGCAAAGGCTCTAAAAACTGAAATCTTATTTTCTTCATAAAAATATCATTTTAAGTCCAAATCGGGTGAACCAAAAGTCAAAATGCTCTAAATTGAAAGCTCTATCATGTAGCAAAAACTGGTTTTCAAAATTACATCTTTAATAGATCAAAATCAAGAAAAACTCATAAAATCCATGAAACCCTAAGTTTAGAAATATAGATCTACACTAATTCATCCATCAAAACAGAAAACTCTAAGTTTTAAAAGTGCTAAAAAACATATAACAAACATAATGGAATAATAATATGGAGGGTTTCTCTATTTCTCATGCAAGGTATAGTTGCTTATGGAAATGGGGAGAGAAAACTAAAGAGAGGGTGAGAAATGAAGAAGTGAAGAGAGAGAGAGAGAGAGAGAGAGAGAGAGAGAGAGAGAGAGAGAGAGAAATATTGGGTTATATATGGTAGGGTTGAGGGTTGAACCAAGGGTTCTCATGACTTGAATCAACCTACAAAATAAACCATGAGCAAGGTTAAACCAAAGAATGGGTCTAGTCTCCATGCACATGCAACCATGCTAAAATAAAAATATGTTCCAAATACGTATATCAGAAACGGGGAGTGACAATAGGTATCTATATACCAATTCAGATACTGTGAGACAAGTCTCACACACAACTACACCATGGTACACCATGATACTCTTTCCTACACCAATCCACCATGTTACCAATACACCAAACCAAATAAAACATTAAATATATAATATGACATGAATATTGCTAGAACAAGTAAATCTAATGCAAATATAGAGAAATTGACACAGAGGCTCCAATACACCAAAAATATGTATCATGGCGTATCATGAAACAAACTTTAAGTATCCAATTTTAGACACTAGGATACAAGAACAAACCAAAATAGAAACCAAATTTCTCATGGAAATAACACACAAATACTTGGTGGATACAAATTCGTAACTCCACCAAATATCCTATAGAACACATGAATCTACTAGGAATATGCTCTCTACCACTAATTCACCACCTATGAGGTTGGATCTAACTATTGGTAGGTTCCTATAGGTTCAATTTGGGTTTCTAACATAGGAATTGGTAGGAAAAGAGAATTTACCTAATGGGAGTTGTATCCCAATAAAGCTTCACCAAATTGGACATAATGAAGGTAAAATGGACACAATTCTCCTAGCTTGGCTCCTCTCCAATGTTTCTCCTTGTGATCCAATGCTCTAGGCCTCCATGGGAATAAAAATGAGTAAAAATTGAGTGGTTTGGAGTAAAAATTGGTTGAAATTTTGGAATGGCTTGGGGAAGAAGAAGCTTGGAAAAGAAGAATGAGTAATTTGTGAGAAAAATGAATTGGAAACTCCTCCAATAGGGGTCGGCCACTAATATAGGTGGTTGAGGGTTGAAAGAATGACAAGTTTGTCTCTCTACTCTCTAATTTGATTTCTAGATCTAATATGAATAAAAAAAATTGGTTAAGAAGGAATCTAATTAGTTATGGGAGGGTATCTAACTATTCTAGAATGGAATATTATATCTATGACAACTAACACTAATTAATTCTAACTAACCACTTAATTAAGCATAACAATATAATTAGCATCCACTAGTTAAATGACAAAAATATTCTTAGTCCTAATTTTAGGAGGTTACATGTACTCAGGTCAGGTGTATATAGGATGTAAATCATTCCCTAAATATATAAGGTTATATATATATATATATATATATATATATATATATATATATATATATATATATATATATATATATATATATGATTTAAATCATTTTCTACTTATACAAGGTTGTCTGGTCATGCTAAGAAGTCACCAGAGTCAAAGAAAATATTAAAAACGGACAAAATCAGGCAAAATCAAGCAAAATAGACAAATTCGAATCATCCTTCGGATTGCCGCGGATCACCGTCGGATCGTCCGATACTGCATAGTAGTCGAGGCTTGGAAATTTCTAAAACTTATTTTGGTTGTAAAAATTTCGTTTTAACTCGGAATTCGGATTTTCAAAGGTCAAAATTGAATAAAATTAAATTCCATACAACATGGGAGCATTAGATATCACAATTTATAAGTTTTGATAGATCAATTCTGAGAAATACTATAAAAATAGATTTTTCAAAAAACTGAAACATGCCCGAATTCTGCCAAACTCAAAACTAATTGGGTACAAGCTATGTCAGGTCTCATGTAGCATATATAACAATGATCCATGAAGGTAACTCCGATATCTCTCTTGATACCGAGTTAAACTACCAGGCCAATATCAAGATCTAAAAAAAAATTAAAACTTAGCTCAAACCACAATTCAGAAATATGCACATGAATATGAATCATGCAAGAAATATATTTAACAAAATGAGTTTTAGAATAAACTAAGCTACCAATAACAAGGAAAGCAAAAATGATAATAAATATAGTTGTTCAGTAGTTTGGCAAGATGTACTTGCCTACAGTCGATCTCCTAGCCTAAACCTTCAACTGCACCACCAAGAGGGGTTCATAAACCACACTCTTAGGCCTCAAGACCAAACTCCAAGCTCCCATGGAAAATGAAAAGGAATTGAAGAAGGAGAGAGAGAGAGAGAGGGAAGAGGGAGAAAAAGAAATAAAAAAAGAGGGGAGAGAAAATGAAATAATATATATAAAGGGGTGAATTAATCGTGACCGTTGGATCTACCACGTTAGCGATCCACGACTCAAACTGATCAATCTCATCCATTCATATACAAAACCAAGAAACCAATGGATAATAGGATGCTTCAGAACCAAGAAATCATTGGATAATTGAGTGAATCAAACACTATTCATAAAATATCCAACCACTATTCACAGAAAAAATATCCTGGTCGGATTATCCGTTGGTATTCCGCGGATCACCGACGGATCATCCGAATGAAGGAAAAAAGGTCCACTTCGAAATTTTTTAGAGTTCCTCGTTCTACTCGCAGGTTGTAATATGGGTCTATGACAATGACATTGGGTATTCTACTGGTCCAGGACAGTCTGATATAAAATATAGTTGTTACAAACTCAGAAAAACAAGATTGTTGCATAAGTCTAAGTGTTTTCTCGGGAACAGAAAATCAAAAAATATCAAGGTACAATACATAAATACGTATCCATATAAAAATACAGATACTGTGAGAAGAGTCTCACAACAGCGAAGCCTAAGAAGTCTCGAAGGACTTGGCTTCCTAAAGCTCGTGCATTGTATCCCAATACCGCGGTGGACATTGGCCCAATGAAGGTGCTCTTTGTTATGCGGCCTCGGAATGCACATTCCTCCTCAAGCTCTCTAGTCGCACATGGCCAGAACAACACTCTCTCTGCACAGAAGCTCCCTGTGCTTGACTCCCAGAAGTTGTTGTCTGCGCATGATACAGACAACCTAATTACTGTTGCTATGGACAACACAGATGTTGGCTCTACCAGTGCACATGCTAAGAAGCTGCAATTGAGTCTCAACATTGATTAAAATTTGCTATGCCAATAATAATGTTCTAAAATAGTACACGGTAACCAGAGGAAAATGTTTGAACCTTAAAATTATTTTAATTACAAATAAGCAAATTATTTATCTCTTTCATATGTATACCTATTTTTAGGTGGTTTTGTTTGATGTCCTTGGAGTGGAAAAGGATCAACGAATTAGTCCTCTTAATTTCCACTCAGAAACATAACACCTTGCTTGAAAAATGTTACGTTACTTGGCATATATTACAATTTTCATTCATTTTAAATTATTACAAATAAATTGATAATATAAAACTTTATTTTTATTGCATACGTGTCACTACCATATTTTTTAGGGAAGAAAATTTTGGTCATTTCATAAGTAATTAAATATTATGCATGTTGAATATTTATTTATTGTATTATTTATTTATTTTTAGATGTTAGATTTTATTTTGGACTTATGTTAGTGGACCTAACTAGTTTAGGTTAGATCCATGGACCAACATTTAATTCTATTTAGAATTGAGCCCAATAGTAAGCTCATCCATGAATTAATTAGTTAAACCAATTGGACTAGAACCTTCCCTCCTTAATTAATTTCTTCATGACAAATCCCAAGGGGTATTGTGAACATTTCATAGTACCTTGGAGAGGGGGCAAGGCCGGCCACTACATAAGGGGGTGGAGACTCTCTCTCCTCCCTTTTCTTTATTCCAAATTTAGATCTAAAAATTTCCTTTTCCAAATCCCTTCATCCCTACACCAATTCTACTCAAATTTCTTTCCAATTCCTTCCTTATTCATTATTAAAGGCCATTAGAACAAGAAGAAAGCAAGAATCTACAAGGAGGAGCAAGGATCTACAAGTTGAAGGCTTTTGGCACTCAATTTAGAGATTTTATTAGGAATCCATCTCTCAATAGGTACAATTTAGTTTTCTCCCTCTAATTAGACTCTAAATCTATAATTTAATCATTAGGAACCTTTTCATGTACTAAGGCTATCCATAGGAATTGGAATTAGGTTCATAGGAGGCCTATGAAGAAAGTTATGTGATATTTTGTGTCAATTTTGGAGAAATTCTGAGATTGACACATCATGTATTTGTCAATAGGTCAATTAGACCAAATTGATATGTGTTTGGTTGTGTGTGACTAGTATCGTATCCACAATTGGATACGTGTAGGCCGAATCCCGATAATTTGGCAATACGATTGATTTGGGGGTTTTATTCCGACACGGGGTTTGAGCATGTCATATTTTGACACGATCAGGTAGTTGAGTAGCTAACTCTTCGTGTTGTTCATAATTATGATTCTGGACTTTTTCGTGTCATTTGGGATACGTTTGGTGGTGTGGTGGACTCGTATCGCAAGCGTATCATAAATTGAGTGTGATACGGGTGCGGTGCACTCCACGTGTTTGATACTTTACATTCTAATTTAATTTACCTTGGTTATGACTATTAGAGTATTGTAATTATAATTGTTATATGATATAGATATATGTATATATATAGTTATATATATGTTTCTAATTATAATTGTGATATGTTGGTGGTCATTGGAGAGTATGAGAGAGTTCATGTGCACTATTATTGTTCATATGTATAAGCATAGATATATAGGGATATGTATGTATGTATG